>CM031858.1:76780817-76888194 GCA_018697195.1 Certhia americana | reverse complement strand
GCATCTCACTTTCAGCTATTAGCGCTATGATAATTTGGGTATAAAGAGCTGTGTTAACTTTATTTTATAATTCATATTCTGTTCAATTATGATAAATTTACTTCTCTTTGATTTTATTTAAAATTTTCACAGTTTTAAAAGAAAATTTAAAAATTGTTGTTAATCCCATATGAAAAGCAAAATGTTTCCTTTGTCTTCATGAAAGATTTCTTGTGCAGATTTTTATGAAGAAAAATATTTCAATTTCTCCAAGTTAGACTTCTTTAGGAAAATGACTAATAGTAGCATGTCCTCCCAATCCCTGGCACAAGAGTTGCATATACATGTAATTTTAGCCTGGGAACTCTGCCCTCAGTAAATGCATTTAAAGTGTGGACATGGTCTTCTCTATGCTTTCACTCATAGCCATCTGCTATGTGGGAACTGTTCCCATTCACAAGTGAATTGGAAATTTTCGTTAGAGTACTCCTAGGAAGAAACAGGAACAACAAGCCAAGGCTTTCCCATTCTACCAGAATCTTTTTTTTTTTCTTTCTGCCTATCAACCACTGACATAAAAGCCTCAACACACTGAGAAAGTATGTTTCATAAAACAATTTCTAAAAAATAGAAAAACATGTAATGAGAACCAAACAACTACAACCAGTAGTTGTTTTTTGTGGTTTTTTTGTTTGGTTGGTTGGGTTTTTTTGCAATGGCACTACAGAGAATAACAATAACTACTTCTGGTGAGAAAGGATATAAATAAAAAAGGATCAATATGATAGGACACTCTCTGGAAGTAAAATTCTATGGCAGAAAACAACATTAGAAAATAAATCTTATTCTAGAGATAAGGGAAATTCTTTAGAGAACATGTATGAGTACCAGTGTTTCTGTAAATGAATTTGTTTTTCTGAACTCCTTCATATCTGTGTAATTAGATATCTGTCTAATTAGATACCTGTGTAATTAGACCAGCAAATAGATTCTGAAACACCTTAGTATGCAAGGTCTCAAAATAAGCTGGATAAATTAAAATTATGGAAAACAAAATGAGCAGGAATCTGCTTGTGAAGATTTTGGTTACAGTGTTCACAAACCAGTAGGTTGGAATTCACCTGTGAAGTTATATTGAGGGAAGTTAAAGTTTCAGTGATTCTATGGTGAAAAAAGGAGCTTATGGGAGAGCAATGTATTTTCCTCCTCACATACAAAATCGCTATTTTCATCACTGTGAACTGTTTGATTCTGTAAAAGGATGATGATAACAAATCTTTTAAACTATTTCTACTGTTTCTGTCATAATATCTTTCAGACAAAACAGAGAATTAATTGAATTAGTATCACTGTGACTAATTTAAAGGGGCAAAACTGAATCTTCTCTTTTTGGAAAGAATAAAAAGAGGTTAAATTACCTCTTGGTAATGGAGGAGTATACAACTGAGGCAAAACCAAATTATAAAGGTACAGTGATGGCTCGAAATAAAACATGAATAAACCTACTGCAATGATGTTGTGGGAATTGATTCTCCAACCATCATTTGCTGACAAAACATTTTCTTTGCCTAAAAATACATACAGCCTTCAACACTGTTCTTACTTTATTGCATTTTATATTCAAAAGCCAAGCAACTTAATTTTCAGAACACTGAAGAAGAAAGCATTACTAATGTTAATACTGTGACAGATTATTTTAAATCAAATTTCGTTGTCACTGGGAGTCCGCACGGGCTCATTGGTTGTTTGTTGGGAAGCCTCTGCATTTTCCAAAATGATTCCCTACCCCCACACAACAACCCTATGATGTGAAATTCATCCATGGCACATGGAAAACAAAAGCTGTAATTTTCCTTCCCTTCCTTCCTTCCTCTTCCTTCCCTTCCTTCACCCTTCCTTCCTTCCTTCCTTCCTTCCTTCCTTCCTTCCTTCCTTCCTGCCTTCCTGCCTTCCTGCCTTCCTGCCTTCCTGCCTTCCTGCCTTCCTGCCTTCCTGCCTTCCTGCCTTCCTGCCTTCCTGCCTTCCTGCCTGCCTGCCTGCCTGCCTGCCTGCCTGCCTGCCTGCCTGCCTGCCTTCCTCCCGCCCTCCCTCCCTCCCTCCCCCTCTTCTCTTTCTTTCACCCTACCCCTTATTTAAATTCCACTGCTTTGGGTTTATACTGTAAAAAAAGGGACTAGCTTATACCAATTTCCACATTGTATATATAACATGTTAATAAAACTTTGTAAGTATTTGTGGACCCTCTGACTTTTGTCATTGCTTTTTGACTATGTGCATCTGCAAATCTTGGGTTCTCCCTTCCCCTTCAGGGTGGAATGCCACACTACCTGCTGCTCATTACCATACCATACAGCATCTCTTAAGACATACTACTAAAAACTCAGAAAAAGAAGATTTTTAACATGCATTAGGGAGAAACCAAATATAGAAGGCTAATGAAAATATGTTTGAAATTAGGTCACAGCCTTAAAGCTGATTGTTGTGTTCAAAAAGAAGTCTCTGCAGAGAAACAGGGCTCTAAAGAAAATCATACACCCAATAAGTTGTCCTAGAGGACTCTGCTTAGGAACTATTCATACACATAGGCTTGTATATGCAGCTTGGAGTGACTCTCTTTTTTTAGTAAACCACATCTACTTGAAAAAATATTTTACATGAGGTATACATCTCTAAATAAAACCATACCAACATAATGAAATAATTCTGAAACTCTGTCCATTTTTTCTCTGTCCCAAAATGTTTCAAGAAACAGAGTACTTAGTCTAAATCAGAAAAGTGATTTCACCAGATATATGTTGCAATTACTGTCCACAGAGACAAGTTAAAGATTCTTCAAATCTTTATCCAGTGTTTGGATGGTACCAATTTAACTTTTGGAAGCATAATATTTTTAATATGTTGTCCTGGGGTGACTTTATGTTGCTGATTTGTATCCCCATTCACCTCTTTAGCCCAAAAATATATTTTGCACCTTTAAAACTAGATCTGAGAGTGAAGATGGGAGAGAAGGAGAAGAGATGGAATGTCTGAGGCAACTGTATTCAACAGCACATAGGTAAGAGCTTCCGCTTTCATTCTCACAGACTGTGTTGTCTGCAGCACAGACAGATAATGAGAGAGAGATCCCCTTTGCTTTTAGTTAGTTGGGTTTTTTAGCTAGCTGAGGCAGAGAAGTTCCCCGGACTGTGGCTTTTCTTTTTCTTGGAACTGATCAGCCCTGCTCTGGACTGAAAACCCTGCAGAACACTGGGAGCTCTTGCCTGTGACCCACCAAGGCCTGGGACATGCCAGTTTCCAGCACAGGAGGGACTGATAAGAGACTGAGGGAGCTGAGCTACACCTCACAACAAGGACTGTCTATGTGAATTTGCCATCTCTTCAGAACAGAAAGAGGCTTTATTGGTCAATATTATTCTTTTTTTATGCTTGTGAGTACTTTTTTTGTTAAATAAACAGTTTTTTCCACCTTTTTCTCCAAGGAAATCTTTTCCCAAACCAGTTGGGAAGGGGCCACTTGAATCTGCTTTCTGGGCAAGGGGTCTCTTTGGAAGTTTTCTCCCAAATTTGCCCTAAATCAGGGTATATGTATATTTATATGACTAAGGATTAATTCTTTTCTTTTCACGATGTTTAGACAAGGCTAAGCACGTATCACAGTGAGCTGTAACAACCTCACAAGAATATTTTCAGCAATTAATGTAACTAGATACAACTCAGGAGTCCATCAAGGGATACTTAATTGGACTAAAATAATGATCTAATCATAATGACTGCACATAATTAATAACAAACAAAATCTGCAAATAGTCACCTGTCTCCCATTAATCAGTACTGTGCAAATTATTTGCATCATCTAGTTAAGTAAAATTATGTGAAGAGCCAGAGGAAATAACAGAATTTTGCAATGACTTCTTGTGCTAAGTACTCCTTCAGAAGCAATAAACACTGAAAAAAAAAAAAAAAAATCCATGATGATATGAAAGTGGTAATGGATAGCTCCCATACAATAGTAGTCAGGTAGAGTAACCTAGCTCACTTGCATTCTTTTCCTTGGACTCTTCCTGACAATTCAAAAGACCCAGCCAGGATCAATGTCAGGATGGAAAACAGTGGCCCTTCTTTGCCTGAAATTCTGTTAAATTCTGCCTGGAACACAAAGACTCACAGGGCCAGAGAAAGCATGAAAGAGCAAAGATGTAATGAAAAATATGCTGACTTATTTTTGGGGTAATAAATTGAATTTTATCCTTGTGTGATTTTTTAATTTTTTTTTTTCTCATGGCATTAGAGAAAGTGAGATCAAAAGAGGCCTATATTCCTTAGAAACATAAAAAACTACAGGAGTGGATTTTGTACTTCATTCACCTACTTTGCTCCTCTATTTTTTCTAACTGCTGTAATTATTCTTCTTTTGATTATACACTCTAACAAGAGTGTTCTATTTTCAGCTTCACAAAAAACTAAACAACCCCCCAAAAAACCCTAGAAAACCTGCTTTCTGCCCTCTAACTGAAAAGACAATAGAGTTATCATGCTATAATAAGCACACAAATTCCTGTTAATCCATTTCTAACTGATTAAAAATATAGAGTATTCTTCATATTCCTGTAGGAATACATAGTTCAGACAGATTTTTTTGTCAGTAAAGACAGAGGAAATGTTTTAAATAATCAAAAGTAAGCTTCTTCTGAAATTCATCATTTTCCACTCCCAACACACATTACAAATCAATATTCATTTGGTGTGATTTTTTTCCCAGAACATCCTCTGCACAGTGTTGAAAATAATTTCTAATGAATCCTGCACTCTATACTTATTCACTATGACTTTCTTTGTATATTCAGAAAGGGACACAAGACTGAAAATTACAGCAGAGAGAAATAAAAGGTGTGTTAGGATGAGATAAGTTACTTTTAGAAAACTAAT
This sequence comes from Certhia americana, assembly GCA_018697195.1. NCBI lineage: Eukaryota > Metazoa > Chordata > Aves > Passeriformes > Certhiidae > Certhia > Certhia americana. Next base: position 76,883,289 of record CM031858.1, on the reverse strand, counting down.
TTCAATTATTACTAACAATCTGTGCTGGTGTCGCTCTGTAGGCTTCAAAGAGTACTTGTAAGAGCAAAGACAATGTTTTACTCACTGTCAGCAGCTGTAGTTATGCAGGAATTAGCTGATATGAACCACCACAGAGATGAAAATAGCATTTATACTTGGAGTGCAAAAGAAAATGAGATGCTCTGTTACCTAAATTAGTTGAATTAAGTTTTTATTGGCCTCACTGAATACTAATCACCCACACAGTTTGTCTTCATATTGCACCCAAAATCTTCTCTAGTTCTTATACACGTGTACCTCAAATCCCTTTCCTTTTGCATATATTCAGAATCATATATCACAGAATGACAGAATAAGCTGGGTTAGAAGGAACCGTCAAGGATCATTGAGTTCAACTCCTGGCCCTGCATAGCACCATCCCTAGTCATACCATGTGTCTGCGAGCATTGTCCAAACACTCAAACTCTGTCAGTCTTGCTGTTGTGACCACTTCCCTTGTGTTCCAGTGCACAAACACAGTCTGGGTGAAAAACCCTTTTTAATAGCCAACCTAAACCTCCCCTGACACAACTTCAGGTTATTCCCTCAGGTCCTATCACTGGACACTAGAGTGAAGACTGCTCCTTATCTTCCCCTCAAAAGAAAATTGCAGACTCCAAAATGAGGTCTCACCTCAGTCTCCTTGTCTTCAGGCTGAACAGACCAAGTGACCTCAGCCACCCCTCCATACAGCTTCTCCTCAAAGCCTTTCACCATCCTCGTTGCCCTCCACTGGACGCTCTCTAATAGTTCAATGTAAACTGCACATATCATTCAAGGTGGGGCTGCCTCTATGCAGAGTAGAGTTTAAGCTTAAACATTAAACATGATACATTCTAAAGGAAGAAGGAATGCCATTGTCAAAGGTTAGAGAATACTATAGAATATATCACTGCAATTTACAATCCTAACAGTCTTTGCATATTAGAGTTTTACAGAAAATGTTAAACTCTAAGCATGAACTTGTTTTCCTAAATACAAGCCTTTATTTTTTTCTGTTTAAGTCAAAAAACTAACACTGAACAAGCCAACCTCTGATGCAAACAGCACATCCTTAATGGCCAAAAAAGGTTGCAATATCTGAAGAGTTCCCCTTATGCTGCAGAAATTAAATGATGTTTACTTTTTAAAAATTATTAACCAATAGTTAATTAATTATTAACCAATAGTCTTAGGGGCTAAAAGGTACAGTTATCTGTCTCAAACACGGTTGATGCCACAGAAGGGAGGAATTTATGATAAGAAAGTGCTAATTTAAGGCCTGGCAGAGGTCTGGTTAGCTCATCCTGTTCAAGGCATTCAGACCAAATTTCCCCCATTGACAGACTGAAAAGAAGCAACTGCTCATATGCATGTCACTGGTCAAACAAAGACTCTCCCAGGTTATGGGAGAGATGGCATCTGTGACCACCAATGACAACAACAGCCCTCCAGACATGCCTCTATGGATACCTCCATAAAGCTAATGTTGTCAGAGTGCTCGGAAGATAAATTCGGTGATCTCAGACCTAGGGGGAAGTTGACAAAACTTGGAAAGAAGGATATGTGACTGGTAATGGGCACAGAGAATGCAAAATTTGGGGGCCACAAGGGCATTTGGCATAACTCCCAAGATAATAAAGAAACTAATAAAACCAACTCAACAACTGTGCTGAAATCAGCTCCAGCTGGGTAAAAGGTAATTCCAGCAGAGGGACACTGCATCCACTGAGTCAGGGACCACCAACCCAAGAAATCCACTGACTCAAAAGAAGAGAAACACTGAGCATGCAGATTAATTAACATAAGAAATGAGGGAATCATTTAATCAATAGAAGACAGAATGCCAGTTAATAAGGAAACCATGTAACTTCTAGCCAACAAGAATTATTTTCTTTGTTTTCTTGCCAAAATTTATAAATAGTGAAAGGATTTGATAGTGATGGACTCTGTGGACCCAGCACCTCTTTCTGCACAGAACCTGCTAGCAGAAGACAGAACTGAGACCCCTGCCTCAACACCAAGAACTCCAAAGTGATGGAGAACACTTCTCGCTTCGCTCTCCCCACCTCTCTTTTCCCCACTTCTGTGCCTCATCTCCAGCTCTCCCTCTGCCCTCTCTCTCTCTCCCCACTTCCACCCTGCCAGGTCTTCTGCTTTTCCTTCTCTGTTTCTACTTTTCTATTTTTTTCTCTCTCTATCTCACGTTTACTGTTTAAAAAACTCCATATAGTTGACTTTGGCATATGGTCTAGTTTGCACCTTAATTTGAATAGAGGCATCTCCTACTTGTTGGATCTTAAGATTAGTGAAAAGAAAAATTCACTCTGTCATTTTTTTGTACTTACAGGCTTGCAAATTCTATCCATTACTTCTGTGGAAGAGATGATATCCAAAACAATAGAGCATAGGACCCATGTTAAGTCATCTTATTTTTTAACCAACTGAAAAAGAGGTTAGTAGGTATATTTCTTCAAAGCTTAAATACTTTCTACTAACTACTTTTCTTCATAAGTTCATTTGCTGAATATACTTTGTAAAATCAATTGATGAGTTTTGAATTGTGCCTGGATCTTGCAGTTCATCATCAGAAAGAAGCAAATTAAAAAATCTCTGCCTGCATTCCTATAATGCTAACTGGTTGTGAGCTCTGGCTAGGATTTGTCTTCTATCTGTCTTACATGTATAATTCAATTAAGTCTTCAATATGTTTCTGTGGAATTACTATTTTTTAAAGATACATATTTATTTCTAGACATAAGATACTTCACCTCATTTTTTTTTCATATACAACAAGATATGAGTCCCTAATGTAGCATCATATGGCACTCCTGTGAAAAACTGAATTGAAAACATATTACAAATGCTTCCATGTATTCTCAATTCACCCAATTCATTTTTTTAAATGCATCATATTTTTTAGACCATTTCCAATTATTCAGGATGCAACAGAGCAGCTGAGCTACACACTATTTAAGGCATCTTGCCATGAACTAATCTCAAACTATCTGAATCAATACCAAAAAGCCAAGACAGCTGTCTGCAGATCAACACATCCTTCCTGACCAGCAGAGGTCTTTTAAACAGAGGTGATATAACATGTCTTATAACCATAACAATTCTTCTGATGGTACTAGAAACCTGCACCATAGAAAGTTGTCTTCATTTCATTCACGGCCAATTTGCTTTCAAACTAAAATGAGTGAATGGTGGTAAACAGCTAATTTTCCTTTAAGTTAAGGAATTTCAAGTTCTGCTGTGAAGTGAAGCTGATGCTTTCTTTTCTCACAATTTAATATAATCTTTTATTTAAATCTAAGAATGTTTTTACTAAAACAGCAAATATTTGTGAGAGAGGGATTATTTATTTCTTTCCTAAAAGCACTATAACAGGTATTTAGTGAGCATATACAACCTATTTTCAATTCACTGAGTATCATATCTGTAAAATTCTGTCCTAAAATTAGTAACATTAATAGAAATTTTAGCACCAACTCAGATGGAAGTTTTGTTGCTTTTGCAATTAGTAATTCAAGGTCACAAATCCAAATTTTCTTATTTTTATCCAAGTAAAAGAAAAAGGAACTATGGACCAAGGACAAAATCATATCAAGGAGATATTGAAAACTTATGTTAAGTGTTCAGGGACTCAAACAGAGAAAGAAATTTATAGATGAAAATGAGACTGCTAAGACAATATGAAAGCCTGCACTGATTACTTATTATATGCTTCATTACTTAATTAATCTACTACTTGCCTAAACATACTTTCAGAATACATAGCATGTCATAATAAAAGTGATCAGGGTCTGTTTTGCTCAGTAAAAAAATACGTGAAAGGAAGCCAGCTAAATCTTATCACAGCAAAGCTTGTCTCCTGCTGACATGAAAGGGAACTGCATAGCTAAAGCTCTTCAAAGGCTTTGAAGATGTACAGCATTGTAATAGTAGTCAAAGAGATTGTGAATTTGGGAGTGTGTCATCTGATGAGACCCTTATAATTGAATGCCTTTATTCCACCTCTCTGTGTTACACTTTAACCTACTCAAAGAGATCATGCCAATGTCACACCACTCAAGCAGCAACATCTTTAACCATGAGTCACTGACATCAATCACTCTTGCTTTTTTAGCACACCAGAAAAAAATCCCTGGCTTTGTTCCCTATAAGAGATTTTTCACTTTTATGTTAATGTCATAAAAGAAAATACAAAAGCAAGCCAAAATTATTCAACATTTAGAAGAGAATAAAAAAAACTTCATGACATTCAATGACATTGAAAAAGACACCTGAAACATTCACATCCTTAAAATATTCTTCTCTAACTTGGCCATACATAACTGACGCAATGAACATTGCACTTACTTAGACACGGTATGAAAAAAAAAGAATATAGCATGAAAAAATTAATATAACCTATATTACATTTCTTAGTCTATGAGCAGGTGTGTGACTGAATATGTTCCCTTTTTTGTACATTTGAAGATGGGGCACATGTAAACATTTTATGTAACCTTTTGAATCACACAGGTGTGCACTCTAATATAATATTTCTGCACTCTAATATAATAAAAAGTCTGAATTAACCTATTATGAAACAAGGAAAAATATTTAACTCACAAATCTTTACATTCAGACTGCATTTAGAGCCTCAGAGGTATACAAAATCCCCAAATCCCAAATATCCCAAATTAATCCAGAGTGAGACTACTTGTACAAAATTTTCTAGACAGGTCAGCTGGTTAAACACTTAAATTTTATTTCTGTGGTTTCTAGTACTTGAATCCTGTTTGATTTTTCACTGAGTTTAAGCCAAAATTTACTTTCTAACCTTAGGTTTGATATTGTCTACTTCTATGAGTGCTAACTGAATTAAACATTTGAGTTCCACTATCCTTTCTGACAATTAGTTCAATCAACATCTCTTTTTTAGGCTAAATTCATAAGAGAGTGTTAAGATGAGGAGATAAGTCTAACTCTTTTTTTTTATAAATAAAACAATAATGAATGACACAGTTACTCAGAGCTATCAAATTTTAAAATAAATAATCTTGGTACTTGTTCCTGACAGAGAAACACATCTTTATTTTTGATACAGCCAAGTAGTGAAATAAGATTGTTATTAGACTGACTAATTGGAAAGTATTTCCACCAAAAAAATTGAATTTTCTGTTTCATCAAACAACAAATAAATAAATAAGTATTGCTAGTTTTCATGGACTGTGATTTTTTTAAAGAACAGAATATTTTGTAAATAAATACTAATACATATTTTTGAAACCAGTTCAAACATTTCCACTCAGACTGAAGCAATTTCTAAACTGAAAATTAAGATAACATTCATGCATTCTGTGAAAAAAAAAAAAATCAGAATCACTACATTTTGATAAGAAGTGATGTAAAAGTGCATCAATTCTCTAATCTCCATCAGCATTACTTTAAATGTTTAAGTCTATAATCTGAGGAGAATATGCAAGTATTATTTAAATGTTGCAGCTAGCTTCCCCCTGTTTTGCAGTTTTACAGTTTGTGGGTTTTTTGTGATTATTTTCCTGTTTCAAGTGTTTTCCCACCAACCCAATTCTCTTCTTTAGATTTAGAAACAAAGTGCAAGAATAGGCATGAAAAATCATTATGCCAGACAACAGGTAAGATGATAAGAAGATGACAAGAGCATCTGCTTTAACTGAGTCACTTATCCTTCATCTAACTGAATTAAAAATATTTAAGACTATAGTGGTATGAAGAACAAAGTATGTAATATAGTAAGAAAATGAGACAATCAGAAAATCAGTCAGGTGGATGATAATAATAGAACCTGGTTGTTTGGGTACTATTTAACTGGATTTATCTACTTTAGTAATTGATTACTGGATACCATTCTTGAACACTTTTACCAGGCTAATGACACAACATATTTAGATGATCCAATCAATTCCTAGTCCTCCTTATGCTTCAAAGTTTGGGAGTAAGACAGGTCACTGAACAGCATTCTGTTAGATGCTGAAAAGGAATACTAAGAAAATGTTCCTTTTGGGTTTTATTTTTTTCTAAAAAACTTATATACACTAACTTAAATGGTTATAGACTGCAAAGGAGACCCAGACATTAGAGAAGAATGATTTTATAGAAGAGAAAGCCAAAAGAATGGTGAAGTATTTTTTGTTATGTACCTAAGACAGCATAAACACTTCATTGGATCTGAATGAAAACTATACAAAAACACAAGAAGATACTTACTTGATGACTAACCGAGGCCTTAGAAATAGGTTTTCCACCACTTGCAAGCCTCCACTGAAGATACCAAAAGCCTGATAATTCAGTAGCCTTCACTGGAACAGAACAAAGTTTTGAACAAGGTCAGAAAATATTGTTTTTCTTTGCATAATACTTAAGCAGACAGAAAACTGTCCTTTGCAGTAGAACATGTAGATGTTAAGATGTTTATCCTGGTAAATCTGTGGAGTCTGTACTACAGTAATGCAAGGATTTTTAAGCAGGTGTTCAAAACTGGAACACTAATTGAAATAATTAAATGTACAGGAATGATATTTTCAAAGTTTGTAAGTAGTTTAGGAGTAATATGTAAATTCACATCTCATGCCAAATACAGGAAAATGAGTTAATTTGAAAACCTTTTGAGTACAATCAAATTAATTACTGTCTTAGAGAAATAAAGAGGCACTGACTCTGAAACTTCTGAAACTAGTAAAAGAAAAAAGAAAAAAATCTAGTCCTAGTTTTGGAAAAAATTAGAGCTACATCTGTTGTAGATAACATTTTTCTTCATTTGTATACATTACTTACCAGCCCTTCTCAAATATTCCCTATATCAATATCATCTCATTAAACACTTTTCTTACTTATTGTCACCTAACTAATCTCACAGTATTTGACACTAATAAAAATGAATATATCAACCAAGAAAAAATTAAATAAAGATACATTCAATCACCAAATTTTTACATTGTTTCTGTCAGCACCTTATCAGAAAATCCAATTATATGTATGTAGATTCTTAGTTAATGTGAGTCCATAAATGGAATCTAGGTATGTAATATAAAAAAATGAAATAAACTTATCCATTTGACTTTTTCTTTTACTTGATAAGCTTTATTGTCTCTGGATCCATGACACTGAAACAATCTGCTTTATATGGAAGACAAGTTAGTTTTAAAAATGCATGCGAGACAGAGAATTACTCACTGTACTGTAAATTCTTCCAGTAAAATATGTGAAACTTGCTTTACCAGTAAGCTTTGTTAGCTTTATTAAAATGCACTGCTTGCTTTAAAATACTCATGAATCATTCATAACAAACTGGAAAACTACAGGCAAGCCTAACCCTTGGTTTCACATGCAGGTATTTTGTTTTGCCCCACAACAAGGAATCATTTTTCAAGTCAAGAAACCTTGCTATGGACAAACAAGTTCTCAAATATATCCTAAAGTCCATGAACAAATGTTTCGGTCAAGGTATTATCAGAAATTGCAGAAATGACTCTGCAATAATAACGCTTTTACTGCCTCTCACTTGCCTCCTTGCAATAGAGCTGGTAAGTATCAGAAATCTCTTGTCACCCCAGAGAAACTACATATAGTAACAGCTAGAAAACCAACAGTACCTACATGACACAGTGTAAGCCATTTATAGATAAACTGTCAACTGTCCCAGAACAAGGCTGCTGATTCTTGGTTACAACTGAAATGTGTTATCAGTGACACAGTGTAATCACATGTTGGCCTGTAATTCTTCCATGCAATAGAAAAAGTACCAGTTTCAATGAGTTTTTCCTTTTAAAATATTATAAGATTTGCAGTCCTATCTGGGTTTTTTCCACATTTGCTTCTTCAGAATTTATAAATTTCTTCATTGCTAAATTCTCTATTTTAACTTTTGCTATTTTTTCTGCCTTACTTCCACTGATCTCCCCTTTAATATTTCTTTAACTATTTCACTGGGATAATTGATCTCTGGCTAGGGTTAATCTTACAGGACCTGTTATTGATGTCTTTATGAATTATAATTCTATTAAGAATGACAGCTGAGTTGTTCTTTGATCCTGATGTGTTTCCTACAAGTATTATGGTTCTGTTGAATTGCTGAGATATGTAGAAGTCATAATATAATTATTTATAATATATTAAGTTCATGTGGTTGCCACTGTGATTTTAAGCAATATATTAATAATATTGTTATTAATATTAATATTAATATCTTTACTAATTATCAATTGCTGTTGTCATTATTAATTGGTTTTAGAGCATGTTTCCTCTAAGCTACAGTGTTTGCAGTTAGTGGGACCCAATAGATTAAGCCACTGTGATGTATTTATTTTTTTACTTCTATCACTGCATTTTCTTAAGATCCCAAATTTGTCCAAGCATTTTTCTTACTCCTCTACACTATTTCTGGGAATTCACAATCAATTTTTTTCTTCTTGATGTGATGTGTAATTAACTAATCACTGGTAGTGATCTGCAAGAGTCCATTTCTTTTTCTGGGTTTGCAAATATTCTGCTCAATAGCATAATAAATAAACCTAATATACACTATAAATACTGAAAATTATCATAATAGGAAAAAGAAGCCCTTGGTACATTGGAAATTACAAAGTTTTAGTTCAAAGGGAAAATGGACATTAGCGATCAGCCACCAACTCTTTTTACACAAACATTCAGAGAACACATTGTAGGGGAGACTGGCTAAATATAGATGCCTAATGACATCCAAATGGGACAGTTAGATCCAAAACTGGATTCTACAGTTGACCTTTTGAAGCGGTCTTGTGGCCATGAGTAAATATCACAAGACATCTAACATGACATTAAAGAAGCTAAATCTCACTCAGCTATGCTGAGTGATGTTTTCAAACCACATTTGAGATGAGTCCTGGGTATGCCAAGATCAGTGAAATGAAATCACTAGAAAAATATCTCTCCCTTTTAGAGGATGACTCCAGGAGGTGGTGTCAGAGACTCTCCAGAGGAGATTGAAAAGTGGTAGTGAAATGCTTGAATAGAAAAACATTCTGAGGCAATAGGAAAAAATCCAAATAAACCAAAAATAAAACCAAAACAAAACCTGAAAGAAATAACCCCAAAACCAAGAAAACAAAAACCAAACCACCACCATGAAAAAAAAACTAAGGGACATTATTGACACAGCAAGCATGCTTTCCCAGACTAATTTCCCCTTGATTACTCAATTGAATAATATGCTGAGCCCTACTGCCAGCTCTGCACTCTGACTGCCCAAACGTGGTGAAGAACGCAAAATGCCAGCTTTAGAGTGAGCTGTGCTTGCCCTTGAGAGTATGGGATATGAAAAGACTATCTTAGATATGTGAGAGTTCAGTGCATACACAAAACAACTTGTGACCTGAGAGGATGTATAAAACCAGACTTTGTAACTCCTCCTTCCTCATTAGATTTGAAGTGCTGTATATTTGAAGATATCTTTTCTTCTAGAATTCTTAATATTAAAGGGAGTACATATCTAGAGAAGACATCTTAATTACAAAGAACTCATATTCCAGAATTATCTAACATTATTCTCAAAGTGAGATTAGTACTAAAGAACAAAGAATAGATTTTTTTTTAATTCTGCAAAACACCTATCAGACTTTCAAAGAAAAATTGCCTCTACTCTTACCTCTCACAAGCAAAGTGATCCTCATTGTTTTGTAAAGTTCCTCATCAAGCAACACTGTATGATTGTTAATAAACTAAGGTCATAAAAAAATTATGTAGCAAATTCCAGTTGCACACTTCAGTCTGTGAAGTTTACTTACCCTTGAGTTTCACCTCTAACCACATGGCCCTGTAATGCAGTGCTGTCATTGCCATTAGGCAAATAACAAACCATTACCTCTCCACAGAGCCTGTGGAGTCTCCATCCCTAACGTTTTTCAATACACCATTTTTTTTGACGGGCTTGGCCATCTGCTGTAAACCAAGTGATCTGAGAAACCTATTGGTCTACATAACCTCCAAATTTAATTGATATTAATTCAAATAAAATGCACATATATATCAGGCCACATATTGTCTCTTTGTCTGTATTTCCTAATTAAGGATGATAATAATAAAGCTGTATATATATTCCTTTTCCTTATTTAATGAAATTTTGAATTCTGAATTCCATGAAACTGGATGGGCAAATTCCCAGTGAATTTCATGTGGGGAATTTCTATCCTGTTTGCATTAGACAAAGCACAAGTGGAAATCAGGATTCTTAGGTTTGGATCACATAAATTCATGCCTCTGTGATTTTAAGCAAATGTTTCCATACGCACTAAAGCATGTACAGGCATGTGTAAACTCAATCATGTTGTGTACCTGAGCTTCAGTAAAGCCTTTGAAATTATCTCCCACAACATTTTCTGTCAAAACAAAGCTGTAAAGAAATGGCCAATACCTCAGAGTCTGTGGAGCCTCCCAGAAGGGCCTTGACAAGTTGGAGGGATGGACAGAGAAGGATTATCTGAAGTTCGAAAAAAGCAATTGCAGGGTCCTGCACCTGGGGAAGAACAGACCAGGACAGGCAGAGACCTGACCTGCTGGAAAACAGCTCTATGGAGAGGGACCTGAGAGTCCTGCTGAACAACAAACTCTCTGTGAGCCAACATCATGTCTTTATGGCCAAGAAGGCCAATTGTATCCTGGGGTGCATTAGGAGTAGCATTGCAAGTCAAAGGAGGAGCATCTCTACTCAGCCCTGGTGAAGTCACTTCTGGAGTGCTGTGCTCTGTTCTGGGCTCCTCAAGACCAATGAGACATGAGGCGTCTGGAGCAGGTCCATCAGAGGGCTATGGAGATGATTAAGGGAATGGAACATCTCTGTTAAGAGGAATGGCTGAGTGTGTCGGGCCTGTTCAGCCTCAAGAAAGAAAAACAGAGGGGACCACATACATGTCTGTAAGTATCTGAAGGCAGGGTGACAAGAGGATGGAGCCAGGCTCTGCTCAGTGAGGCCAAGCAACAGGGCAAGAGGCAGAAATGAATGCACAGGAAGTTCCATTGGAATAAGAGGAAAAGCTTCTCTATTGTACAGACAACTGTGCACAGGAGCAGATTGTCCAGAGAGGTGGTGGAGTCTCCCTCACTGGAGATCCTCAAGAACATTCTGAATGTAACCTTGTGCAACGTGCTCCAGGATTATACTGCTTGAGTAGGGAGGATGTATCCCATGACCCACCGTGGTCCCTTGCAAGCTGCCTCGTTCTGTGGTTCTGTGAAACTGGATACTTTTGGCTCAGATGGAGGCTGAATGTCAGAGAGAGGTCATGAATGGGGTTGCATCCAGCTGGTGGAGGATCACAAGGGCTCTGTATTCAGACCAGTTCTGTTTAATACCTTTACAGATGATCTCAAACAAGAAGACTGAGTGCACCCTCAATTTTCAAATGACACCAAGTTGGGCAGGAATGTTGATCTCCTTGAGGGTAAGAAGACTTCTGCTTGAGGGTAAGAAGACTTTGTAGATGGATATGGAGGAAATGGCCTCAAGTTGCACCAGGGGAGCTTTAAAATAGATATTAGGAAAAATTTTTTCACTGAAAGATTGGTCAGGACAAGCCCTGGCAGGAATAGGCTGCCCAGGAAGGTGGAATCACCATCCCAGGAAGTGCTCAAAAGATGCGCGCATGTGACATTTGGGGAGATGGCTTAATGGTGAACAAAGTAGCTCCAGATCTTAAGGGTCTTTTCCAACCTTAATAACACTACGATTCTGTGTGGATGCTTAACACAAGAGAGGAGGTTAACATGCTCAGCATTAGCTTTGGGATTAATTTGAATTCAACAGCAGATGATTAAAAAATTTTATGCTTAAATAAAGTTCATATTAGGAAATTTGATAGAAAGCAGAGGTGTCACCTTCTGACTAATATCACAAAACATTTTAAGTGCTTCTGGTTTCAATTCTGTATTATGTGAAACTATGAAAAAAGTCAGTAGAGACCAAAAAAAGAGAAGTTATTACACTATATCTACTAATTCTTTGCTAAGGCTTTCATTTCTGTCTCAAAAGTGAGTTATCTATTAAGTCAACATTAGAACTCAGATCTCATTTGTATATGTCTTTTTTTAAGACTTGAAATCTGAACAGGCACAGCATAAGCTGTTCTATCTGCAGGGTATAAGAAGGAATTCTCAGTATGTCTCTAACATTAACATTTCTTACAAATCATCTACTGACATCTTACAAATCTTCAGTGCTAAAGGTTTACTAAATCAAAAACTGTAATGGATTTCTACATGCTTTACCTTTTGACTCTTCAAGATAATTCTTTAATGTGGGCAATTCTGTCTTCTTGACATCTTAAATATTGAAGAAATGGAGCAGTGGAGACCATTTGATGACTCAACAGTCAGAATAGGTCAAAACAGTAGTGCTTAGAAAGTTTCCTGAAATATCTGGATGTGTTGTTTTTTGGAGTCTGGAATTATGAGAAATATTTCTTTGCATGTTTAAGAGATTTTAAGATCTCTGACAGTGTTTTTAACCTCTGTTCATGGAAAAACGGCTTTTAGGATCTGAAATGAAGCAGAGTTTTCAAGAGTGTGCATTAGATAGTAGAATAGTGTGTAGTTTTATCACAGGGTGAGAATTTTATATATATGGGGTTTTTAGGATGGGAAGCAGGTGATGGCAAGATGGAAGAAGCACATGGCTTTTGGGTTTCTTCTTCCTCATCTGCCTCCATGTTCTGTGGTGATGTGGAACATTATAGTTGGCTTAGAATAAAGTCTAATTTTCTAACAAAGATAATAGTTGTTGGAGAAGTATTATAAATACTGGTTACGTGGATTGTAACATAAATATCCACGCCACCCTGAGGGTGGGGGCATTAAGCAGTTAGTATTAAGCATTAGTATTTGGGCTTTTTGAGGTTTGTGACTTGAACTGACCTGCAATGAAAAGTTCTGCAGGTCAAGAACAGAATGTAATGATAAGAAATAATAAATCATGAAGAAAGCACAAGAAGAAATGTCTCACGGCCTTTTCTTTTCAAGATCTCTGGCTGGGGAAAACAAATTTTACATTCTCGGGCACAGAAAAACAGCCAATCGGAAGAGACACACAAAAAATTTTTTATAATCCTGAGAGTTGTTGTTTTGTTTGTTTTCATTGGTGTTTTAGAATTCATATCAGAATGATATGAAGAAGAAAAGAAGAGAAAGAAGACTGAGTGACAGAAAAAATGGCCCTAAAAATGGAGGAAATGGCAAAAGTTACAACAGGCTTTGTATATGTCTACAATACATACATTGTTCTTCAGTGTAAACCTGATGAATATTATTCAAAAATGGAATTAAACTTATCTGAGCTTACATACTGGATGTGATTGCAACAATTTTATATAGTGTTATTTCAGATAGGAATCTGAGAATTGAGAAGAAAGGATGAAATTATCCAAAAAAAGTTTTGAAAAAATGGCTCCAACACAGGACAAGAATAGTGTAAAAGAACACCCCTTACAATCATTGACACAGACTCAGAAAGGAGATGTCAACAGATTCACAGCAGTTCCCAAAAAAGTAAGTTCTGTTTGAAAAGTAGCAATTGGGAAATCTGCAGAGTAAATCCAGAGAGCAGAAGGGCATTTAATCTACTAGGAATGTGTAAAGATATTAATTAAAAAAAAAAAAAAAAAAGTCTAGCAGCTTTTAAATTGTCTTATAAATTGTAAGTGTATTAAACAAGCAAAAAAGGAGCTGTAAACTGGAACCTAAGCATAGCTGTATAATACAAACAACAACAACAGTTTATTTATATTTTGCAGTGCTGTGATAGCATAATCACAAAAAAAGCAAGCAATTTACCTAAATGATTAATGTGTCTAGAGAGTAAGTCATATGAGAAGCAGCTGAGGGAGTTGGGGTTATTTAGCCTGGAAAAAAGATGGCTCAGGGGAGATCTTATTGCTATCTGGCAAGGTGTGGATTAGCTTCTTTTCCCACAAAACTAGTGATAGGATGAGAGGGCATAGACTAAAATTGCTCCTGGAGGGGAAGTACAGCTTAGAAATCAGAGGGAATATCTTCATGGAAAGGATTGTTAAGCATTGGAATGGACTGCCCAGGGAGCTGATGGAGTCACCAGCCTGGCAGTGTTAAAGAAATCATTGGACATGGCACATGCTTTGGTTTCGTGCTGATCAGTCAAAGGTTGATATGATCTTGGCAGCCTTTTCCAACCTTAATGATTCTGTGATTCTGTACAACACAGAAATTAAAGATCAATATGTTTACCTAAAGAAGGAGTTAAAGAAATAAACTTTGATGGCATTCTAATGCTTTCTATTAACATGAGGCATACTATATAATAAAGAAGCAAATATCATCTATAGGAGAATATCTAAAATTCATTAAAAAATCAGGAAGCAGTCACATAAAGAGAACTTTTCAAGACAGAGTCTATCAAATATTGAAGCAGATATGAGTAGTAAGAACATTAAATAAAAAAAACAGATATAAAAGATTTTCTGGAATCTGAAATTATATGAATATCAAATTTTGATCACTAGAAGAAGAAAGAGAGTTTAACAAACTTAATGGGAAAATAAGTGGATCTAGAACTGGATTAACTCCCAGAAGTGAAGAGAAAATTACTAGTACAGAAAGATGGATTTAGGCCACTGGTACACTTAGGGAAAGCAACAAAGTAAATCTGTCTAAGAAAAAAGATATTGGTAAGAAAAATAACACATAATGTCAAGAGTTGTTTATACCAGCAACTTAGACAATATAATATAAACGCTTTAAATATTAGTGCAAGAGAAACACACACAGGCAGAAAAAGAGGAAAGAAGAAAAAAAGGCCAGAATATCAATTAAAACCATGGTTCAATAGTAATGATACTACAGCATAGTAAATGAATAGTAAATACCTTAAGAAAATAAAAGCCAAACATAAATAATTATTATAAAATTAGAAGAACTCATGGAAATATGGATTATGAAATTCAGGATGGTTCATACGGACAGAAAAACAAGTGAATCAAAGTAACTTCAGAAGGAAAAAAAGGGGGGGTTACTGGCAGCTGAATTATTGAAACCCTCCCTGGCACACTTTTGCTTTGGATGCCTGAGTGTTCTCCCCACACTTTCCTCCTGCATTGTGTAGGAAGCAGTGCAGCCCCACACAGATGCAGCCACAACTCTGGAGGTTGAGACATCTGCAAAAAGTCATCTTGCCAAAGCAAGTAGGGCCCAAGCATCAGGCCCAGCATTAGTTAGCTCACTAGGATGGCTTTAGACTTGATTGCAGCTTTAATGGTTATACTGAAAATCAACACAATTACCTGAAAATTTTCCAGTAAGTTAGCACTATCTTTTCCCAGGAAGTGGAATTTCTTGAAATATATCACAAAATTCCTTCATCTCTGAATACAGTAGCTAACATTTTATTTATCTGTAAGTCACTGAATCAATAGGAAATTTTTTCATAAATTATTTTAAAGAGGACGTTAAGGAGGACTTGATTTTAGAAAATAATTCCACAACTGCTTTGAAAGGTTGAAGGGACTAACATTGTGAATGATGTTGTGAAGGACATAGTGTCTAAGTCGAACACCCTTACATCTCATCAACACATAAAAAATACGTCAAAAATATGTGTCAAGAGGATGGTTCCAGACTTTTTCAGTGGTGCCCAGTGTGAGGGCAGGGAGCAATGACCATAAACTAAGACACAAAAAGTTCCTCCTAAACATGAGGAGGAACTTTACATTGATGGTGGCTAAGAACTGCCAGACTGCCCAGAGAGGCTGTGGAGTCTTCCTCTCCTGAGATATTCCAAACCCACAGGACAGGTTCCTGGGTCACCTCAAAGTGACCCTGCCTTTGCAGAGGGTTTGGACCAGATGACTTCTAGAGGTGCTTTCCACCATTAATGATTCTCTGATTTTGTGATCTCAAGCAACAGTTATGCACTTGTGGAGAGAGACTCTGAATGAACTAAAGCTTACTGTACATCAAATTTGGAAAAAAATTCATCTCTGTCATCAGAAACCATAGGTCTAATGCAAGCACTTTCAAAAAGAGCGATAAATTTTGCAGCTGAAATAAAAGCAAAAAGATTCAGAGAAAAAACTTGAGCCTCATCAGTAATGACAGTAGAGTACCAATTAAAACCATCTATGTATTCCAAAAACTAGATTGCACCTGGTCTGTTTGAATGCAATTAATGAAGCAGACTTCTATAAGTAGCAGGAACCAGCAGGAACTTTGCAAGATGAAATGAGTACTAAAATTATCAAGGTCCTTCTTTTCTCATTCCAGAATTCTGAAGGAAATACTTTACTAATAAACCCAAATTAGACTGTATTGTTTTATCCCAATAGTTTTCTTTGATTTTTTAAGTGGAAAAAGCAAAATTGGTCTCACCTATCTAGATTTTGGTGATTAGTGTGATGAAATATTGTTAGAAGTTGCTAATTAAATGGTAGATTATGTGTACCAGTGAAAGAATTTTAAAATTACAAAGAATATATTAAATAGAGAATTTAAGGTTAGAGAAAAATTCCTACTATGCTACCTCAAAGACTTCTATTAGGACTTGTATTTTTCATTAACCTTGTCTCAAAAATCAGGATTTTTTAATGAAATGCAGCTTTAATGAAAAGTGCAAGCAACATATTTAGTATTTACTGTCAGAGGACTAGAATATCATACCTGGAGAATTATACAACAGAAAAAAAAATATACTTTTCATCCTGCAAAAGACATTAAGGTTCTTTCTACTACAGACTTTCTAATTTCTTTCATTGTTTTATCTTCAGTTTTACATTCCTGCATCAGAACAAACAAACAAACAAAAAAAAAAAAAAAACAAACTGAAGAACTGCCTTACAATGTGTCTACAAATCTTATCTCCATTTCTGGTATATATGCCCAAGAGGTTATTTGCATTTTGTAATAACTGTAGGCCAGAACTGTGCTGGGTTTTGTCCATCAATAAAATGACTTGAGAATTATGACGCTTTATCCACAGAACTACACAGACTACAGAGGTACCTAGATAGGTAACATGACAAGTATTTCTTGGGGAGACCTGTCAACAGCATTTGTCGCTTCATTTCGCATGCCCTTGCAATATTAAACAATCTTAAAAACAAAAAACCCAAACTTTAAAAGGGTTAGCAGACAAACATGACATTACTGATCTATTCAAAATCTGCCATTGTTTTGCCTTTTTCCCAACCTGGAAATGAAACTCGAGATAATTTTAGTAAGGAGGTAATATAAGAGCAGATCTTTATTTGGAGGCCTTCAGGGGCCATTATGGAAAGGTGCCCACAAAAGCCTTCCCACTGGGATGAGTACGTTTTTATGGGCCTTAGGAAATTAATATAATTGATAAAAAGAACCAATTAGGAACACAAGTAGTGATGTAATTGCCACCAAAGTCAAGCCCCTTCTCTGGAGCCCCCACTCAGCACTAGCTGAACTTTGTTCATGGAATGTATCTCAAAGAGTTGTTCCTGTCCATGGTTCCCAGGAAGAAACCAAGATACAAGGGGACCTTGTACCCCCACTGGAGCTTGGAGCTCTGGAGTTTGTCTTGTCTTCCTGCCTAGGGAAATGCCATGGAAAATTACTGGGAAAACTATCCACTAATACAATATAAAAGGCTACAGAGCTGCAAATATATGTGTGAAGAATGCAGAGAACATATTTAAAAAAAAAAAAAAGGCAAAATTGAAATGGCATCAATTGAAGGATTAAATTACTTTGGGAAACCAAACACTTGGTCAATCACAATGCTTTTAATTTAATATGGCAATGAAATGTTCGTGCTAAAATTGTTGGTGATGAGTAATGGCAAAGCTGGCTCATGATTAATTTTCATTACCGTGTTATTTAGCTGTACGCTATAAAAAGTCGTACCTAATTTTATATCTAAAATCAATATTTATCTCAACTAGCAAGGGACAGCAATAAACACTTGCAGCACTTGCTCAAGGACAGGCAAATCATACTTATTTCTTTTAAAATATTTCAAACTCAAACTTGAATTCAGATTCAAATTTGTATCAGAAAGCAGCATCAATATATCTGGTTAATGAGCACATTCTCTGAACAAGTACAGCAGAGCCTTTTTAAAAATCTAAGACAATTTGGAGTTTTTACAGTTTCAATCTCTTACACTTTTATATAAAGACTTTCAGGAGCCAGAAAATGCTCATGATTTAATTTAAAAAATACATTTATGTATGTCTGCATCACCTGAATCTATGTATTTCTATGTATATGGAAATATTCAGGTTTTAGAAGATAATAAGAAGAATTTTGTCCTGAAAGATCATCGATCTAGCCTCCTTATTTAACAAAGAGCAAACAAAAAAACAAATCAAAACCAAACAGCCACCCTACAATATCTGAACAACACTGTAATTTAATTTCATTTGTCATTTAATAGGAAACCTAGCAAAATTTTCCTTATGAAAAGCTCTTCAAAGCAAAAGAAAGGAACGTAATGAATTGGACTGTATGCAGAAGGGAAGGAATAACTAAAAATGTGATGAGGCTTGGTGTTATTCAAAAACAAAAGCACTGTTCGCCAAGAACATTTTCAATTGTATAACCAAATTATTGTTTGCTAGAGTGACTAAATAGTAACATATGAATCAGTAAGCACTTTTCAAGCTGTTAGTTTATAGAAACAGAGGATTCATATTGACTCCTACATGTGACACCAGCTTATTTACAGAAAAGATGCAAGAGATTGATTTTCTTTTTCTCCCCATCTCTGCTTCTCCTTCTTTCTTGGTGTTATGATATCTGTATATTTCTATGAAAAAAAAAAAAAAAAAATAGAAATTTGAGTTGATACAGTTCCCAGAAAATTCTGCTTCATACAAGTGCTCAGGACAGCAGCTGCTTCCAATAGGCAGGTGGATAAACTACAATCTTGTTATTCTTTTGTTCTCTTTGGAGAGTAAATTGTAGTAATGAGAGTCTGAGTGAACACTCCTTGTTCAGACAATGCTCATTTCAATGGTAACGCCAGCAGGCCTTATAAAAAATTAGGCAAATAATATGAGTAAGCTTGAGTCCCTTGTGAATAAACTACTTATGTAATTCACCCATGTAAAGAAATGGGATCTAAAGACTGTGGAAAATTAGAGTCCATTTTACTGGAAAGAATATGATCTTTCTTTTGATTTACCACGCAAGGAAAATAGTTTTGTGCCTGTGACTTGAAAACCAGAAACTCTCTGCCATTAATATTTTAACACATGAAATAGTGTTTGCTGACTAAGCAGTTACCAATTGTTCTAAAAGAAAAAATAACTTTGAAATTAAATTACCAATATATACCCTTGCTCAGTGTCAAGGAACTTTCAAGTTTGCTCTATAATGGCCATAAAAATATGGCTTTTTTTTTTCAGTTCCTGAGATGCAACCATTTACTTTATAGTTCTTACAAATTCTCTGTAGCACCAAAAAGAATTGTCATGAATTCATTAAAACACTAGATAGAACAAATCATTAGAATGGCATATAGAAGAAAACCCAACAAAACCAAAACATGAAGTGTTAATACAGTGTAATGACTCAAATGAGGTACAGAAAAGGCTTCACTTTGGCAGTATGGGTTGAAAACTGAGTTCTTCAGTAAGATCGCCTTTATTTCAGTTTAATGAGATTCTTAACTGTGACTTCAGTGCTGCAATCATGCCAAAAGAGAATGCTGTACTTCAGGGATCACATTCTTTGGTACGTAATATGTTTTTCTATATATAGAGGTAAAAAACAAATCAAACCAATGCTTTCCCACACTGTTTTTTTTGCACTATCAAATACTTTTGATGAGAAAGTTTATTGATTATTAAGCTTTCATAAAATATTAACTGAAAAAAAAAAGTCCTGTAACCTATGGTGAGCTAAGCTTCTTCAGATGAAAGGGCATTTGCAATATTGCTTTAATATTATTATATTACACTTAGCTAGTAAGTGTAGCTGAAAGATTACAGTCCTATTGTCTGAAGTATATACACATGTGTAATCCTGAAAGAAGAAAATGGAGAGGGGTTTGCTTCTTAAATGAGAATGTATATATTGTTCATGTCACAGGACACAAATCTGATCAGGTAAATCAAAACTAGTATTAATTAGATATAAAGACTCAGTAGACTAAAATGATACTAAATACTATTGTTTAACAACTCACAGAGCATAAAGCAACCTAAGTAATACCACTCTGAACTTATATAAAATGTAAAGAGAAAAAAACCCTGCTATTATTTTCCAAATTATCTCCTCACTGGTGTCCTGGAGAAGGGTCTGGTTACCTTTTTTTTCCACAAAACAAAGGTGTTGATAAGGAGCAAGGAAAGCAGGTCATGCCCAGACTCCTTTCTCTGCTTTTGCTTTCTCAGGTATAGAAGGAAACAAAAGTAATTGTTTTGGTTTTTGTTTTTTTTTTTTTTTTGGCTGCTGTTTGCTTTATAAGAATATATGATAAAACAGTGCACGTTTTTAAGAGAAACATTTTATATAAAATCCAAAAACTGTATAGTTAACTAGATTTTTACAAATTATCATCTAATAACACAAGATTTCATTTAAAATGCTCTGAGAGTAATACAAGGTCTTGGTTTTCCTCATTTGCTACCATGCTGGCTATGACAACTAGTATTGTTTCAATGACTACTCATTATCTTATTTTGCAAATGATCAATTCACTGCTGCAAACACAGAAAACAGTCGTTTTGTGTAGCAAGCAGTCAAATCTATCAGCACAGAATATTATAAGCAAAAAAATTAAAACACTAAACTGTAACTATGTAAATTATTAGAAAATGTGATTAAGAAGATTGTCCCACAGTACTGATACTCTTCTCATGTTAGAAACTCAAGCTGACTTCAGTGGGAACTACCATCATTGAGTTCTGTGTACAATTAGACAAATTAAATTTAAATGTGGCATCAATTTTAATACTATTTATTTAAAAATACTTCAGAAAAGTTGTTGCACTTTCACAGAGAAAAATGCTAACCCATCTCTACAACAACTGCAGAGCCATCTGGAATATCACGTTCGTGCTGGAAGCATGCACATCTACTGCACATCCACTGCCTGATCTTTCCTTATATAGAGCTGCAGCTGCTTCACAGCTGCTGAGGCAGCAGCTTCATCAGCACACACAAGGTCCCCAGAGGTCTTCACCTGGTCTAATCTGTGTGGCATGTTTTATTTTAAAGCCTAGGGAGAATGCTGTTGGCACCAAACTTTATGTCACCCACACAGTGTTTTCAGACCGTCTTGGCTTCTACTTTCCATTGTGGTGATCAGAATGGAAAACCTCCTGGGCCTTTCTGCTACAAAGCTGTAAAGAAGGCTTTTGATTGCTGGTAACATAAGCTGCTGATAACAAGGTTTGCAACCTGCTAGCAATCTTCCTGAAATTGACCATTTATTCTCCTCCCTGCATCAACATGAACTTTAAAATATGGAGTATCTTGAGTGCCTATGCCTCAATAACAAGTTTGTCAAATGTGTTAAGAGTGTGTTCCTAGTTCCAAAACAAAAAATAAAAAGTAAGCAGAAGCAATTTACTGACATAAATATATATAAGGGGTAGATTTTAATGTACATGCTGGCTACATTTCCTACATAAAATATCACACTAGGAAACATATCTGCATCTTCAGTTTATTCACTGCATGGTTCTTATTTTCCCAAGGAGACCATCTTTCATAATATGGTACTCCAAATAACGATTGCTAATGTGAAGTTCAGGTCTCGGACAAGGAAACCAAATTAATTAGGTTGCACTGGAAACCTTCCCAAATACCAGGATGTTCACATGTAAGCCACAATTTCCCAATGTTACCATTTCATTTTCATTCAGCTAAACAAGCAAAGTGGATACATATACTACATTTAATGATTTTCTTTTCCATGAATAAATATAAAGAAGACACTTACAAAATAATTCTCATTCTTTAAAAAAGAATTATTGCTGCAGGTAAAGTCTTTATGATTTCTTTCCAATATGTGAACCTCTCATCCACTATCCAGCATCCTTTAGACTTCTCTTCCTCCTCAAAACTACATTTGTCATTCTTGCCTGGGATTCTTCATAGAGCTCAGCTGAAAATCCACACTGTAATTCTATAAAACTCTGCCGAGAAGAACCTTGGTGTTTACCATCTGTGGTCTCTACAAGAGACAGCAAAGTCTAAGTTTAGATGAAGTGTGTGTTTCTAAACTGGATAGTAAAAGGTCTATGTCCAAACTCTGCAATTTATTATTATGTAAGGGGCTATGAAGTCATTGCCTCTTTCAAGTCATTATCATGTCACCTTCCAGTAAGATACTCAATGCCAATATTAATATTTTGATTATCTCTGAAATAAAATCATTAAATTCTAATTCAACATGAAAATCATAATCAGTTTCTGAATTATTATTTATTATTATACATTACTGAGTGGTTTAACAAACTACATCATTATATTTTCCCTCTGCTTTTCCACATTTTATTACAGGGAGCACATAAAGTAACATATTTATGTGGCAGTTTTGGGACCCATTGTTATGAAATGTACTACCTAGAGATCTGCACCATCAGGAAAATACTTTATTGCAACATATTTTATCACAAGTACTTGATTAGTTTAAACTGATGTTAACCAGTGTGACTGCCTTTCTTTTTCCTATCTCAATCTGGATTTTAGAGTTTATGGTGCTCTATCATTTTAGCTGAAGTAATTGAAGTATGTGTGAAACACATAATAAATCAGACTGGACAGGTTTTGGACAAAATTTGTTTTAAAATTGATACATCAATGTTTTCTCTAATCTCCCTATTAAGTGAAGAGAAAAAAGCAGTTTACTTTAAGTCCCGCCAGTTAATTCCAATTTACTTCACTGAGCAGAAATGTGAATGAGTAGACTGGCTCACAAAACAGAGAACAAAAGAAGAAACCATCAGAAGAGATTAAAGAATAGGAATGACTCATGATATCATCACTGGATTAAATGCAGACTGGATTAATGGCATCGCAACAACAATTTAGACTCGAATATACAAAGGAAAAATTCAGAGAATGAGCAAGTTTATCCCAATTTTACCCTGAAAATGCAAGAACAGAAGATGAGTTGAATTGCCAGGTCAGTTTCCTGATTTAATACCATAAAACCTGACTTCATTAAAAAAACAAAACAAAAAAACCCCACAAAAAAAACCACAAAAAAAAAACAAAACAAAACAAAACAAAACAAAACAAAACAAAACAAAACAAAACAAAACAAAACAAAAAAAAAACCACACCAAAAAAAACCAAAAAACCCCAAACCTTACAGACCTTTGAAACTTTTAGTGTTTGGGTAAAATATTAGGACAGAAGGGAGAATACTAAGCCCTGGCACATATTAAGAGAGACAATTAGTGGTTATAAAAACTAATTTTAATTATAAGTTAAATATGTATAGAAAAAAAACATGAAGAAGACTGCATTTAGTTCATGAAATAAAATCATACATCTAGAGTAAAAATGACCGTAGAAGTCTGTTGGTAACATAATTTGAAGTTAAGCACATCAAAGAATTCACTATATTGAAATTAAATCATCACAAAAGAGTTTAAAAACATGAAACTTGAGTACTGAAGTCTTATTTGTTATAAAAATTTCCTGTATGACACTGAAGTTTGATAATACAGTAATAGCCACAGAGTGTTGAGCAGCATCAGGCAACAACATGAAGTAAAACATTTCAAGCACTCATTAGAGACCTTTCCAATTTTGCCAGCATAACAAATCTGTGCAATCTCTTTGACCTGACAGATTCTTGATGAGTTATTGCTAAAAATAAACAAACCAAACCTAACAAAAAACCCAACCCAAACCTAAACACCTACACAGAAGCAACACATAAATGTCAGGAAAGAACACAGCACAATTTGCCTAATCAAATAAACCTACTTTCCTATTAAACTTGATACTCACAGAAGACTCATTCTAGTTACATCAGGAAAAATGCAGAGCTCATTCTTTCCATGACAGAATCACAGAATAGACTAGGTTGGAAAAGACCTTTGAGATAATTGAATTCAACCCATGAGCTAACACCATCTTGCCAAATAGACCATGGTACTGACTTCATCCAGTCTTTTCCTAAACAGCTCCAGGGACAGTGACTCTATCACCTCCCTGAGCAAACCCATTCTAATACCCAATCACCTTTCCTTCACACACAGAGCCCGGCTATTTTTGGATTGTCTTACACAATGAGACTTCCTCCATATGCAAAAGCAAAGAGATCCAAAAATACTCCCACAATTATTATTACTCCTGCCAATTTTATATTGTACAGATCTCTAAAAAGAGACTACATTTCACAGGGATCCCTAGAGCTCCCAAATCTGAATGTATTCCACATCAAGAAAACCCAATACCACAGGATATCAACAATTCATCTTTCTAGTCTGTGACTTGTCAACTATAAATAACTTGTCATGAAATCCATAACTAAGATAATGAGAAATGATTTTGGGAACAAACTGCAGGTAAGTCCAGTGGACAGATATTCTCTTAAGACAATATTAAATGAAACAAATCTCAGAGGTGCACCCAAGACTCAGTTCACTGAGTTTGAAAACTAAAAAGCAATTGTGTCAGATAAATTTATCAAGAGCTGAACTGATAACCAGTTGTACCTCTTGTACCTCCCCATTTACCTTTATACTACCAAAAGCATGCTAGGGTCTTCTGCAGAAACCTAAAAGCACCTGGTTTAACAACACAACAAACAATAAAATCTGTGACAGATTAAGTGTGGGAACAGTCTTCTTTCTTTTTACTGCATCCTGCTTTCTTGGTCTGCCTTTGAGCCATGGAGACCTGTTGGGAATGCCTTGTGCCTGCCTGAAAGACTATTTCCTTAACTGCTCTTGGCATTGAGATGAGCTAAATAGTTCATAATCTGAAGTGTCAAGTTTGAAATATTGCAGGGCATTTTCATTGCAAAGACTTTAATAATGTTTCTTCTTGGAAGTATGAATTAGTCTAAATCACTATCTTTTTTCCAATTTATTTTCTTTTATTCTGTAGCATGTAGATAACCCTGACATAATAA
Source organism: Certhia americana (assembly GCA_018697195.1). NCBI lineage: Eukaryota > Metazoa > Chordata > Aves > Passeriformes > Certhiidae > Certhia > Certhia americana. The sequence continues at coordinate 76,858,172 of CM031858.1, read as the reverse complement.
TTCTTATCGAGATTTGAAATAAGACATAAGGTACAAGAAAGGCACATTTAATTGCAGGCATAGTGAACACAAAAAATTGAACCATCAGATTATATGTGGGAACCAAAAAGAAGCATTATGTAAATCTCTGGATAAATAAGGCGCACCAAATAGAGTAGAAAATAACTGACATTTTATGAAAGCAGTTAGAGCACTAAAATAAATAAGGCAATAAAATTATTGGGAGGACAAGTTAGTTTACAGACAATCCTCTCTTGCTATGAACCATTTACAAGAAAGTTAAAACTAGGCAAGGTGAAGTAAAAGGCAGAACAAGATCAATTTCATTTCATTTCCACAAAGTGAAGCAACATTTCAAATTGTCATAAACCACTTGTTGTTAATTGCCATTATTGATCACTTTAGTTGTGTGGCTGTGTTCCAGTTAGTCTCTGCTACTCAGCTGTGTTGTAACATGAGACACGCTTTGATTCATGCATTCTCAAATTGAAACCGAGCCCCACATTTTCAATGTCTATGTACTCTACCTAGCCCACAGTTAAGGTCTTATTAGCCCAGCTGTTTAGTTTCTCTTCACCTATCCTGAACAAATTTTGCCTTCTCTATTTAGAATAACCCACCAGTGAAAACAACAAAAAAAACCCAAAAAAAATCTACGTTCGTTTTTCCCTTTCTTGGGGACATTCTGAAACACACTAAAGATTGATCCCTACAGCAAAACAAGCTGACAAGTCAGCGATGACATTCATTTAAGAATGTTTTTCTTCATGGAAAGTTCCTTTGAATTTTTTGAATTATATCCCCTATTAATATACAGTGGTGGAACTGGAAGGCTGAAAGACATTTTTTTCTACTTGATTTCAAGGAGCAAAATAGACTTGGAGATGTCAGAAGTGCCACACATTTTCACGGTCTTTCTGAATACATTAACACAAAGCTAAGGCAAAGCCTGAGTTTCAAGATCTTTAAGAAATCATTCTGACAAAGAAGAAGTTACTGAGTTGAAATTTAGATATGCATTCAAAACTTAAACCTTCAATAAACATCCAGCAAAGCAAACAGAACATACAGGATTCTTATGATTGAAGCAAAATTCACACCATGTATGTCATCATTATACAGAACATGCTTGTGCAAACAGAGCACATTGCAGTGCCAGTTATGAAGGCATCTAAATATATGTTGAGATACTTGGACAGAAATCCTGTCTTGGACTGAAGACAAAAAGCAGGGCAAAACCTATAAAATGGGGCAGTGACACATGAGTAAAGAAGTAGTTCCTAGGTGAGGTACACATCCAATGTTAACCTTCTGTGGTTACAAAGAAAATGCATTACATTTAGATCTGATTCTGCAAAACAAGAAAATGTCAGTTGAGTAGCACTCAACACAACACAAATACTGAATATATTTTTCCTACGTAAAAGTTAAAAATTAGTGCAATTTTCAGTGATAAGACTGAAACTATAAAGAAAACAAGAAAAAACAATAATATATTTCATTAAATATACTGAGAATTATGCTGCTCTTTAATTCTAGCATTCCAGAGTATCTGAGGAGCAAACTACCCATTCTGGGTGAATGACATAATCATTTTTAAAGTGAAAAAATGATTTCATTTTCAAATATTTGTGTAAAAACTACTTCATATTTCTCCAAAGTACAAGAAGACATGCACCTGTCACACAAATCTAAGTGTGTAAGACATTTCTATTTTGGGGTGGGTTGACTTCATGACAAAGTCAGGTATGTTTTGGTATAACTTTCCAGAGTAGTTACTAACCCTAACAACATCTCTCTTAAAATTTCTCACCAAGTCACATCGCTGTTGCACATTAATAAATGAAGAAAGATTACAGATTAACACTGACGTGGTCGTGTACAAGGACAGCTTCTACTTTGTGTCTCTGCTGAATGGCAAACAGCTCAGTGAGCTGAGGCAGAGATAAGTTTAAGTTGGATATTCTGTACTAAAATCACCAAAGTTGTTTTTGCCACGAGTAGCTGTACATACCTAAGATGAAACCAATGTTTCATCTCCAGCCTAATCTGAAACATATCAGAAGTAGAGAATTTCAGCTCATGTTTCCAGAAATAACCAGAAATGCAAGGCTCTGTGAACCATGAAATCTTACACAATGGAAGGACATCTCTTCAGTAAAGTTAGGATTTCATGCAGAGGACTTAATTAGGACTAGATGAACCTACCTATTCTGTGCTAATTTATCCTACTGCCATGCATGGAGAGAATACTTTTCAATAATGGTTATTAGTCTTCATCAGTTTTATTTCAGCGCCTTAAAACCATGAAAATCAAGTATGGGCTTTAAACTTTAAATGTAAATGAATAAAGGTTGTTTACAAAGTTGTGAATCCCAACCTATATAAATAATTCTAATAAAGCCTTACATGAAGCATTTCTTTCTCACCTTTATGTTTTTAATGTAAAAGACAGTGTGAGTATGTGTTCAGATTGTCTTCATCAGGAATCTGAGCATACAGATATAGCTTCTTCTTCAAACACATTCTTTGTTATTTAATATCTTGACCTCAGGCTGGCATTTTCTCTTCTGCTTTCACTGTGTCACACAGAAAGCTGTGTATGCACTGCACTGGCACACAGCAAATCCAGCATCTTTAAGCCAGCATGTTATTTTAATTCAGAAATATATTCTGTAGACTGTTCAGGTGTCTTCTTCTCAATGTCTTCACCTTTTTTTTTGATGTCTAATGCACAAATACTTAATTTAATTTTTGATAATAATAAGAACAAAATGTCATTATTACATTTGCTTTTCCAGAGTAAAGTGAAATATTACCATATGACCAATATAAATAAGTAAATATATTTCGGACTTGTAAATAGCTGCAGAGATAAAAGAACTCATTGCAACACCACTATGAGGACATCACTTACATGTGAGGGAAAATGCAGTGTTCAAGTTAGTCAATGTCGAAATAGTTTTTAAATTTAGTCATCTCAATCCAGTGTTCCTCTAGTCTACGGGGATGTAAGAAATGTATCTTTTACTGGTAGTAATAAATTCAGAGCTTGTTTTGCAGGGTTTGGGGTTTTTTATTAACACATAAAAACAACCATGTCTCCCATTTTAAGAGGAAAATGAATTTTCATTCATGCTTCATGTAAAAGAATTTTTTAAAGTTTTTATTTTTAATGGGGACATATCAATCACCAGACCTAGAGCTGTAATCCATGTACTGAACTGAGTTCTAGCTTTTCAAAGAATAAGAAATATTAATTTTTCCTTAGTTTCCTGCTGTATTACAAGTTCTCTTAAGAACTGTTCCATAACAAGGAAGAACAAGGTTAAATTTCTCATTAAACATTAATTCAAGATTTTGCTCCTGAATAAAATAATTCTTGATTCTTTAACAAATTTGTACAGTGCCCCTGAGGTATCACAGCCCATTTAAAGTAGAACTGGCACTAATAGCTTTATGTGTATATCTGCATATCTATAATAATACATTAAGTTCAAATTATAGTATATCAAGTGCTGATAGTAATTAACTGTGGTCCTGATCCAGCTCCTCTGAAGTAAACGCAAGTCTTTACTGATTTAAACAGGAATTTGAGTGAAATAAAAAGCTTAGGATAGATGTGCACCAAGTACACAAAAATAAAAATAATTTTGCTTGAATAGATATAGGGGTAGATTGTCACTGTAGTTACTTTAGTTTTCCTAAAATGTATTATTATTCAAATACAATAGGGTCTACTTTTTATTTTCAAATTTAGAACCAGAACTATCATACCAGAACTATCAAAGATACTATAAGTCTCTATTTTAGTTTATAGCTGTTTACTCAGCCTCAGCTGCAAAACACAGCATAAAACTACTTTTCATATACATCTTTATTAAATTGTTCTTTTCTCTGCTGACTGTTCAATTTATGTGACGCATATGGTGCATTGCAAAGTTTCTATGTTCACACTGAATTTGGAAGAAAAAGATGGGAATGGAAAGAAGTGGAAAAATAATGTAAGTATTCATCTGTTTCCTGTCTACAGACATTACTGATAACATTTACGTATACTTTTTTAATCAGGATAATCTCAAATGTCCTGAAGTTGTGCTATGTCCCCCCTATATGAACCCACAGGAAACAGCATCATTTTGGTTTTATAAATACTCACAAGTATGTACATATCATGAACCCACTCCACTAAGTGAGAATAAGGAGAAAACATTGTTAAGGATGGGCTGAAGAAAATAAAAGCCTATATTGAAAAGACACAGGAAATACTTTGTTACGCACTTAAAAAATAAATAAATTACAACAAATTTGTATATGAAAAAAATTGTTGCCTGTCTTCCCAACTATCTGATTTTCTCTGTTCTTCAAACTGTTCTTCAAACCCTGTAGAATAGATAGAGTATCTGTTCAGATAGGAGTGAAAGAGAGTGATGGACTTGTAATTCTTACGAGACAGCATGACTTTACTGTTTAACATAGATAACTTCAAGACAATGATTTCTCACCTATTACAATTTAAACAGGTCACAGTAAATTCCATCAATACCTCTGCATAAATATCACCCGTTGCTATTTTAGCAGTCCTACAACCCGTTGCTATTTTAGCAGTCCTACATTCTAACATCTAGCAAACTGTCTCACTTAAATTTCATTATATTCACTCAGCCTGTGGGCATACTAAATGCATTAGGTGTGCTGTAAATGTACTAATCACTGTCTCACTAAATCAAAAATGATAGCAGACAAATGTGAATACAATCAGGCACTAGTTCTATCCTTGTATCAGCAATTCCTATCTTTTTTTTACACTGAAGATGCTGGTGAGCCAAAGCAATGCCTGAATCCATCTTCCAAGCACTTTGCAAAATTCCTCTTCTGGTTCACTCAAGCATTGTTTCACTTGCTGCCCATTCTCTTTTTACATCTCTGGGTACACAGTACCATAGCAGCTCACAAACTGGGTGATAATGTCAGGCAGCCTTACAGGTGCCCCAGAAAAAGAACAGTTAGCACATATAGCCTGCTTTTCCAAGCTCCAAATCAAGAGCATCCCAGGTCTTCAACAACTTGGAATGAATTCAACCTCTATTGCAGTTACAAGACTGTGCTTTGTATTTTCATTACTAACCACACTGAGCAATTGTACATTTCAGTGCTTACATGTTAACAAAACTGCAAAGATTCAGGCTCTTAATATAGAAAGTATTCAAGCTCAATTATTAATTTTAGTGTGTTTAGCTTAAACACAATTCATTTTGAGGTCGTTCTGAGATGTTTAGTGAAGATGCAGAATATCAGCTTTCTAGCCCCAAAACGTTCTCCAGAAGACCCTAATGCTGTGGGATTTTTGGTTTAAATTTTGGGGTTTGGTTTTGGTTTCTTTTGTGATACAAGCTAGTTAAAAAAAAAAAATGGACAAAAAGAAAAAAAAAAAAAAAAGAAACAAAGAAATAGATACCATATTCTATACCATATTCTGTTTTGAAGTGTTTGTGGCTTGTGAGAAACTTGGGTTGTGTGTTGTGAGCATTAAGAACGTAATGAAGTGTGCTGTATACATTTGAGGGTTTGTTAGCCAACACCTTATGAGTCTAAAGCAGTGGGCTGGTTGATGGGGTTATGGAGACTGTACAATAAAAGCCTGACACTTGTCTGGTGTCTTTGTTCAGCCTGAGAAGATTCCATAATAAACATCACATCCTCTACCAGTGAGTTTTGACAAATATCAATAAATCAGATAGACTTCCTTATTTCCTTCAAGGATACCAAATTTACATCTCAGACTAGCAGGCTCTACCCAATTTATTACAAGTAATTTCAGGGGCATCAGATTAAAGGATTTCACATGGAAATTCTTCTTGCTTGTCATTACATCTTTGTATAACATAAGGGAAGAGTATAGAGGTACTTGTGTGTGTGTCTGCAGATGCAAAAGCATAAATACAGGCTACAATGGTAGCCAATGGTACATACTGTACCATTTTGTAGCTCAGATTGTGCAATATCAGATACAGAGGGAGAGAGATGAGAGATGTTAGAGTCACACTGGAAGTGAAGTGCAGGTCTGATTCCAACCTCTTTTCTTGGTCCTTCCTAAGGGACCAAGACAGAATAAGTGGTTAGAGCATCTCAGTTAGACATGAAAAGTTGGGTGTGGATTTAAAGTCCATTAGGGGGAAAAAATAAACTGGCTTTCACCACTTACTGAGAGTCTATATCTTAAAATTAAATAAAAAGCGACAAAAGGAAAGAAGAAAACTAACCAAAGCAACAAACCAAAACCCCTTCCTTCCCATTCTCACAGGCAGTGTACAAACATAACTCTTCATCCTGTTTTCTTCCAATAAAACTCTTAATTTAGGAATGGAGAAAATTAGTTCAGCTTGCTTTTGCTTCAATTCAGCAAACATGACAAGCAACATGTCTTGTGCTGAGTTGAAACTTATTTGATTCTTAAAATAGACCTAGTTATTACCCATATTAAGCAAAGAAATATAATTAAACTCATGTTAATACCAGAGGCTAAAATTAATTACATATATGTTATTGAACAAATCTTTCTTTTTATCTGCTAGAAAACTATCTATATCCATAATTTTTGTTAGGGCCTTCTCTCTGCAATAATTCTGTGACTAAAACTCATTTGTAACACTGACTTTGCAATTCAAGGGATATTTGTTTGGATAGAAGTCCACATGGGGTGTCTGTTCTCTGAATGAATGACAATAGCTCTGAGAATCCCAATCCCAGTGTGACTACTCCAGTTTAGAAATGAGAAAATAATTTGTGAGAAAAAGCTAAATAATTTTTCTATATTCACTGTTTAAAAACAACCCAAACAAAACAAAACCAAAAATCCAAAGTATGCAGAAAAAGAAAACCCAAAACAAGTTAATGTGCATGGCACATTCTCATTTTGGAACGTGTATCTGGAATATACACTGTGTCTTATACTGTTTCTTTAGTTTTTCCTATTGTCTACAGTTTCAGAATACCTTGGGAAAAAATTCAGTTGGATGCAAACAGTTTATAAATTATTAAGGTACTTCAGCCCTACATTGTGAATGATACAAATCCAAAGCAGTGCAAAAAAAAACAAAACAAAAAAACCAAAAAAACCCAAAAAAACCAAAACCAAACACACAAACCCACAACAGCAAAAAAACAACCCCAAGCAACCCCAAGACTCTTGGAAAAATTACTGGTTTTCTGCTCATCAACTGTCTGCACAGAGACTATTTTTTTTTTTAACATATAATATTCATCCCTGTGTTGCATGTTGCTCTAACAGTACAGTTCAAGTTCACACTGAACTTTGTGAATCACCCACACCTGTTTAGCCCATTAAAACTGCAGTTGAAATGATGCTACAAAATTTCCTTTGCTAACAAACAGCTAATACGTTGAATTAATCTAATAAGGAAAGGTAGCTAGGAACCATGAAAGAGGAAGGAATTAATATTTTGTGGCAGGAGCATACCGCTGCCCCACAGCCAACACCTGATAGGTGGGAGCTTCTCCCATGTCTGGCAGGGCCAATGGCAGCCAGCTCCAAGATGGGCCTGCCACTGGCCAAGGCTGAGCTCATCAGTGACAGTGGTACTGGGAAAACATTAAGAAGGGGAAGGAAGAAACTGGGCAGAAACAGCAAAACAGCTGCAGCCAGGGAAGAGTGGAGTGACAGCAAGTGAGAGAAGCAACTCTGAAGAAATCAGGGTCAGTGGGGAATGCGGGAGGAGATGCTTCACGTGTTGGAACAGACTCCCCTGAAGCTTGTGATGAAGGCTGTGGTGAGACTGCCTGTGCTCCTGCAGCCCACAGTGGTCCACAGTGGAGTAGAGATCCACCTACAGGCCCTGGAGGAGCCCACACTGGTGCAGATGGATGCCCAAAGGAGGCTGTGACCCTGTGAGCAGCCAGTGTTTGAGCAGGATCTTGGCAGGACCTACAGACCAATGGAAAGAGGACCCCATGCTGAAGAAGCTTTGCTGGCAAGACTTCTCCATGGGGTCCCATGTAGAAACAGTCTCTTCCTGAAGGACTTTACCTTGTGGAAGAGAAACATGCTGAAGCAGTTTGGGAAGAACTACAGCTCATGGGAAGGACCCATTTTGGAGAAGTAAATAGAGGACTGTCTCCAGTTGAAGGGACTCCTTGCTGAAACTGTTGATTGATGAATTGTTGATGTCTTTGTCCTCTCCTTTGACAGGAAAGAAAAAAGCAAAACCAGGAACACTCTTTTTGTTTGTTCCTGTACTGTTGAACTTTCTCAGAATTATTTTGATTGTCAGGTGTTCACATGATACTGCTACCTACATATTAAATTTTCAGCTTCATTAGTTGCTGAAACCAGCTATTTGGTACTAACCAAACTCATATAAAATACATTTTCTACCTCAGGACAGTATTCATGAAAAATTAAAAACGTTGACCTGAGGTAATACTGGTTAAACTATTCTTCATAATTAAAATTGGCTTATGCTATGTCATGTAATACAATAGAACATTTTCACCAACAAATTATTTGATCATGTAATCACAGTGAAAAAAAAAAAATCTTACTTTCAATTTGTAAGAGTATATGTGTAAACAAATTGGAGTTGTTTCCATATGTTTTTTTTTTAAATTGTTTGCATACTAAGTAAAGTAAGGTCTTTGTACAGTCAAAGGTATGCAATTTCCTGAAAACCATTAACGCAGGAAGGAATAAACTACTCTTATGAATATAGGGTAATTAGAATTCTGAGTTAAGCACCTCACAAATTACTGCAGTAGAGATGGTGATTCCTGCATAGTAGCACCAGCTTTGGTGGTGACCTTGATTTAGACTGGCACAAGAAGCATTAAATTGTAAAATTAAATTGTAAATTAAATTACATAAGTGTTCCTCATGTAATTTTGGCACCAGTGACTGAAAAAAATTAGCCACTGTTGGCCTCAGGGTAGAGGAAATGAGTATGCCCCTATCTGTTTCCATAGGGGACAAGTCTTTTTCATCTGAAGGTAAATGGTTTTAGTCATTCTGTAAAATACAAAACAGCTACAGTAATTGAATATAGTAAGCAATTCTTGTAAAATAGTTTAATTTGCAAAGGTGTTGGGTTTTTTGTTAAAAAAAAAAAAAAAAAAAAAAAAAAAGGTGGTAATTTTATGTTTACAAATGTATTGGTCCCTGGAGCTTGAAACAAAATGACCTGGTAAGGTTTGCTGAAAGGTTTTTAAAACATTTACAGCAGATATAACTTTGAAAGCAGTGTCACTTAGCTGAGACTTTTCAGTCAGATCAAGTTGTCAATATTGAAAAATGACACTGGTATGAGGATACTTTGGTAATCATTCTCATAGATATGATATGATGGTCAATAATAGCCAGTAATTTCCTTGTGCTAAGTTACAGGGCAGTGTTACCATGGTATTTAATATCAGTACTCGTATAAAAGAACTGGACACCTATTGTACATGTACTAATATTCTGCAAATTAATAGAGAAAAGAGAACATACTAGATAAAAGAACACTTGCATAAAGACTTGAAAACGTATTACCATTATCAGTGTTTCGTGAGGAGATATCTGGTTTGTGCTTTTAAAGAATGGAACCCAGAGGGAATTTTATTTTGGTCCTTCTAGTGTACCTTTCACTGTGTTTAATTACATTTTTTCGCAGTGCTTTATTATTTATAATAACCACGGTCACAGTGTAGCATAAAAACTTACAAGTGCAATGATTACAGATCTAATGAAGTGCCAGTGGTCAGGTAAAGGGAAAGTATTGTAAAATGGGCTTTGATAAGGATGAGCAATGGTGATGCCAGAAGGCTTCATTGGTGAGAATGTCCTGTGAATGCATTCCTAGATATTTGGATGAAAAGGCCGTCCTAGGAAAAATATATACTGAAGAGGTAGTTGACCAATGACTGAAAAATTCTACAGGGTAGCAGCTGGAATGCAGTGCCATGGAAAGGGCCCTGGGGCTCCTGGTTGATGGCAAGTTGAACATGAGCCAGCAGTGCCCTGGCAGCCAGGAGGGCCAACCCTGTCCTGGGGGACATCAGGCACAGCATGGCCAGCTGGGACAGCCTCACCTCCAGTGCTGGGGGCTGGTTTGGGTGCCACAGTATGAGAAAGACATTAAACTATTAGAGACCATCTGAAGGAGGGTAATGAGAATGATGAAGGGCCTTTTGGGGAAGCTGTATGGGGAGCTTGGCGTGTTCAGCCTGGAGAAGAGGAGGCTGAGGGGAGATCTCACTGCAGTTACAAGTTCCTTGTAAGGGGAAGGGGAGGGGCAGACTCTGCCCCTCTTCTCTGTGGTGGCTGGTGACAGGACCCAAGAGAATGTCAAAGGAAGTTTAGGCTGGAAATTAGGAAAGGATTCTTCATCCAGAGGGTGGTTGGGAACTGGAGCAGGTTGCCCAGGGATATGGTCACATCACCAAGAGTTACAGAATTCAAGAAGCATTTGGACAGTGCTGTCAGGCACGTGGCATGACTCTTGTAACTGTCCTGTGCAGGGGCAAGAGCTGGACTCAATGATCCTTGTAGGGTCCTTGCAAGTCAGCATATTCTGTGAATCTGTAACTGTTGATTCTATATGTAACAATAATCTGGCACTGATAACCTGCTGAATCCCTAGGTGGTCACAGCACATCTGTACCAACAATAGGTTGAGTACCTCAGACAGAGAGACATTCAGGGGAGTAGTATCTTCCATATTCATAAAAAGACTACAAGATTCTATATACCTTTGATGAAATAAAGGACTGATTAAGGGTAATTTTAAATATCTACCCCAGAAGTCACCAGTGGCTACTGGGTCCAATCTAACCTGCTTCAGTCCAACAGTTTTTTCTTCAGAGTATGCAGCTGGGGTTCATCTTCCAACTGTTGACCCATTAGTTAATGTGTGAGCAAACATTTTACAGTGACTGCAGTGTGACTACTTATGTTATTTATGACAGCTAGACTCCACTGATAAAAGAATCTTTGCAAATATAAAATATTCATAGACCTATCAGTTGCAATCTCACCTTCCCCAACTACTACTCCCTACACCATTAAGGAAATGTAGAAAAAATGACAAAATTATATATACCCATACATATATATTTTTATACCTTCTTATTAGTTCTGCAAAGAATTACCTGTGTCTGTCCCACAGCTTATTTCAACGGCATGTGCAATGTTCAGAGCAAACACCCAGTCTTGATGTCACTGTTGCTCCCATCAGCTGCTGTTAGAATAGTTAAGTAGTTTTCAAATATAGGAGATACTGTTTTTAACTCCACCCTGGGTCTGAACGATCTCCCATACACATACCTATATGAGCAGAAATTATTCATTGACTATGGTTTGGGACTAAAGTGTAGGTTAATCTCAGGAACACAGAGTTACTAATCTGATAATTTTTACTCATGGCTTCAGGTGTTAGCCACTTCTTTAAATTTTGAGTAAATTTTAATTTTATTTTTATTTAATAATAACCTGCCATGACAAGTTCCACATACCAACTACAACTGGACTGTTTCAAAATTTTTTGTCATGCATATGTGTAAAGAGAAAATTATTCCCCCACAAACATGTTTAAAACAACGGAAGACAGCACAGACTCACAAAGAATCATAGAACATGCTGAGTTGGAAGGGAACCACAAGGATCATTAAGTCCAGCTCCTGGCTCTGCACAGGACAACCCGAGTCACGTACCCGAGAGCATTGTCCAAATGCTTCTTGATCTCTTTCAGGTTTGGTGCTGTGACCACTTCCCTAGGGAACCTGTTCTAGTGCCCAACCACCCTCTGTATGAAGACTCTTTTCCTAATTTCCAGCCTAAACCTACTCTGACACAACTTCAGTCCATTCCCTCAGCTCTTTCACAGTCAGCCCAGAGAAGAGATGAATGTCTTCCCCTTCTCTTCCCCCAATAAGAAAATTGTTGACTGCAATGAGTTTTCCCCTCAGTCTCTTCTTGTCCAGGATGAACAGACCAAGTGACCTCAGCTGCTCCTCATACAGCATCCCCTCAAAGCCCTTCACCATTTTTCTTGCCCTCCTTGGTATACTCTCTAATACTTAAATTTTTTCTCACATTTGTGGTACCCAGAACTGTCCCCAGCACTGGAGGTGAGGCTGCCCCAGAGCAGACCAGGACAATCCCCTCCCTTGCCTGGCTGGCCTGATGCCCCCCAGAACATTGTGATTCAAATCATGATTGATCAGGAACCCCAGGTCCCTTTCCATGGCACTGTACTCCGACTTCTCATTCCCTAGTCTGTAAATATATCTCATTGGTTACCTCATTCTGGGTTCAGAATCCATTACTTTCCCCTGTGGAATTGTCTCACTGATGGCAAGAAGTGAGAGGTGGAGAACATGGTGAAAGGGGAGCAGGGAAAAGACAAAATTAGTAGCTTTGCTAAATTTTCCAGTTAGTCACAGGCTAAATGAAATGAATAGGATAAATATATTCCAAAAAATAAGCTGAAGGAAGATACTCATTTCCTGTATTAAGGGATAATTTAGAGACTGAATGGGATCAATTCTCTGTTGTCAAGTTTATTTCTGCCCTTTAATCAGGATTATCTGGTCTTATGTATTTTAGCCATTTATATCACCTCTTCCTTAGGACTTGAGCATCTCACAAAAATAAGCCTGTGCAAAAGTCATATAAATATAGCAGTACTAATTTCACAATTTGAAAATTGCGGTTTATACAATTTCCTACAGACTCTATGCAAGCAGAAAGAACTGATCTTTAAATGCCACATAACAGGCCAACCAGCAGGTCACCCATCCTCTGTATATTGTTAGAGACACATTTCTAAATGAATAATTATTTAAAGGCTAGTCTAAAGTGTCAATGAACTGTAGTCACTATCAATCTGATCCCATGCTTCTCATGTACTTGCAAAGGCCTTAACGCAGTCACAGCCCCTGAAAAAACCCAAACCTTGATTCCCTTCATTCCAGCTGGCATACAGGTTAGACACATCTATATACTTTTACCAAGCAAACACAGAGCAAGTATTCAAGCGTGGAACAATCACATGTGTATTTCACTCACAGACAATTTAATTGTATTACCTTCATTTAAACATCTGTTTCCTTTTAATTAGAAACAAAGAAAATTGCATCAAGAATGAAAATATCCACAACATTTCATTATATCTGAAAGGGTTGCTAATCTTCAACAAGCATGTCAGAGACACTTTCCATTTATCTTTTATGCAAAATGATTTGCAGGTAATTGCACTCTCTTCAACTAATAAAAAAGTATTTTCACTAGAACAACTAATGGTGACAAGGGCATCATTCTGAAAAATTATTTTTAACAGCAATTCAACATCACTTTGAGAAAGCAAATTTAAAATAATCCAGAGGCACTGGTAGAAAGACAGAGTTAGAAATATCTAATATGAAGCAGTCTAACATTCAACTATGAAGTATATGCTCAGGAAAGATAATCATGGAACAGATACACATTTATTGTTTAAAGCTAGTGACAATTCCTTATTGACTCCAGTGAAAGAAAAGCCAGATCAAAATCAGAGTCTTCAGTACCAATTCATTTGTACCATACAAAAACAAGTCCCACAAATCAGAAGTTCTTACAGAACCAAAAAGAAAGCAACACTTCAAGCACTGTTGAGAAAGAGATGATTAATCATTCTGATCATGAACCAATGGACTATGATCATTCACCCTACTTGAATGTGAATACAGTAGGACCCCAGGATACAAGAGATTACTTGAGAATCAGTGTTGAATCCTCAGTCTGGGCTTCATTTTTCAAAGGGTAGATACTATGTCATCACTGCATATCAGTAAATTTGGCCAAAAATATTTTAAAAATATTTAACAAATTTATCCTGTTTTTTTTTTTTTTTTTTTTTTTAAGATCAATCAAGCTATGCTTAGTTTGAAATCCTCTCCAGGTACTGAGAACAGTGAAAAAGCTAGGGAGATAACTTCCACAGACCTATTCTCTGTTGGTTCTGCCCCTGTCAACCTACTACAAATTCTAAATTTATTAACCCACATTCTCAAGAGTTTTCTAGCCTCTGTTTTCTTACTGAAGCTTCTCTGCTTTATAATCCTCACTCTCAACTTCATACAAGAGCATAGAAATGATGCAATTTTTTTTCTGGGGTCTGTGAGAAGGATCTGCATCACATAGCAGAAATTAAAAAAGGGTTCACGGGGATTGAGAGTGACAAAATTGGCAAACACTCCTTGCCCTTTAAAAACAGGGCCAGTGCTGTGTTTCACAAAAAAATTACAATTTTTATTAGATATTTAATAAAACACTAGGTTAGGGTTACTCTTGCAAGAAGGCTAAATTTTAGAATATCTATTAGCCCATTTATTTTACAGTGAAATCCAGCTGAGGTCAGCAGAAATATTCTTATGGATTCCAGTGGCCTTTGGCTCAGATACACAGCATTTTTCTACTTTCTGAACTATATACTATTGTTTGGCTAAAATAGTTAATTAAATAAATTGTAGTGAAAAGTGATATATTTTCCCCTTTTTTTGTGAAAGGTTTATTTCTCAATTTTGGTTTCACTGTTAACACATTAAAAGCCTGATTGATGTAAGAACAATTAATATTTTTACTGTCAGCTTAGAAGCCACAAAGTACAACTACTTACTGTGGAATTTTGTGGTTTCAGACTAACAATTCAAATAAAATGATATATTGCAAAGCAAATTAAATGTTGTTAAAAAATATAGTATAATACTAGGAAAATATTTTTTCAATTCAGCTAAATGACTGCTGAATACCTTTCCCTAGTATTTCACCTGAAGACTCTCTGATTGGTTTTAAGTCAAGATACTTCGACATTGTGTATGACCAGCTACCTCATTAAAGTGCAGTGGGAGCAAAAGTGCTTGTGTTTCACCGTTCTCAATTGATGCCTCAACTAACTTCTATTCCACTTACTTCAAATGTAGCACTGGTATTTTACAGGTAGACTTTAAATCAGAATATTCTACTTTTTGAATCCCATGTGCTCGGCTATTTAATGTTTTATCACTCATGGCTCTTTCCACTCTGGTCAGATTAGACTGGTTTTAGGGATTTTTTCATTTGTTTGTCAGTTGGTTGGTTTGCAAGCATTTGTTGAGTTTGATCTGTGGCAAGGCAACTACAATTTTGCAATTCTTAAAATAGTGCAATAATCATAATTTTATTGAAAAATCACGATTTTGCATGTTTCTAAGATGTAAGCCTATTCCTCATTTTCTCTTGTAACTTACGAGAGTGAAAAGAGAATCGTTAACATTTGTCTCTTGTTAACATTAACATCACCTTGTTAACATTTTCCTGCAAATAGGAAAAAATGACAGAAGTTGACACCTGTCTAAGCATTTAGAAGGTTTTCTAGATAAATGTGACCTTTCATTTTTGTTGCATGCATTTTCCTCTTTATTCCATTCTAGAATCAATAATTTTTTTTGTTACATCTTATCTGTCCTTAAAGTGTGTGATGTTTTTCAGGGTGAAGAAATGTAGGTATAACAAAAAGTGTAGTACATTTCAGTGTGCCTTCATTTCATACTGCACAGAAATTTCTCAGTAGATGTATTTCTGTCTTATTAGAAGAAATACAAGATTCATTTAAGAGCAGCTACTAGTACTACTTAATTTTATGGGGCAAACATCACCCTGGAGGAAAAAAATCTGTGAGGCTCTTAGCAACCTTTATGATATCTTGTACATCCATAATACATCTGGGTTTCAGGAGAGCTAAATGTAAGGCCTTCAAGGGTCTTCTTAGAAGAATCCCTGGGAACAGGCCCTGCAGGGAAGAGGGATCCAAGAAAGTTGGTTGATATTCAAGGATTACTTCCTCCAGACCCAAGAGTGATGTATCCCAATGAGCTCAATACAAGAGAGACATGGAGCTCCTGAGCAGGTCCAGAGTTACAGGAGATTGTAACATCTCTCGTACAAGGAAAGGTTGAGGGAGCTGGGCCTGTTCAGTCCTGAGGAGAGACAACAGAGAGAGGAGCCTATCAGTGACTATGAGAATCTGAAGGGACAATGTCAAGGGGCTGGAGTCAACTTCTTGGTACAGCCAAGCAACAGAATGAGAGTCAACAGGGAGAAACTGACACAGAGAAGTTTCCAGTG
This sequence comes from Certhia americana, assembly GCA_018697195.1. NCBI lineage: Eukaryota > Metazoa > Chordata > Aves > Passeriformes > Certhiidae > Certhia > Certhia americana. The sequence continues at coordinate 76,842,037 of CM031858.1, read as the reverse complement.
GAATAAGAAAAAGAATTTCTTTACTGTGCAGGTACCTGTGCACTGGAACAGAGTGCCCAGAGAGGGTGTAGAGCCTCTCCTACTGGAAATATTTGAGAACCATATGGACACAATTCTGTACCATGTACTCTAGGATGACCCTGCTTGAGCTGGGAAGTTGGACCAGATGACCCAGCGGGGTTCCTTCCAGCCTTACCCAGTCTCACCAGAATTTTCTTCCAGAAGTGAGTTTTTGCATACGCATGGAAAGTATTTCTTTGACAATAGTTTGGATGCCAGATCTAGCTGTACATTATGGTTATACATTTAACTGGAAAATACAAAAATCAAAAATAAATAAATTATCCTAATACAGAAAAATTTGTTCATTTTTTCCCAAGAAACAAACAAAAACACAAAGACATTATTACAGCTTCTTTTTTCCAAAACTTCTTTTTGGAACTTTGGATATTTTGCTCATCTCAGTATTAACACTGGGTATAAAATACAGCAAAACATTATGATATTTACTTTTTGAGTTAATGGGAATGGACACAATTTATCTTCAACAAGAAAATCAATGTTAACTTTTTCACAGAAAAAGGAAATCAGATAGAAAACAACACAGAGGAGAAGAGAATTTCCCCTTCAGGCAGTTCAGAGTAGAGCCATCTACCAGTCTGCTACTGTGACAAAAGAAATATAATTCACTTTTTGGGGCTCTGCTTGGATTTTATGTCAAGTACTAAATTTCTACCTGGTATATACTTCAATAGAAGGCAAAAAAAATCATACCTTGGTTTTTTTATTTTTTTTTTATTTTTACTCTCCTCTACATAAAACTGGACCAGTTAACTATTCTGTGATATTACCTGAGGGAGAAAAAACTAACATAAGTTTCCAACAGAAATTTTCTTCATTTCTGCTCAAATCACAAGTGTTCTTAGATTAGGTTTTAAATGTGCTACCAGACTAAAAATTGAATGAATACACACTCCTTGCATTCTCCTGCATTGCATAGTAATGATATCAAACTGGTATTTACTACAGGACTGTGTTTTACAGATTTCTTTCCTAAGAGGAGTTCTTTTCTGTTATCATGGTAAATTTTGTTGACTTCCCCTTTTTAAGCTACACATTTCATCTAGGTTCAGTATCAATAACACTGTACATGGTTTTGTCTTGTGACACTGAATTCACTATGGGGGAGATGTACTGTTTTTTTGTAATTTTCACCTTGTAACTTGTGAAACATTTTTAGGAATTATTTGCTAATTTTAAGGATCAATGATACTTAAGTGTAGATTCCCCTGTTCCTCCACCCCCCCACAAGCTGCCAGCCCAGATTTAGGGGGAGTATTGGAAGAGGGGAACTACAGAATAGGGTAGAGAGAGTTACAAAAGAGGCCCCCTTACCCCAGGATGTATTCCAAGGCCTTTATTCCTTGAAGGGATCCAGAGCGAGAGAGAGGTCACATGGGGGGAGAGGGGTTTTTATCACCTTTGGGGTCGGGTCAGGTTACCTGTCCGATGGCTATAGGTCAGGAGACCAGGGGGCAGGTAACCCAGGCCAGGTTACAGTTTCTGGGGGAGGGGCTTTGGGAGGGGGAACATTCCCAAAAGGGATGCAACACTTAAGGGAGCACAGATTAAAAATGGGCTACATTTCAACCCTTTGTAAAACATCATAACATCCTTTCTGTTCTTCCTAAATACTCACATGAAAAGTCCAACTATTTTTAGAAATATAAGTTCTACTATTTCTACTTTATCTTTTCCAGACATGCTTTTGAATTATAAGAATCAGGGGTTTTCCTGTATAGCGATGTTACTGACTTTAAAATTTGATTTTTTTTTGAAAAAAAAAATCTCTTTTATTTTTTTCTACCTCTTCCAACAAGTAAAAAACTGGAAAGCCCTAAACCAAACAAAAAAAAACCCCAAAACAAAACCCCTCAAACAACAAAACAAACAAACAAAAAATCTTTCTTTTTGAAGATAAATGTTAAATTATAGGACTGATATTTTGTAGACAATAGTTTTATCTCAGACTGAACATTTTTCAAAATTCATATATGCTGCATGACCATAAAGATTTGCATAAGTATTTCAAAAAATTGACTTTTCTCTTTCATTCAAAAAAAATTTATAACTTCGAGAATTCCCATTACATGTTGCTCATAAATCAGTATTACTTATAAGGTACCTGTGCATTGTCAGTATAATATTAGTACAATGAAAGTTTAACTTTAGAATCCTGCTGAATTCATCTCTTTTGTAATAGACTTCTTGAACTGAGTCAGCAGAAGTCAGTTAATTGTAATAATTAACAAGTGTGACCCTTCAGCTCACAGCATAGACTTAGTTGGGTCTCCAGAGAATGTAAGGAATGAGAGAAAACAAAAAAAAAAGCAGATAACTATCACTCTGACCTCACATTCCTGAGAATTGTGCTTGTTCAGAAGTTATCATTTTTGCTGAAGCACCACTATATGGCAACAGTGAATTGTAAGAACAAATACTTTTATCTGTCAACAAGCATAAATATCCTTAAAAATTCTGATATGAAATCAGCATCCACTATCTCAAGTCTACTTCATTATTAATTTAGATTGTCCTCTTAATTTTTGAAAACTTCCTAAAATAGATAATTTGGGTTATCACTCAAGTAGCCACCATTGTGTTCTCTTATAAAAAGAGTATCTTACATTTAAGCTGTTTTAATTATCTTTATTTAGACAGGGTTGTGGAAAAGAAAGCTCATTTTGTTATTTATTACATTAAAAGAGCCTTCATGCTCCCCCAGGACAACACCTTCTAGATTAGTCAGAAAGCTACAATTACCCTGAGAATATTTCTTTTTGAGCAGCACAGTGACCATGGCTGGAAGGCCATTGCACACCAAGGATTCATGATCAGGATACCATTTGAGTCATCCCTGGCTCATGCTGTGCTACATGCACAGCCTGGCATTGAGGCCATATCCCTTGGACACAATATAAACTTCAGCTTTGATGATAACAGAGGAACCTGTTCACAGCTCCCCATTAGTACCAGTGATTCCATTTCCTGATGGGAAGCCCTTTCAAGGCAACACAAATTAGGGCTACCAGCATCTGAAGGGATGCAATATTATTTATACTATTCTGTCCTTAGAGTTTTACCTCAAATAACATTTTAGGCAATACTTTACAGAGTCTGAATATCTTTCCCACTTGGATGATCTCTGGAGATTATCCAGTTCAATCCCCTTGCCAAAGCAGTGTCACTAATAGCAGGATACACAGAGAAGCATCCAGGTGGGTTTTCAATGTCTCCAGAGAGGGAGATCACATCAAATGTCTTTGTGATAATAATATTGGACATGATATGAATTAGGGAAAAGAAGGGCTAACAGTTTCTTTTTATTCCTTCTCTTCATTTAGAACAAGAAAACTCTAAACTGACAGTTTCATGTATGAGCCAGGTTATTTCTATTTTTGGAGGCATCTGGGAAAAAAGTCACATGACAGAAGTCAGAGCAATAAAATATGTACTCATACTAACAGTATAATGATGCTTAAAAAAAAAAAAAAAAACTTAAGAAAAAAATCACATATCCCCATGAAATTAAGGATCACTAAGGACAGGACAGTAAAGACAAATATAAGTGGAGTTTCAGATTCTTTAATAAAAACAGCAACAGGGCGAAAAAATACACCAACAAACACCTCCCCCTCTGAACTCTGAAGTATAATATTGATCTTGTCAGCAAAATTCTCATTGCTGTTTATGTCACACAAATTCCCTCTTCCCTCCTATGAATGCAATATACGATTTCTCATTACCATTTTCCAAGCAGAAAGCTTAATCCAAGTGCATTTCCCAGGGCCTGGGATGAGCACTTCTCCTTTCTCTGCCATGTAGTGTGACATAAGGCTGTTACAGTCAGCCCTCAAGAGCAGACCTCATTGCCCCCAGGCTTTCAACATGTAACCTGGCTGTTCAGAATTGATTTTTAGTGACTAACACCAATGACCTCTGATATAATGTTATTCATAAGTCTCAAATACTACAGTTCATAGACTGAATGAAAAATTAGGATAAAAAATGCAAAACAACCCCAAAAACTCAACAAGAATTTTTTCTAAGAAAGTGTTATCAATAAGACCCCAATACGTGTTTTCAACATTAGTGTTCCAAGGGATTTACTAGCTGTTATGTTGCTACAAAATAATATAAATTATAAATGTGGGGTTTTTTTGTTTTTGGTTTTTTCCTGGCGTTTCATAAAGCTGAAAAAGTTTTAGCATCAGTTTTGGAGAACTATATACATGTCTTTTCTCTTTTACAAAACCCAACAAACATTTGCAAGCAAGGTAATTGTAAGTACAAAACTGTCAAGTAAATTATTCTTTTTATTCAAGAATTGAAATAGCTGAATAGAAATTAATTATTCCAAATATGTTTAAATTCAAGATGAATGTAAATACCTTCACCAAATCCTATTTAGCAAGACACATATTTTCACCTCACAAGCACTCTGATATTCATAGAACCATTGAATATTGAAATGGCTTAAGTTAATCAAATATTCCTGTCAGGATTCTACGTATCTTATCCATTCACCAGCTCAGATTTTTGGTCTTTGAAGATGCCACCCTGCCCTCTTCTTCACTAGCTAGCCTAGCTTGAGATTTGTCAGCAGGTCCTATCTCTGCTAGATACAGAAAGGGGAACAAGGTCACATAGAAACTATATAGTAAAAAAATTAGTAAAAAGGAAGGACAGACTACAATAGTCAGGAACAGAACTTTGCCTCACAAGTAATTAGTATCTTACATGCAGCTGGCACTTCTCACATCTCCTCTCATTGGCTTGTTCTTTTATCCAACTTCGTTCCTACCATTGCCTGCCTTTGGCCCTTCTCCACATGCACACAATGCCTTAGAAGATCCCTAGAAATTTTATAAAACCCCACAAGTATCTTCAAAATTCCCATAAAAACTCTTTCCTCGGAGGCCTAATAATTATCTTGTTTCCCTAATTTCTTTTCAACTACAAAGTTCTGGTTGAACTTCTCCAAAGGCCCAAGTGGTTTCTTCAGTTGTCCCTTGATCAGTGACCAGACATATGATCTTTGTTACTTTCTCTGTTCTCTCCTCTCCCTTCTGGTTTACCTGTCTGGGTACATCACAGAAGAGGTGTAATTAAAGATGAAAAAACAATCTGGCTGTTATTTCTATTGTACAGTGGTGTGAGAAGGCAGAATGTTGCTATCTTGTTCTTGGTCTAGATTCTCAAATAAATTAAATATACAGGATTTTTAAGTTACTCAATAGTTTTTGATCCTTCAGGTCGTTATCAGTCAACTTTAAGGGTGGATAGATAATTCAAATCTGAAGAGAGATACAAATCACTGTCCTTACCGAGGAAAAGTAGGAAAACCACAACTGTTTTAGACTCTTAATATCTAGCTAATAAGTTAGCTGCTGGCTAACAGTCAGCCTGTCATAAAATACCTGCTTAGCTCCCCAAAATCTCAGTCATGTATCTTTTCCCTTATGAGAACATCAAAAGACACATGGGTGATTTTGGAGTTGATACAGTACAAGACAGAGGTGAAATGAAGCAAATTTATACCAAAAGAAGTTCCATTGGTTTTGAAGATCACAGAATTCATCTTCAGTTAACAGTCATACTGAGAAAAAAACCAAAGAAAACCCAAACTAACAAATAACCAAAAAAAAAACCCCCCACAAAACAAAATAAACCCACAAAAAAACCCCAAGAAAACTAAACTAAACCAAACCAACCAGCCAAACAAAAAAACACAACTGAAACCCTCCCAACAAACCAACATACAAAGCAGAATAAAAACCACAACTTCCCCATCCCTGCCCCCAAAATACTTCTTCCTTTGCACATTTGTCTCGAGGGTTTGTTTGCTTTAGCTTGGGAGGTAGGAGGGGATTTGTTTGTAAGTGGTTAAATCACTCTGCAAGTTATTGAATAGCTTATCATCCACAAATTAATAAATAAAAGTGTAAGACACATTTCCATCAACTTCATTATCACTCAGCCTCCAACGTTTTGATAAACAAATCCAAGCATGTAATCCATCTGTGTACAAAGGCCTTCTTTTTCTTTTGTAGCATTGCTGCCTCCTTGCTTTCAACTACAGAAAGGGTAGAGGAAAATAAAATAACAATGACTTCTCATCATTACAAATACAGTTGTTTCTTTTCTGTATTTGTACTGAGATATGCAAAAGGTGACACAAAAATTCCCTTATTATGTAGCTAGCACAATAAAGAATGCATTGCCTGGAATGTCTAAGCACTAATGGAATAAAACTTTAATTTTCCTTTTATCACCTGGAAAAAGAAAAAAGGTTCGGCTGTCATGAAGTGCAAAATTCATTGTCTGATATGATCTAGGTTTTAAAAAAACACAACACATTTCACAGTACAGAACTTGGTTCGTTCAGGAAAATCAGGATTAGAATATGTAATGTTTGAGTGCATGCCCTGTCTCTTTTGCTTACAATGATGAAATGAGATCTAGATCTCTTCAGCAAATCTCCTTTCCCTGTTTAAACTGCCAATCTTAAATGAAATGTAGAAGGCTTGAGCACAAAGTAAAATTTGTTGTAAAGAAAAAAATCAGTGTAATTTCTCTAAGTACACCAAGTTGAGACACTCTAGGGTAAAACATGGCCCCATAGAAATTTTTTTCAGGAAAACAATGACATTTGAAATAATATAATTTATTAAAGTTCTGCAGTTACATGTCCTGAATTAGATCAAACTTTGTTTCTAAAAGGTGCTGGCTTAAACAGCATTTGAGGATGTTTTAAGGATCATATTTTGCAAGATCTTGAGGTACCTAATAAGGCATCCTTTTCCAGCTAGTGCAAATTCTTTGGTAAGACCTCTACATTTTGAGAATAGGTCTTTGAAACATTTTGTTGTGTTTTATGAAGTATACACATGCTGAAATGTAATTCAGTACAGAATAAAAATGAAATTTGAATTATTCAGCAGACATTTATTAGGTGATGGATGTTAGGTGATTGCAGCTGTTGGGGCCCTGAATCTAACAGACCTACACGAACTCCAAATTACCTCAAATTAAATCCACATTGCTCTATGTGGATTTATAGCACACAATTGTAGCAATGCAATTTGTAGTTTTATGAAATTTCTCTCACCATGTTAACCCCTTTCTCAAGAGGCCTGAGACATGATCCACATTATGTCCTACATATTATATTTCCCTAGCTGGCCTTGTCTAGACAAGCCCTTACTACTAAGAGTGCCTGTTCACCTGAAGGGCAGCCACATCAAGACACACCACAAGCCAGCGGTGTCTGCTCTATTTATTGCCACAAACTTACCCATGTTATGCTATTCTATAATTATTCACAGATGCTGTCTCTGCAGAAAGCTGAAATGAAAGTGCACAAATAGAAGAAATGTAATGCTGCTTAGCAATTTGTAGCATTAAAGAGAAAAGTTAACCAGGCAATAAAGAAAAGATTCAGTCAAAGCTGCAGGTTACAGTGAAGCTCAGAACAGAAGGCACAAATTATCCTTACACAGCCTGCAATTTGTAAGTTACACTTTTCATCGAATCAAATGACCAGCTTCTGAAAATATTAACATTTAATCAGAGAAACATACAACAAGAGAAATGGTGATGATATGTCCTAAAGCTGCTATATTTCCAAGTTGGAGGAAGTCCCAGATTTTGCAAGAAAACATCCTTCATTGACTTTCAATTTCATAGGATTTCCATTTGCACATTGTTTTTTTGTCCAATCTCAGTCCCTTGGAAACTCTTTGTAATCCAAAATTGCTTCATGAACATTCGACTAAAGAATGGGGCCTGTTGCCACCATAACAATTCATGGAGTAGTTCTGCTCTTCATCTTTCCAAGGTGCCTCTCCCAGGAGGAGAAAAGGTGTCATCTTCTCTTTCCTGTATTTTTCTAAGTGAAACAGACTTACATGAGGTTGGACTGATCTTGCCAGTTACTTGTATGTAGTCTTAGGATTGCCTGTTGTGCTGTGTCATTTTGATGGGTGTTATAGCACAAACAGACAACAAAACAATTGCAAGGCAGTACCAAAGAAATCCATTACAGTTCACAGAGGGGGACAGAAGCAACATAACTGAGGTTAAAATTGCAAAGCAACTGCAAGCCTGAACACACACCACTCCCAGACCAGACTGAGAAGACCTCCTTAAAAACACAACATCTTTGCAGGGACATACTGGAAATCAGATCCTGTAGCAGCAAGGGGAGATAAGCAGCTCAGGCCCAGCAGTACGTAGATGCTATAGGCAGCAAGGGAAGATACCTGTACATGAGGAAGAGAATATCTGCACAGTGACCTGAAACAGAGCATTTTGGCAAATGTCAAGGTGAAGTTTCAACACAGCAGCATGCCACTGGGCTCAGCAAGGAGGAGAAGATATGTGACACGCAGAAGAACACAAGCAAGGCACCCTGTCAAGTAGTGGGTGGTATGTCACGCTCAAATGAATACAGTAAGCAGCATACCGTGCTCTGTAAAGAAGACTCAGTTCTGATGTTTGTACCATATTTGCAAGAGAACCTTGCTTAATTTCCAGACAGAGCTGACTGTTTCACACACTTTGAAAAAAAGCATATTAACAAAATATCTTACACAGGATAAATCTGGAGAGAAGAGAGTGAGAATTTTTTTCTCATTTTGTCTCTCTTTCTCCAGACAACTATTAAAAAGATATCTTCTTCTGTCTAATTACTTCATATTTAGTTGATGAAAATATATGAGATTAAATAACCCTATATGCAAATGTGGAGATAGAAATGTTCCAGCTGATCAAACTGAACGGTAAGAATGGTGATTGGACATCTGAGCTGGTTTGGAATAAACCCTAAATATTTAGAAAATAAAAACCTATGGCTAAAAATCTCTTGCTATTGAGAGCCTACTGCATCTAAAGCATCTTGCTATAGTACCAATGCTAATGTCTTCATTGAATGTTCTGTGTTTTCTGGCCCTCCCCATCTTTAACTGGTATTATAGAAAGTAAATGTCATTCCCTATATATCACTCCCTGTTTTACAGTCACCTTCTCCAGCGGTTTTGAAGTTCTTTTGAATGATATGCTCTATAATCCATACCCAAACCACTCACAAATCCAGACATCTGCAGTCTCAGTTTTTCAAAGCACTACAAATATTTTTAAACATATGTGCCAGTATTTCTGTATTTATAAAACTGATAAATACACTACGTTCAAAATAAAATTAAAGAAAACCAAACAACAAAAAAAATCAAAACCCAAAAAGACACATGCATATGCACTTTCAAGTTCTATAAATGATCTGCAGGATGCATTCAAGTAGCTTCTGCTCTTAATTACTCTTCATATCAGCTATTAAACAAAATGTAAAAAGTTATCAATTACTAATTAAAGTAAAAGTGTACATTTAAAAATATACTTGTTAATACATTGTAAATACATTATAAATCTCACAGTTCAGATATTTCAACTGCCTTTAAATGCTAATTTAATAAGAACAAAACGGATCTTGTCACTCATAGAAATATGAAAACCTTGCAGTGAGTTGGCAGAACCCATTGAATTTGCCTCACTGTACAGCTATCTATACAAGAAATTAGTTAGCCAAAGGAAGTCTATATGCCTTATACAGTGACAAAATTCTGTGAGGAGCATGCAGGACATCTTGCTGAGGAATATCTTCAGTGCAGTAGCTCAGCTGCAGTGGGAGCAGAAAGTTGAGCTCTGGGTGGGTGCCCCAGGCAAGAAGCAGAGAAGTGCTGACACTTTGCAGAACAAAAGGCCCAGGAACTTGTGTCCCAGACAGAGCACTGGACACTCAGAGACAGCAGGAGCCAAAGACCCAAAGAATTTCCCACCCTTGGACTGTGAGGGTAGAAAAGCCCAGGGGTTCCTTTGTTCTGGGTCCCTCCTCAGAGGCACCATATCAAGCCATTATTTTCCTATTTTGTTTCTTAGTTTTTGCATAAAAATTAAATCATCTGAAGGATCTGGACATCTGAGAGTGTCCTATGGGAAACCTGGGGATGAGTGATGAAGAAACCTGGTGTGCCTCTGAGTGTGGGATGTGTAGCTGTGAAGGGACCTCGGTCCAACACCAAGTGGTGTGAGCGTCTGCCAGAGAGGCTCCTGGATGGTCAGACAGGGAAATTTCCTTAACACTTTAATACATCCTAGATCCAGCATTTTATAGTCACAATTTCTTTTTAACCCAAGAAGAGCTACCTCCTTGGCGTCACATTCAATTTTTTAAGTAGTCACCAATAAAAGTTCAAAGATATTCCATGATTTCTGTGTAACAGATGCAAACTTTGCTTGAGATTTTCAGAAGAAAAAACCCAAAAAATCCTCCACACATAAAAACAAGAAAACAAACAAAAACCCAACAAAAAACCCTAACAGTGTACTGACTGTCATTTAATCAAAATAGAAAGAACAGTGTTTTACTTAATATAAAAGCATTTATTTCAAGGCCAGTAAACTTCAGTTAGCAATTCTCAAGTGTGGATACCTTTCTGGCTACACAGAGACAACTATGTCAAAGAGAGAGAGCAGAGACCATTTTGCTATAATCACTTTAGTGCTCCACAGCAGTGTGATTTTTGCTGACTTCATGGACTGAATTCCAAGTAAACCCTGATGCTCTAGATACCACCAGTGTGGAATCAGAAATGGATTGGAATAACAAAGTAAAACCTTCTGGCATGCAGTACAAAATTTATTTTGCCCATATGGCCACACATGGCTCTGTCACTGAATAAGAAAGTCAATTCAATAATAATGTTAAAATTACTGTCATATGTGCTACTGATTAGGTAGGAATAATATATCCATTTTAAACTTCTGGTGTTTCCTAACCAAATTACTCCTCTTTGTATTCTAGGACCAGTAAAATAATGGGCATTAAAATGTGTCAAATATTGCTAGACATACTACCAATTTTGACCAGCATATACATTATATTGCCTACAATATGTTACTAGGTATGGTATAAGCACATTAAAAGTGAGTGATATGCTTGTTTTGTGTCCAGTACAGTGAAATAGGTCCTTTACAATAGCTTGCAAGAGGTAAATCCCAGAGCTGTTAAAATTGTACTGCCAGATTTCACTTTGGGTAAACTTCCTGCTTGGAAGAAACCATTATAAATAATTTCAGTAGATTTTTTAACTCCTGTCCAATCTTTGTTAAAGATAAGGGAACAAAAGCCTTATCCCTAGGTCAAGGGGGATATTTTAGATTGCCATTTAATAATACAATACATCTGAAAACTTTGGAAATAAATGTATTGTTTTGGAAGAATAAGGAGATATATTTCCAGTACTTTTTGGTTATGAGTATGATTTTTGGTTAACAGAGGCAAAATAAAATGTTAGGAAAAAAATTTTTTAGTTAAAAGTACTCTAAAATCATTACAGTGGCACAAGTGCATGAGATGTTGAAACGGTAATGCCAACAATGATTTAAAGCCTTCCATTGGTGAGCTGAGGTTGTTCCAGGACTAAACTTTATGATAGTGTATATCCTCTGAACTTTAAAGATGCTACAATTTTGAAATATATCTACAAGATATCATTAAAACATAATGTCATGGAATTTTTTACCAGTTGGATCATGTTTGAATAAATTCCTCTGTTTTTCAAGACAGGAATTCTCTATTAGTGAGATATGGCAGCTATTCATGCTGATAAACACACTATGAAAGATGAGTCCTTCAGAAATGATTGCTAATTTTCAGAAGAGTTCTCCAACTCTCAAGGCTAAGTACTTCTTAAAATATAAAATATTTTCCTCTTTTCCTGTTTCACAGATATTTTTAAAAGTGTTCACTAAAAACTGAAACAGTCAAACGTGGGGTGGAGGGGCACAAGCACAGATTAGTGAAATAAATCCCTGTTAGACTTTGTACTGCCCTTAAGGAAGCTCACAGAATAGCCCCCACCTGGCACAAAATAGTCCTTTTGAAACTTTTCACCTGAGAGAACATCTTCCTTTGTCAGAACTAAAGGTTTCCACCAATCACTCCTGTGAGACACCCAGCAATTGATGAAGTGCTTACAAAAGGCTAAATAATTTTCAAGGAAAATTATAGTCAAAGTATTTTTCTTTTTAATTTAAAATTTTTCACAAGTTCAATTTTTCCATCTGCTTTTGAGCCTTACAACAAATGAAGTGTGTAAATAAACAATAATCTGTATTGAATTAAAAAGGAATGAGACTTGCAAAGGTATTTCTTAAATTAATAAAGGGAATAATCTTAGAAGCACAACTCTGCTCCTTGTTGACTTTGTAGTACATTATTTAAATACCTGAAGTATAACTGAAATATAAATATAATGTGTTTCAATTCTGAAGTAAGCAATTCATTTAATACAAATAATCTTTTATTATTTATCACAGATGAAAAAAAAAAAGTTACATTGTATTTTGAGTTCTCTTTTGATTAAACATGCACATCCTGATTTCGTGTTGGACAATTCCTCTCAATTCATACCTTTCCAGCTGAGAAACAGCACAACCGGCTGCACAAGGAAAAGCATTTTCTAAATTTACAAATATCCAAACACACAGAGACAAATTAATTAGATAGAATGGGAACAACTTTTAAGACTGAGTAGTTGTTCAACATGCTTTTAAAATGAAGAGCAACGAAAGTTAAGAAAACTATGCAGCGATTATAAAGTAAAGAGCCTATCTGCCTAACAAAAACCTGGGATAATGAGCAGGTCAATGCAAAAAATGGTACTATTTGATAAAACAGTGTCAGGAAGTGCAAAGAGCACTCTCAACAAAACTGGCAAAACCAGTCTCAACATAAAAGTTAACATTACTTTTGTTTCACTGCTGAAATGTATGTTTCCTCCTGTTTTTAGATATTTTTATCTTGGAAAAGATCAAGAAAATTACAAAGGTCCTTGAAGAAAGATAAATATTGACCATGTAGCCATAGGTATTGTTGATTATTGATATCTGCTGTAAGTACAGGATTTCTTTGAGATTTATTCTTGTTTAATTTCAAAAAATATATCTAGTTGAATTCACACAGTAATAATTTAATAGATTAATATTTTCAGCTGTTATTTTCCCGTTAAGTATTGCTGTACATTTATGTGTCATCATTCCTTGGAAATCATATCATTCAATTAAGCGTAAATGTTCACAATGTTCTCATCCAATCTAACAGCCAAACTAGTATTAGATAAAATTGCAGAAACTCTACTTTCTGCTGTTCTCTCTCTTTGCAAGTTAGTATGAAAGATATTCCCTAAAAAACTTGTTTCATTTATTGAGCCTTTGTATTATATTATTCAATATCGGTGACCTGCATGAAGCACAATGTAGTAGAGAAGGTATCAAGTAAACAAGCTACTTTAGATGTCCTTGAGAAAATACACATCCTGTAGACTCTGCGATGAGGCCTGGCTTTCCATGATGCTCTACAGTTTTCATGCTCAAAATTTTTCCAAGGACAGATGGTAGAGAATGGGGGCAGGAGGTGAATGCTCATCTCTTTTCCCAACATGCTGGGAACAAAGTCAAGCTCAGCAACTGGAGCATACTCCCCAGTCTGAGAGTCTAGATACAGAGACAGTCTGGAACTACAACACTGAAAGTTGCTCCTGACTTCTCGAAAACCATCATGTGGCTGCCTTCTACAAACTGATCTGAAAAATAAGTGTAATTTTTCATGTGGTAATTGTACGGCTACTGAGGTATTCATTATATATTTATAGGAAACAAGTGTAATCACCAAACAGCATACCTAAACCTTTCAGATTTTTTTTTTGTTTTTTTGTTACTGAGTTGATGATAAGTTGTTAAGGGGTTTGGGTGAAGCAAATACAGTCCTTATAATTTTGCTGATGTCTCCAAATAGTATAAATGTGTATGCAGAGTACATTTTCTCTAAGTAATTATCTTTTATTTAGTATCGGACAATGGGCCAAGAGGGAATGTAGATAGACAGTGCCTAAGCACAACTGTGTATTCTACTTGAAAGGAGTATAATCACCTTTCATTTGCAAGTGACATGGCTACTCCTTGTCTAACCATGTAACAAACATTTATTCTATATAGTTAATTGCAGAGCAATACTTAAACAGCAAAAACTTTTTTTTTTTTTTATAATATCTATATTGGACAATTTGGGTTTTGTTGGAAGCTTCAAATTTCTTCACTATCTCAAAGTTCTCCAAATAAATTCTTTTTTGAAGTATGAACCAGAGATATTCTAAACAGCTGCTGTGGTATTCAGCTGCATTTGGTTTACCAAGTCACATGGCACTGGTTCTCCTTCCTAATTCATCGAGGCACTTAGAGCTTTCACTTCAATGACAGGACTCATTTGCTTAAAGAAGTGGAGTTGTTAACTGCTAAATATCCAGCCTTTCATTAAATATAAAGTACCTAAATGTATAATTTTTATACACATTATACAGAAATGAATAAGAGGAAGACCCCAGAAAGGTGGCCCTGCTACTGAAGGAGGGTAACTACATGGAAAAGGCTGAGGTATTCACTGCTTTCTTTGCTTCAGTTTTCAATGTCACATTTTCCTCATGTCAGAACACTGTGTTCCAAGTGTAAAAAAAAAGTTGAAAAGGCCAGCTAGCCTTTTGGGGTCCTACCTAGATTATTCCATGATTGAAAACTTCAGTCATTACAATACACCTGAACTGTGAAACAAATTCTGTAGCAGTGGTGGTAACCATATACACATCTTCTGTTATAAATGACCATGGTATAAAATGCAGTATTTATTATGAATTAAGAGAGTATTCTTAGTGAAAGAGCTGAGCTTTCATTAATGTCGGTCTGACATTTGCAAAATTGATTTGTTTTGACATTTAGAGCACTTCTGTTGTAGTGTGGGCTCATGTCTGACATTAAGCAAACTAAATTACGGTGGTTTTGCTTAAAAGCTTCCCATAAAACACTGTTATTTTACAATGCAGATGACATCTGTTCTAGCAGAAGCAGTCATGTTTTACAAAAACATAACAGGTATACTGACTTACGTGGAAACAAAATCCTTAAATGAAGAATATTCAAATCATTAAATGTTGGCCACTGAAAAGAAATGAAAATTCATACAACTTGTAGATTTAGTCATAAAACTTGAAATCCAATTAAAAGTTTGAGATAATAAATCAGAAAACTTATCTGAATTTTTATTTTTAGAGAATTTTTTTTTTTTTTCATTTTAAGAAGAAGTACAAATAACCTGAGAGGGCATGGAATAGACTAGTTCAGATACTGGAAATCTTGATTTAGCAGTATGTAAGTCTTTTACTCATATCGGTTTATATTTGTAATGTATGAACAGATCAAGTTAAGAAGAGATGGCTGATTTCCTTCTGAGTGAATCACATCTAAATGCTCATTTATTATTAAATTTAATTCTTTTTTTCTGATGCATTATATTAATTCAAATGTTATTTTGGATTCAGTTTTGTACTACATGACCACAGTCTATAATAAATCACTGTGTTTTTCTGGGATTTATGTATGAAAGGAAAGCAACACAGGATCTAAAATGGTAATCCGCAGTGTTACAGGCTTTTTTTTAACAGATAAGAACTTCATAAAATAAGTTCAAGTAATCTTTTTCATTAATCATACATGCACGGAACATTCCAAGAAGAACTATTCCAGCATGCCTTCTTTTTTATATGCTTTTTCGCCTCTCATGGTGAAGGTGGATGATGGTAGAGAAGTACAACTGCTCCTAACAGTAACCACTTGGGAAAGCCCCACCCCTACTAAGTGCAGCAGGTTTCTCTTTACTGAGTACCTTGGCAGGGCTCATATGAAGCAACACGCTCCATCCTATATTTCTGTCAGCTCAGGAATGACAACAAAACCTGATGGAGCCTTTCATCTCCTTTGCTTTTGGTACTCTCTCCCACATTATGATATTTGGCTTGTTTGTCAATTACCTGGGATTTCCAGATGGTCTCACAGGACTCTGCTAAACAGATCCAATATGCTTAATTTCCAAGATCAATTGAAATCAAACCAATGTGGCCAATATAGATAGTGTGCACGTGGATGTTAAATGTCTTCACTTGTTCCTTTCCTAAAATTTTGGCTTAACAATATCAATAACACATGACTCCATGAAGAATTGTGCCAAGCTGTAAATGCACTTTGGTCTATTCCTTTCTTTTCCAAGCTAAACATAGTGAGTGCCTGTGTGCATGGTATTTTTTTCACATGATGATCTTTGCCATGTCTTATAACTTATCTCTGTTACAAAGTGCACTCATTTTATATTTCAAAATGGATTTTGACATAAACACAGTATTCAAGGTGAAGTCTTTTCATCAGCTCCATGACATTTACTCTTACAACGGCTTTCCAAAATTTTGTCTTTAGTATTTTTTTCTGCTCCTTTCACTGAACTTTCTGCTTTGACATACAGCTCTTTTGTGGAATTATTACAATTAAATTTAAGTAACCACTTAAATATAAATATAATTAACTAAAATTATTTTTTTCTGGAGCAAATGGCACACTACTTGCTAATTCTATACACAGCCATCAGGTGGTTTGTTCTTTCTTGGATTACTTTTCTCCTAATCTTTTCCAAACTTGGTGAAATCAATGCACTTTTTTTAGGACTTCTTCACTCTTAGCCTATTCTTTTTTTTTTTTTTTTTTTTTTTTTTAATCTCATGAAAGGATAGTAAAGATTAAGCTTGTGAGAACAAAAATATCATGTATTTTATTCTGATGGACATTTCTGGAGTCTGCATTATCTATAGCCTTGCACATTTAATACTCTTGGTAAATGCAAGAGAATCATCCTAAGAGTACATCCTCATCTAGCAGCTTCACCTTATTCGTATGTGATTCCATTTGCAGGAGTGTACTTGTATATTAAAAGTGCATGTACAAAAAAGACAAAAATTAAAGAGGAAAGACCTGTCGTACTAAAAATTGAAGTTAAGCCCACTATTATTTTCCCCATTACCTTTACTTAAATAAAAACATGGTTTAAGCTTTAAAATATATATTAAATAAATTAGATTTTAAGTACTGTTAAACTTGAAAATCAAACAAGATCAATCAGATTATTCTTAGACTGAGTATTGGTTTTAATACCTAGTAGACTATTAAGATTTGATGATGATGATGATGTTGATTATTATCATTATGTATTTTAGGGATGGAATGAAACAGCTCAAGGGCTGAAATACATGAATTTGCATTTTAATGCATTTCTACAGAATAGTATTTGAGCCAATGACATTGTTCATTTACGCAGGCAGGGTGAACCAATATTTATTGATAAAATTTCAGTTTTAGAGGAAGAGGACTTCTATCAAGCTGCTCTCAGTTGATATTTGTGACTACTAATGACATGACAGTAACTGAAGTTCAGGGACAGTTGAAAACTCAAAGCAATATTATTAAATATCTTTTGACAACTCTATTAAATTTACAATTAACAGTGTTAACAGCAGCTTAATAAAAGACTTGTTTGGTTTTTTTCAGCTGCAGTTTTCATTCACACTAATGAAGACATAAGAAATCAGTAGTCTCAGCATCATTTCCAACAGTGTTAAATCATTGTCCTTGAGAAGACAATTACTGTAGTAATTAATATATGCCTCTACTGATCTGAAAGAGTAATACCACTTAAATTTTCTAATTATGCTAAGAAATCCATAAACATTTAAAATGTTCCAGATTATGCACTATTGGTTTCCTTGCCATTTTCACTTCCAGTGATGAATGAATATCAAAACAAAGCAATAATTTGAAAGTCCACAGGTAATTACTGGAAAGTAAACTGAAATATTAGTCTATGACTTTTACACTACTTAGTATATGATTGCCATTGTTAATCAACACCTGTAGTTGTTTTTTCACAGAATCAATAATAATATGTAGTCCACCAAAATGAGAAAATTTTGGTATCCTGATAGCATATAGAATGTGCATCAGTAATCTAGAAATTGCATATAATTTTGTCTAGTGAAGTAGCACACTTACATGCTATATAATGAATGCACAACATATTCATGCTGGACTGTAATCTTAATTTCAGTATCTATTGTCAGTAGATGAATTTTTTTTAAAAAGTTTTGTTAAGATTAAAATTTTAATGCCTCTAGATCTTAAAAACAAAACAGAACAAAACCAAAAAAAAAAACCCAAAAAACAAGAATAAAGGATCTTTTAAGTATTTGCCAATCCCTAATTTCAGACACTTCTAGGAAGTGTCTCAAATCTAGTGGTGCAAATACATCTGAAGTGAGCTCCATATCAGCAGAATTTATAGCAAACAGCTTCCCATAAAGGAACATCTGTGAGTGCTTCCAGTAAACAAACAAAAAAGCTGAGTTTAGCCTTTGCTTATATTTGCCATCACACTGATCCTGCCTCATAAAGTAATCAACAGCACAAAAGCCTACTTCAAGTGTGTGTATAGACTTTCTACATCAAAACCCCTTTGGTTCAGGCTCATGTACCATGTATCTATAAGGACCAAGTGTCAGAAACAGGTAGTGGTGTCATAGTGTACCAAACTGCAGATCAACACCATAAGCTGGTGCAGTTTTGTGTTCACCATGGCTATTGTATTAACTCTAGAAAGCTTTGCCAAGTTTCTGCAGACCAACTGATCACCACAAGCACAATGCAAAAGCAACCAACTGAGGAATTTCAATGACCCTGTCACAGCAAACAGATGCCACTCACCTGGCTCCTTCAGGGCTATCAGAGAAGGATCAATTGGCCCATTGTCCTGCAGCACCACCACAACATGGAAGAGGCTCTGCTCAGACAAAGAACTGCTCCTGCCTATCACTTTTCAAATAAAAGACAGCTTTACTAGTAATTTTTCTTTTCTCTTCTTCCCCCCAGCCCAGATTTTAAAAATGCCAGTATTACTTAATTAAAGAAAAACTGCAAATCAGCTGACAGGGTAGACAGCCATGATAAAATTCCACTTGAAAATGTGCTTCTGTTGAAAAGCAGAAGTTTGAAAAAATTATTTTACCAAATTCAGAATGTGGGGAAATTTCAAATAGCTTTGACACAAAGAAAAATTCGTTATTATTCCATATCAAATGATCATCATATTAACATATTATATTTTAATTTCTTCATTTTCCCATTACCCTTGCCAAAAGGTATACTTGGCTCTAATGGAATAACTTCCAAACTTCTAGAACTGATAAGTTTTCAGCTAAGACACCTCTGCAACCTGATGCCATACTAAATACTGTCTTAAAGGGATTACCACAAGTTTTCAATCTCTGAATGCACAGAGCAGAGGCACACATAGATCAACATAGGATTCACACATTTACCTTGCTTGAGTTCCTGGACTTCTTTTCAGTTTGTGTAGAAAAGGGAAGGTAAATTGAAATACCTCCAAGTGAAGAATCTGATAAGAAAGCAAGCCCCCCAAATCACTGCCAATGCTACTAGTCACAATATTGTCTCTCAAAAATGCTAATAGGTCTCTCAGCTCTCCACATCCACTGGCAGGATTCATATGAAGTTACTTCTTATCAAGTCATAGCTTATTCATAAAATCACAATTTTTTATCTAAAAGATCATACAGTCAATAGAGACAATTTAATATCAAAAATATGTTCCAGAAATGTTATACAAATTACTCCAGACACACACTAATAGAATGAAGGGTTAAAAAAAGACAGTCAAGCTCACATTCTTGTCATATGAGCAGATCACCCACTAAATATACATATGGATAAAGCAAGAATTTTCACTGT
Source organism: Certhia americana (assembly GCA_018697195.1). NCBI lineage: Eukaryota > Metazoa > Chordata > Aves > Passeriformes > Certhiidae > Certhia > Certhia americana. The sequence continues at coordinate 76,822,246 of CM031858.1, read as the reverse complement.
TATTAAAGCTGACTGCAAACAATGATAGAATTCAGAAGGAGTAGTACTCTCTCTTTACACAATTTTTAAAATATCAATTTCTCTTGATGGTTCTTCTAAATGCATAAGTAGTAACATCTTATATACCATCAGAGAAGTTATCTACAAAACAGATAAGAGGAGACATGAGAAATCAGCAACCAGATGTACTTCACAATGATCTATTTTGTTCTGTAGTATGAAACCTAGAGCGAGGGACTGCAAATTCCAATAGAAGAAAAAAATATTTTTAAAAAAATCTAATTAAAACCCACTTTGAAACAAAATTATAATTATTCAATTGCAATTATTTCTTAATAGAAACAAAGGAAATCTATTTTATTTAAAACAAAATTCATAATAAAACCACAACCCTTGATTCTCATGTACTTTGACAATTGTGTGACCCACTAAAACTGTCCCTCAAAGTCTTACAAGAATAGATGTCAATTATGATTACAGGATTTATATGATAACCAGGCATGTATAAATTAGGTTGTATGGAATAAGAAAACTAAACGGAAAAATATCTTCTTGTTTGTCTAAATGGAAAGCAGTCGCAGTAGTTATTTCCTAGAGGACAGTTAGTTACAAAGTAAAAAATATAAAAAGTACAAAATCCAGCAAGTCCTACAATAAAAGGAATAGAGGAACCATGGTCAGCGCCTTTGTGACACCTGGAGGGTTTGGATTCATTGTCAGCTTTGCAGGACATGCAGTCCTAATAGAATTCAGATATGGCTTCTCACAACCAACAGCTCCTTCCTTTTTTATTGGTGGGTTTCAACAACTTAAAAAAGAAACAAGCAAACAAAACCTTTAAAACCAAACAAAAGCAAGTAAAAAACAAGACAAAAACAATCACGAAAACCGCATCACCCTGCACATAACACTACTAGTGCATTTCTAGAAAGAAGCTGAAATTATTCTTCTGCATTTTGACTCCATTGGATAGTTTCTGCTTTCTTCTTGGCACAAGAATGGCAATTAAAAAAATAAAATAAAATAAAAAAAATCTTATCAATTCCATAGTTCTCAAAGTTCTCCGACTCTGATGTCAAACTTCAGTGTCAGCAAAATCAAGACAATGAAGTCCAATTCCCATATTAATTTCATGCTTGTTTTCTTGCCTGAAAATTTCTGCTAAGATGAAAACTAATGAGTATCTCACACTGAATTTTATCATAAAGACAGCTCTGTTCTAGAGGGTGTCTTAAGATAACCAAGAGGTTATTTTTAACTTGATGGAGATGCATGGAGAGGAATTTTTTTTTTTTTTCCCTAGCGAAAGAAAGTAGAATAAATCAATATTACAATAGGTGAAAATATTATAATGATTTATAAAATGTTGATACTTTGTACGATTCAGCATAAGAACTGGCAGTTAAATGTTTTACTGAGAAGAAGGATATATTGATGTGTACATAATGTGCTGGGTGAGAATCTTGACCTATATTTAAAATATGCACATTCAGTTCCTAGGAATTTGGAAGACCAGTGAAGGAAAAGGTTGTCAAATTACTATGTACATGCAGAATCAAGACCTTTGGAATAAACTGATCTGATGTGAGCCTATGGAGTTTTTCATCCTACCCTAAAACCACTCATACAAATGCATTTAATTTAATACATGATACAGAGGAGCACTAAAAATACACGCTACTCTGTCAGAAAAGCAATGACCAAAATGTGTAACTAAGGAATTGATTTTAACGGCTCAGTGTGCACTGATACTGAAGTAAAATAAAGGAAAGATGTGGAAAAAATAACATGCACAAAGGTAAGACTGGTCCAAAGCACATGGAAACAAAGAAATTACTATTATGGGAATCCTTGTTTGTCCCATAAGAAATCCACTCTAAGTGCAACTTTTTTTCCAGTACGTTTCCTGGATAAATCAACCTTCTGAAAATCAGCTTTGGACTACTGCCACAATCTCACCTATTTGCTGACTTTTCATATTCAGCATTTCCCTATGACAAAATGTCTATTTACACTTCAGGAATTTTAAAAGATGGACAGATATTTTAAAAGTCACTCAAGAAAATAGTATAGCCTTTAATGAAAAATAGGGTTGCTCTAGAGTCAGCATAAAATAACTGAAAATAGGGGCCAGATGGAAAAACAAAGGTCAGTCTTTTAAATATTGGTGTTTTTTCTCTCTTTAAACCTCAAAATACAGATATCATAATAACTTACTGGATATATAAGATTTTAATCCACTTAGAAAAATTAAAGAGAAACATTTTGATGAAATTAATTAAACAGAGGGAAGAAACCACTTTGTTAAGATTTTTATCTATGTAAATTTAAAAAAAAATAGTTATATGAACAGCTGAAGCATGGTTTTCTAGCAACAGAGGCATGGTTCAAATCAAGGAAGCTCTAGACTTGTCCCATTTTAGCAAATGAAAGTCTGAGTGACCACTGAGTGAGAAAACAGCCAAGAAGCAGCATCCCTTTTGGACCCTTCAGGAGGGCTGCAGAGCTATCTTCTCAGAGTCTTAGGAAGATGTGTTTGTTTTTCTTTGCTTACATTCCAAGCTAGCAGGAAGGACAGAAGCCAACCCTCCTCCTAAATCCATACACAAAGCTTCAGAGACATCAAGGCACAGAAAATGTAGTTTCTCTTTCAAGTGTAGTGGCATACCTCCAGTAATCTTTCACATCAGATAAATCTAAGCAAACATGATAGCGGCTTCCCTTAAGCCAATGGACACAAATTCAAGTATATATGAACAGACTGTGACGTAGCTGATATCTCATTATGTATCCCTTTCCTAAGCCAGTACAAATTCTTTATTGCTAACTGTATGACAGACTGGGGTTTTGAGAACTCATTTGATTATAAAGTGAAAATTCCTCATCACTGCAAGCATGCCCCACACAAAAGGAAACTTCATGCTCTCCTAATAGCTAAACACAAATCTGTTAAACATTTCATCACGTAAGCAAGTCTTAAGAGGCTTCTGAAGCTCATTAAATTGAAACTCCTACAGAGAACAGCCTCTGGGTATGTTGGCTAAACTGTACAGCTTTTAACTGTTTCTTTCTGAGGTGTCAACAGTTACTTATGTAACACTCCTATTACTTAAAAAAAAAGCCCACAAAACAAACGATCAAAAATCACAACCCCCAATAAGTAAACAAAAAATTAAAAGCCAAAACACAAACAAAAAAACACAAAGCCACTGTAGCTTCAGCAGAACAACTAGCTGTCATTGCCTTCCCTGCATGCATCATCCATCCTTGCAAAATAATGGATGCACTCAGAGCTGCTGGTGTTAGGACACATTGTTAACTGTTGCAAATTATCTTCATTTCCACTAGAGGGAATGGGAGTTGAAAGCAGCTGACACTGCAAAAGACTAAAACTTTAAATTAGGCATAAATTGCAATGCAGTAGGCAGAAATTGCCATCGTAACAGTCTTAATAAATACTGGCATATATTGAAGTGCATGCTACCCACTGCCTGCCACAACGCAAACAATCTGGCCCTCCCTGGTTGCCATGGAAACCACAGGATGCTCCCATTTTAAATTCTGCTGCAGTGCTGAGGCATCATTTCCACTGCACAACGACACGTGTTTATTATCGAAGAATTCTGCTACCACATCATCATATTGCAAGGCCACATAAATAAGGAAATTTACAGCAGTCAAAAATTCCATTCAATTTTGAAGTGTCTGCCTTGCAGATACTAATGTTAGACACAGAGTACCATAAATAGAAAATTTGCCACCAACATTCTAAAGTAAAAACTCCCACATAGCATTCCGTCTTTGCTTTTCTGTGGGGAAAGGAAATATATTTTTCTGCTGTTTAATACATAAGATTTTTTGAACTGAAATGTTCTATACTGCTTGTACAGTGGCATTCTTGCACACTTGGAAGAAAACCAAAAAGCTACTTCACAAAACACTTTGCAGAAAGTTACTAAAAGTGGCATTGCAAAAAAAGAACATATGCTTACTCTATGAGACCCATGAAACCCAGACATGCAGTAGCCAGCTTGTCACATATTATGTGGCTATGAACTGCTGTGCCTGCGGCTGCTTTAACAGAAAGGTTGAGCTCCAAACATAATATCATCTTAGCATGCCAAACCACAGATCTTTGGTCACTGTACACCTTCTTACCGTCCTGTGTACATAATCTTGACAGTGCACACCATTCATCAGCTATCTCAGAATTTATATGATTTTCTTAGCAAATTCAGGCCACATCCAATTGTAATCACGATTTTGCATGAAAAAAAAACATGCCTTTCTCTGGAAGTATTTCTAAAGTCCCATGCACTGCTATCTCTAGTCTTATGTAACTCTAAAACCCACTTCTTCTACTGAGGGCTAAAATCTCCCTTGGTCATTCAGACAAAAATACAAATATGTGTGAGGATGTGATTATAGCTTTATCAGCACTTTAAATTACTTGAACAATTAGACTTCAATATGTAGCATGAACACAAACCTAGATAAAATAAACACTTTAGCTATTCTTAGTCCCCTTCAACAATTTTATTTTTCAACACTTGGACATACATATTAGATGCATAAAATGCTTGTTTACTGTTTCCAATCTATCCCTACACTCCTAGTAGAATTTTAATTCCCCAACACAGTATAACTGAACTCAAAATGTCGAACTTTACTAATGTTTACCAATTTGACAAGTTTTATCATCCCTAAACCTCCAGGATACCTCAGATGCTTGCTGTTTCTCTTGAGTTCATATGACGTCCCATGTTAAAAGCCTCTGTATGTTATAACTCTTTGATTATGTTCCTTAGAGATTAGGAAAAAAACTCCAGATACTCTACTTAAACTACTAATATTGATCTTTTATACCAAAAAAGCAGCATGATTAAAAAAAAAAAAATTGAGAAAAAACCCTGGCTAATTTAAATACTTTCTTGGTGTATAAAAATAATTAAATTCCTCAGAAGAGCAATCCAAAAAAACAAACAAAAAAACAACAAGGGGATGCTACTCTCCCTTTGCTATTAAAGCAAGAAGCAAATGGATGTGAGTCCTAAAACAGTCCCATCTTCAGAAGCTTGTTTCCTCCAAGCACAGACTTAGATTCTCCTTTCTAAAAAAGACCTTTTAAAATTCACTCAGAATCTGCTATACAGAGGTTCAGATGGTTACTCAAATGTTAAAAATTCTGGATTCAGAACCATTCTTCAAAGAGATTTTAATGAAGTATTCTAACCCCATATCTAAGGGAACATAATATTTGCTATTGTGAGAGTTCTTTTTACTCTGTGATTCATTTCAGTGTGACAGAGGTAGAATTTTTTGAGCAGTACTCACTAAACAGTATATGTATTGTTACCTTTCATTTGCACAGAATTATCTGAAAATTATGGCATAATCCAAAAACAACCATCTTCACACAACCAATGATTCAGTTTTAAAAAAAAAAAAATCACTCCTACCTATTCCAGTTTCTAAAAAGGCATAAATGCACAAGCAAAGAAATAAAATCTCCCATCTCCTGTGGAAGTGACTGATAGAACAGACCACTCTATCACAAATTCAAATATTGGATTTGCTGCTAATCCCTGTAATATACAAAGACTGCCCCAGCTCAATCACATACAATTTGAAATATCATTGAAACTGCTCACCCATCAGAGAATGACTCACCAGATGCCAAGGCTCTGAAAACCAGTCTACAGATCAGCACAAGATTAAGTATAAAGATTCACCTCTTACATGTACAAGGGAGACAGAAGGGTCTCCCAGGATAATGGTGTCATTTCTCCTTACAATCCTCTTCCCGATACACTCCCTCACTCCAAAGCACTCTGGCCATTTGTCAGGTAAGTGTTAAGAAAAAACTGGTTTCAGAGTAGAAAAGCCTCACTTGTTTCTCCAATGTAGAAGATTGAAAGTATGGTACAAAATTGTCCATTCCCATCACTGTGAGACTGAATACTGAATATTTAAAAAAAGGGTAATTTCTAATAAAAAGTAGCTTAAATAAACATGGAGCATTAGCCTCCTAATATCCTCTAATGTATTCCTTTTTTGATTAATTATTATATCCTGTGGAGGTCAGTGAAGCCTGAGAGGCTTTGCTAAGGAGACATAAGAGGCTTCTCTCACAGGATACCCTGTTCTGTTATGCCAAAGTAGCCCTGCTCTGCTCCCTCAGTCAGCCCTTAACCCTCCCCATCCCTGTGTCCCCCAATCACATCTTCCCAATTTCCCCATTGGCTCACATACCCCAATCCCACCTTTGTAGCCCTATGCCCCCTGATAATTGGTCCCTGATGCTCTCCCAGCCCCTGGCACCCATATACTTAAACCTGAACCTTTCCCATGAGCCTGGCCTTTGACCCTGGACAGTCTGCACGTGTGGCTGGAGTAAATGCACGTGTAGCTGGAATAAATACCTCTATGATCCCATACAAAAGGCCCTTCCTGCCTCTCTTTACCGTCACCATATTAACAGCTATCCTGGTTTGCAACAATATCCTTAGTCTAACACATAACTTTTTATTATTAAAAAACTTGCTAGAACCTGAAAAGTTGTTCCAAAAATAGTTTTGTTCTGACAACCAAGACACAGTATTCTTCCTGTCATTTTCTAAAGCAAACAACAGTAAGAGTGATTCTGTAGTCACTGCTCATGGGATAATTTCTATAAAAGAACTAGTAAAATATTATGTTCTTCTATGACTGTAGATGTATTTGGTTACATATGCTCTAATTATTTTTAAAAGGCTGCCTAGGAATGTGATGTTCACAGCTTTAAATGGGGGAAAAAACCTCTCAAAACTTATTATGCATTCAGTGTTGGCTGTTCACAAAAACAAGCAGGTGTCTCTGCTAATCTCAAACTTTGAGTCAAAACTTTTGGAATAATCTTTGACACGTTACGTAAAACACTTACTTGTACAAAACTAACATCACAATTTATGGCCCAATTGATCACTGTTTTTATTGTGAGACTTCAAGTGTAAATAATTCACTTAAAGGCTAAATACAAGTTTCCTTTTTCTACATGTTTTTGCCTGTAAGGATAAAATTCAAACAAGTTGAAAACTGAATATATTTCAGAGTGCCTTCTGAAGGCCTTTATCTTCAAGAATTAAATAGTGATGCAAAGATCGAAAAAAACCACAAAAACATATTTATGCAAGTGAAAATGTCCTACTGAACTACTCCTCCAATGTCTATTTGGCCACAAGAGTTAGAAACCAGTTACCTAATTAGGTAATCAACAATGCAGCAGTTTTTCTTAAGGTGTCTCAATTTAAACATGTTCCTTTTCAGCCACTTAAATTTACATACCTTAAAGAACTTCCACATATAAAGCACATCATACTTGCAGAGACTCTGAAGTAGCTGCCCACTAACAATACATCAATAAGAACAATTTTGCATGTTTCCAACTGCTTGAGAAACAGCACAATGATTTCAAAAGTTTAGGACTGTCAGAATATATAGATATTTAGTATTTTTAGCTAAAACAATAGGCATTCTCAAGAGTTTGTAGTTTTTTCCTTTCTTTCAAAGATACTTATCCTCACACTATGGTTTCTATAGCATCATCATTATCACACAATATAGAGTAAGTATACACCGCTCCCATGAATCTTTGCTGCATATATTCTTCTGCAAGATAGCGTGAAAGAAGCAGACAAAAGATATTTGTTTAGTTTGTCCTCAGCTTCTCTTCTAAAGGAAGAGCGTGTTTCCCTAAAGATGCCAGACACCCAGAAAAATGGTGCACGGCACCAATCCTGCCATGAACGTGGGCCACTGTGGAAGATGCCAAGCAGAATAGACTAAGACAGCTTTCACTTACCCCAGCTGTCAGCCCTCAGAGCTGTGTCAGACTCAACAGCCATGCTCATGGACAGAGAATTAATCTGCAGTAAACTTTAATACCTTCAACTCCTCAATTTTAATTAACCTGATTTTAATTCAGAAAAATCCTGCATGAGTTACAAAAATCTAGGGGATAAAGTAGGCCTGGGACTGGTCAGCTTCACAGACCCTTTAGGCCTCTGAAACCTGTGAACACTCTCCATTCCAATGTAATATTGGTTAGCTGTACCTCCTTGTTACTAGATCTGCTTTCCTCAACCACAATATCCTATCTTCACTGTCCAGAAAGAGGGGCAATCTGACAAAAAAAACACATTTCCTAGAAGATCTGTGGCTCCCAGAACAAACAGATGGAGATGGAAATCTAGATGTGAGCAATAATGATCATTTTAGCAAATGTTAAGTTTCATTATGCAGAATCTTGCACAGAATTTACAAGTCTCTATAGATCAAATGCTTTTATAGGAGCTGTACCCATACTTAATCTCACAAAGGAAGAAGTAATCATTCAGTATCTCCTGTTTCCCAGAAAAAAATATTTCTTCCCTCACCTGCATAGAGGTCCTCAAAGCCAACAACACATGACAAATAGTACCACAAGGTCTCAACTGCATAGTCACCTCCCACCCGAAGAACTAATTTATCCAACAGAACAAAAGTAAATAATTAATTTTCAAATGAGACTTAGAGCTGTGTACATGTATTTTACATTAACAAGCATTAGTGTGCCCAAGATAAATATTTAAATATCTTATGATGAAAATTATTACATGGAATCAATGGCATACTATAAACCTTTGGAAGAAGCTGGTACTTATTCATTGCCCTATGCAACTTATTAAATCATGTCCCATCAAAACTCCAAAATATTTTTTTCAGACTGGGGCTAATGTGAATCTGTATGTCATTCAAGACAAAGTTATACAAGGAAAATCTATTTCTTTATTATTTTTCCTCCTTTTAAAACAATATTTAACTATTATTTGATTTATACATTTTACACAAATTTGCCAAATAGGTACTTAACTGTCCTGAATCCTTTCCTAAAAATCACTGTGAAGTAAAAGTCTATTTAAATGACCTTAACAATTTACCTTCTATAAATAAAACAAATGCCCTATTCTTTAACAGATTAGCATGCAGAGTTACATATAGTTATTAAATACAAACAGGCAATTTTTTCTATTATATACATAAAATTACTGAAAAATCCCATGAAACAATGAGGTAGGTCAGTTTGGATGGTATCACAACAATAATCCCTAGAGTTCATAAATATTTTAATTGTTCCCACTGACTTTCAATTAACCAAGAAAGAATGCAATAATTGTTAACTTACAAGAAGGTTAAATTCATAGTGTTTGATGTGAGTCATAATAAACAGTAGTTATTAACTAAGATATTAAAGCAACTATGTTAGTATCTGTGGCTTGAAATTATAACAGTGTGAATTTGCAGAATTAAGATTTCCAAGACAATAGCTACCACAAAAAATAACACATAAAAAGTAGGCTCTGTAATTTCAAATATCAGACTGCTGATAAAACTAGGTTTGGACACTGTCAGCAACAAACTACCTTTCTCTTTGAAAATTGCTTCTATGCTGTATCACATGCTGCATAGTAATGGGATGAGTTTTAAGTGAGAATGCAGAGATGCAAAAACAGCTTGAAGTTCTCTTCCTAATCAAAGAAACTGTGATTACCAGTACTAAGGAAGAAAACAAAAGACTGTCAGAATTCAATATAAAAGGCATGTTGCACTGTAAAACTGTTGCATTGTATACAATCATTCATATATAGCTATCTATTGTTCAGAATATTTAAAAATACATATTTAAGGGAAAAATTTAAATATTTAAACATTTTTAAGTATGCAACTACTGCCTCAGTCATATTATTTTTCATCTATGCTCAGTAAAAAGAAGAAGGTGCATCTTGCAATTCTGCATATGATCCATTTTGTCCAAAAGTAGCTTGTAGGGAAATGATCAATAAACACATTTTGAAAAACTGCAAAACCACCTGGGAGTATGATTCCAAACAAACATAATATTTCAGGTCTGTATTTATGGCAAATTTCACTGGTAAAGGTGTTCATCTGGTTTTCCAACTTCTTCCCTGACACTATAAAACTCACAGTACAACCATTTCTTCCAGTGACAAAATGCAGGTAATAAAAATTCACCAATGCATTTAAATTTTAATTTTAGCATGATTAATTTAACATTGGTTTTGTGCTGTAATTTGTTTAAAATTAGACATCTGCCTTCCCATATGCAGCATTAGACACTGCAGTAAGTTTACTTACTGGAAACTTGATGCCAAAGGTGCATTATATCATCTCAGTACCTGCTTCCCAATTATAAAGAGAAACAACATGAATGCTCTAGGTAAAGCAAGACACAGGTCAGCATTGAAATGCATGATATAGCTAGCCAGCAGAATTTTCATATTCTCCAGAAATAAAGAAAATTCCATACATTATAGAAAAAGCGTTTACATTCTCATGCTGACTCTCCTGTTCTTCTTATCAGTCACAGCAAAAGAGATTTCTCTTTTTTTTTCATTTGGAATTTTACCTAAATAATGGCTAAGTGTATAGCTGATGAATGGTGTACAATCATTCATATAGAGTGATCTATTGTTCAGAATATTTTAAAATGTGCATGCAAAGAAAAAATTTAATTATATCATAATTTAAAAAAATTAACTATTGCCACTGTCATTGTTTTGCATCTATGCTCAATAAAAAGAGGGAGAACATTGGACTTGCAATTCTTCATATAATTCTTTTTGTCCATAAGTAGCTTATGGGGAAGTGATCAATTAATTGCATAAGTGCAGTTATGGTGCAATTGTGAATATAATTAAAATAATATTTTAAATGTACTACAATGGCTGACATTATATATTCAAGAAACAAACAAAACCACTGACACACTTCATAGCTAAAAAAACAGCATCAGGTTCCAGCAGTTCTGCAAAAATATTAGAGAATTCTGATGTAGTTAATTTTTTATAAGGTGGTAAAAGAATGTACTTCTTTTCTTGTTGTGATTTAGTTTGCCCTCCTGCTGTTGTCTCCTCTTGTATATTTCTCTCACATCTTCTTTACAATTGTTTCTCCTTTTCTTTCCCCATGGCTTATTTCAAGATATTAGAGTGTCCTACTCCTCCTGTATCACCACCAACAGTTCTTGTACAGTCTTCAAATATACCATTAGTCTAAAAGTATACTTTAAAAATACTTTAACAAGAATTTAGATTTCCCTATTTTAACGATTTTTCTGTGATCAATGTAAAAAAAAAATTCAAAACATGATACTAAGAATACAGAAACCTCTATGCACTAAATTTCTTATTTGTAGTTTATCTTAAAGTAAAATCGTCCTTAAGAAGCCCTGTTTACTTAAGTGACTTAAAAGTCACTAGACATATGACTTCCAATATCAGCCATAAATGAATGATTGACAAACATATGGAAGTACAAAACTGGGAGGCTATTTTGATCAGTTTTAGGCAGCAGCAAGAGGCATCATCATGCTGGAAGGTGAACACACTTGTTAAAGGGGTTCAGTATTACAACATCAGATTTCAGTCTTCCTGAAAACTAACTTGCCATTTGGGTATTAAAAAAACCCAACCAAACAAAAAAAAAACCCAGCAGTTCATTAAAAAAAAAGCAAGGAGGTAAAAAAAAATCCAACAAGAAATCAAACTTAGAAAAGCACATGATGTGCCAGGTTTGGCTGGGGTTCAGTTAATTTTCTTCACAGCAGCTTGTAGGAGGGCCCATTCTGGTATTGTGCTGAACATGCTGTGTTGATATTACAGAGGTGTTTTTTGTTATTTCTGAGCAGGGTTTGCACAAAGACAAGGCTTTTTCCGCCCCATTCCACCAGCAGGGAGACTGGAGAAGCATAAGAACTTGGGGGAGGGACACAGCCTGGACAGCTGACCCCAAACAACACAAAGGATACTTCAGAGCACACTGGTGTCATGCTGGGTATATAAAGCTGGGGAAAAGAAGCAAGAATGGGGGGATATTTGGAGTGATGCTGTCTGTCTTGCCAAGTGACTGTTACATGTGACAGGGCCCTGATCCCCTGGAAATGCCTGAGAGCCTGCCTGCCCAGGGGAAATGGCACACTTTGGCTTTTGGTTTGCTTATTAAACTGGCTTTAGAAATGGAAAAACCTGCAGGCTGAGCTGTTGTTCTGATTCTCTCCCTGATCCTTCTCATGGTGGAGTGAGCGAGCTGCTACGTGGTGCTTGGTTGCAATCTGAGGTTAAACCATGAAACCTGATCAATTACCTCATTCTTTATTAAAGGTCCCAGCTGATTTCAGTACAATATTTACGCCTTGAGTTGATCAGGGCTGCTTTTTCCCTGAAAGTCACATGCAAAATTTAACACATATAAAATTTGAGGATAGGAAATCTAAATCTATTGAATCTAATAAGCTATGACCCCACACTTTTGTAGCTAACCTTTTTTGTGCATTTATAGCTCTGCACAAAAATGGGCCTTCTCTTGCCCAGGGAAGCCTCAAATAACTTTAAACCAAACAAAACCAAACAAAACCCCCAAAACAAAAAAACAAGATGCAGATTTGTTAGCTTAATCAGATTCTTGTAACAGAATACAACAAAATGATAAACTGCATCATTCTTTGTCACAACATGGTGGAAAGTACCATATCCTTTTTTTAACTAATCACAAACCTACCATACAAAAAAAAAGTATAGGCTTTCTGCAGCAAAATAATGGAACATATCCTAATGTACTTCATCCTTTGTCTTAAAAAAGATCCTTCTTAACTGTTTTAGGTTACAAAAATACCAACATGTTCAAAAACAACTATCTTTGGACATACATCAAACACATATGTGTTTGTGACATACAGCAGCTTCCATCCGAGGCTCTCATTACTGATGCCCATGTGAAACAGACCATTTAGTTATTCCCCTCCCATTTCTTGATACATACAAAATCCAAGATCTGGGTGATGCGGGGGAATCTAGAAATCCTGACTACCAGTTGTGGAAGTTAATCAAAAAAGACATTCTTCTCTAAAATCAGTTCTTCTTTAAATAGTTTCTCCCATTCTTGATACATTAAGTAACAAAAATATTTTAAAATTTAGTATTTATAAAAATAATTAAGAAAATTAATATTTATTAAAAGTAATATTTTATTGTAATTACTTAATAATAAAAATAATAATTGATAATTATAAAAAGAATTAAGAAAACTTCAGTGGAAAAGAAATGTTTAAATTTATGGATTAAAACCTAGAAATGTAAGTTTCAAGTGTCTTTTCAACTTTTTTTCAAACAAAAGCAAAACCAGTTTTTATCTAATTACACCACAGCTATTCAAAAGAAAAAAAAAACCAACCCTGCAAACATAAAAATATACAAAATATACATTTTATTGTTGGTTTAAAAAAAGCAAAACAAAAATACACAAAAATCCCGCCACCAAATCTTGTTAGTTTAAATTACTCGAAGATGTAATATTATTCCGACAGGCCTAATGTCACATTGTGGTGCCAGAAGATCAAGAGCATAACACATCTTCAGAGTCATTAATTTAAAACAGTTAGGCTGATTTCTTACCATTCCCTTGAAATTTTTCATCTAATTTGTGAAATCCTATACAGAGACAATTTAAGGGATAGGGGGAAGAAAAGGCTGCTCTGGGTTTAGACTGTCAAGAATAACACATATTTTTAACTAAAAAACAGATTTCCATACTCTGACATTCCAAAAAGCCTCATTTAAAAAAAGAGAGGGGAAAAAAAAAAGGGCAGGACACAACCTTATCTGTACAAAAGGTAAAAACACTTTTTTTAAGAACTGTCTTATGAAAAGTCTTTCACAAAACTTACTGCAGTCATCCTCAAATCACTACTGTGAGCACAAAAATGTATAAATACACAAGTTCATGAAAAAATGTGTGTGTGTCCTTGATGGGGATTGCTTGACATAACCCATCACATTCTCACACAGTTTAATGTAGGACACACTTAAGATGTACATCACCTGTAAATCTAGAGAATTTCCACATAAGGTATTTCTTGAGCAACTTAGATACAACCGCTTCTTTTTTCAGTTGGGAGGGGAGCTTCATAAACTGGAAAGTTATTGACTTTTAGGGGATCTCATGTTCTTCATTAATTTCAGATTTTCAATTTGTTGAACACATCTTTTAGAAATCTGAGGTTTTATCTGGCACTGTCACTAGCTGCAAAAACATCTTAAAAAGTCTAATTTTTACATTTAATTTTATTTGCAACAATTAAGTTGTTTACTTTGGAGATATTAGATTTATGGTGAAAAATGTGAAGTAGTGCACAAGTTTTAGAGTTATATGTCATTGTCACATAAATATAGTATAGTAATTGTCCTTTCCATCTAAAATACTACCAGATTTTTACAGTCTATACTAAGGAAAATATTATTCCCTTGAACTCTGGACTATATTATTTGCTGTGAAAACTTCACTTTTACAAACAGTCACTGTGGTTACCAACAAATGTACACATAAATATTCAATTATGCCTCTAGAATGGATAGAATTAAAAGTAAATCCTTTACAGACCTTCCACTGTTCAGCTAAACCTTCCCGGTTTAGAATCAATTTATATACTTCATCTATTTCTTTTTAAATGACTCTTCACTTGAAAACATTTAGGAAATAAAAGTCACACAGTGATAACTTGATACGTCTAAACCTTTTTCTCTATTCAGAGAATTCATACTTGACAGCATTAGTGGAACCTCTCAACAAAAACAAGCAAATGCTAATCCTTGTGCTGAATCAGTAGCTATTAATGGTTTCCAAACCCATTAGAAGACATTAGGATATTTTAATGCTGAAGGGGCTGAAGTAAGCCTTCCCTAAGTTGCTTTTACTGCATAATGTTGCACTTGACCTTTTGTGTCCTACCATATAAAACTTTTATTTGTCTTCCTTCAAATTTTACAGAAAATTTTTTCTTGTTCACATTATTAGAAAGTTATTAAAATCCTTTAATAATGAACCTGAGAATTTATCCTTTACGGTCACTAAAAATACAGACATTCTTAAAGCACGCATCTACATATGTATGGAGTCATACTTCTGCCTTCTAGTATAGGGATTCAGGAAGTGCCCCCAAGAAGTAGAGAATATTTTTTTATTATGCAGAAACTTGCACTGCATATCAAATTGTTTAAGCAATTTCTTTTGTGTTGGCTTCATTAGTAAATCTTTATTTTTCAAGAGTTCCAAAAACATTTGAAGTTATCATTGTTGGAGTACAAAATCTATTTATTAAGCAGGAAAGTTCAGAAAAAAAACAGGGATTCAGATTCCATGTGGACTAGAAGAAACAGATTTTGTACAACACCCTCAGAATTCTGAAAGATCATGATATACAGGTTATGTACTGGGTTACAATATCAAGAACTGGCAACAGGTTATGTAGTAGCTGGATCTATGTAAAAGGTACCTATTGTCATTTGACTGTATCTCTAAGACACAGTAATTCAGTTAATGCCAACAAATATATATGCAATATCAAACACCTAACAAAATCTACTTTCTAATATTTGCATAATATATATTTTCATGATAAAAGGCATTTTGTAATAGATTATGCTCTGAAAAATGTGATAATCTTAAACAGTTGTTTAAGAAGGAAAAGAGCAACTACTAAGCTATAGAGCTTACATGACTGAGCTTACACAACTCAAACATTTCAGAACATTATTTTAAGTTCTGATACAGAGAGTACTCAAGTATGACAAGAGCAAAAAGTTGCCAGTGATATTTAAAAGAAACAGATTTCCAGCACACACAGAGCTTCATGTATCTGTATAAATGTTCTTCACTCCTTTCTCTTTCAATCTATCTGTACATATATATTTATGTCTTGACTGACATGAAAAGGAATGGGAAAATAGTTCTCCTTATTATAAAACAGTTTGAAGAACAGCTTTCCATGACTCCTTCAGACTAACATTGTTTTAGGCATTATACTACAAGCTGACCAATGTTTCTAAAAGATTTTTCACATTCTTACCAAGAGATTATACCCCTATCCTTGAAATCACAAGAAAATTCTTCTCTTTCCCAATATCAAGCTTATTAGATTCAAATTACTACACCATTTTCCACCCTCACACTTCATTCTTAGGCTACACAGTCAGATTGCTGTATCTCCAGATAAATACCTGGGTACAGTAAGCTGCAATACCTGGCTTCAGTGAGCCAAAGAAGAAAGGGTGTGCACAGTGACCTAAGACCTCTGCTACAGTTGGATTAGATCAATTTGTGTCCAGCTATCATTTGGGGTTTCATGTTAGATGGCTGCTTCTTCTGCTGCACTCTAAATATAACACATTTGCTATCAAAATAGAATGAGGTGCAGCATTCTAGAAATACATAAGATATAAGGACTTAGAGCACAATATCATTCTCTGACTCATTCTAATACATAGCCTACTCCACCATCATATCAGATGACTGGTGATGTAGACATTGTTTCCAATTTTTGTAATAAAAGCAGAACCAATTTTATCAAAGTATTTCTTATATTCTGCTGTTCATTGTTGCTTGTTCTCATAAGTAAATGTACTATGATTTAGAAATAAAAGATTTATGCATTTATTCAATTATATAAAATCAAGAAGAAGTGCCTTGAAACACAAAATACATCAAAATATTTTTTTTATATTGGGAGGACTCCAAGTGTCATAAAATAAGCAGTGGTAGATCAGAGTTTAACATAAGCTCAACAAGAACAGTTGTTTTACAATCCAAACTTCCTTCTCCAGTTACCTTCCCTGATAAATACATTGATAAAACTATCCTTAATAACTAAGCATAATGGGAAGCATACAGGGTTAACAAATGGAATCCTTGGGTTATCATATCATAAACTCATCTCAATTCATTTTCCCATTCTGACAGACCAATGAAGAGCTGATGGTGTGGGGTTTGAGGTACTAATGAAAAAGCAGAGTTCTCTGTGGAGAGGGATAGGGCATAATTCCAAACGAGACAAGCTGTAAAAGTTTTCCAATCAGTAAAAGAAGGAAGAGTACAAAAAAAGAAACCCACCATCTCCTGATGATTCCTGGATATTCAATGAGCTTCAAAAAGACTATACTGCATTATACTTCCAGTACTTGCAATGTGGAACACCATTAGCTTCAGGTAAATGTGAATTTGTTTTCGTTAAGTTCCTACAATTTTATGTGGTATAATGAAACTATGTATGAAAACAACTAAGAATTACTCCAGAAAATTTCAAGAATAAATAAAGGAAGCAATGCACTACCTAGAGACCACAATGGATACCAAATACCTCAACATTTCTTTAATTTGATAAGAAAAATTAACAGGATGTACACGATTTACTGGGGAGTTCTGAAAGAGAACAACACATGCAGAAGTTCTTTTTCACTAACAGGAGATTCCTAGGGCTTCCAAAACAGTTCTATACAGGAATGGTGTTTTTATGAATGATCTTTAATGGGCAAAATAAATTTATATCAGGTCTTCTATCTTCCTGCCTGTGAAGAGACAGGAAGGTGGCCAATGGGGAAAAAGGGCTGAGAGAAGGCAAATCACTCAGAGACAAGCAGGTACAAACCAGGGGTGAAGTTCATGTTTGCTGTCTACCTCTAATTAGAACAACATTTCTTTCTTTACTTTCTTCCTAGAACTAAACCTTTGGAAAGGGACATCAATTTTGTGCTGGACTATTATTTCAGGCTTGTGGTCTTAGTGCCAAAGTGAAACTAAAATCCAACTCCCAGTAATGGCATCTAAATTTTGGTGTTGTGCCCCCATCTCATATGGTAAATTTATTGCTCACTTTGTAATCATATAAGGCAGGGTCTTTGATTTCAAAGGATTCACATTCCTGGAAAATAATCTGGGGAAATAATTTAGTCTTAATTCAAATATGAAAATTTGATAGGGAGATTTATCATTTTGTTGTTTTTCTCCCCAGGTACAATAACAAAAAATTAGTGGATTCTTCCAGCATGGTATGGACTACATTTCTGTCATGTCTGCTTTCATTCTATTGCTGATTCTTACAATGAAAATAACTATAACGAAATAGTGCCTGGAAACTGAAGGGAGCACAAACAACTGCAATCAGTTTTTTAGAAGTCAAGATTTTTAAAACTTTCCTTTGTTCAAGTTAATGAACTCAATATGGAAAACTAGATGTAGAGAAATGAACTATGCAGGAGAGTAAAATTATGATGAAATAACTGGAGATAATAATTTTTCCTAACTTACAAAGAAGACAGACATGCTTTACCTCAGAAGAGTACTAGTTTGCTTGTTTCAGATCATTGAAAAATACTTTGCAACTGTTTTGAAAATAGACAACTAACTATGTAAAAAGTTATGTCTATTCCTGCTTAAGAAGGAAAAAAATCTCTTCCATCAGACAGAAATGACAAAAGTAAGTAGTCATACTGTTAGTATGACTACTAACAGTAAAGACAAAAATACCATCTTTGAGCAGAATGATTGGACAGATTATTTTTTTTCCCTTTTGGCATATGCATTATTATGCTCTTAAAAACATAACAATGAAACAAATAAACGGATTACTTTTTTCTCCATGAAAGCATTGGCAAGCTAAGCCACAGAAAACACCTCACAGATGCATTAGAAACCAAAGACAGTCTTACAATTAAGCATTAAATTAGCTCTCATTGTAAGAAAGTAGAGATAACAATGAGAAAGACTCTAACATTGACAAATTGTCCTTAAGATATTTGCTGACAAGCTTCCACAGCAAAAAATGTCTCATTGGTTTTTGTAAAAACATTAACTGTATTTATATACTTCCTGCCTCCAACCTAATTAACCTGTGATTTATCTGTATGGGGGTAAATTCAACCTAAAGATTTGGTCTTCTTTGTTGTGGGGTTCTATTCTGTTTTTAAAGGGTTTTCAGTTAGTTTTAAAAGGGTTTTTGGTTGGAGGGGGGGAGAGGGTGGTAGGGGTGGTGGTTATCAAATAGTATTACCAGCACAACAGTTTTTTTTAGTATTTACATGTATATTTAAGCACATATTCATATTTAATGGCCTATATATTTTTCCCCCCAATATGCAGAAAATTGCTTCTTCTAGAAGTTCTTCTACTCATTGATGCAAGTCCCACATGGTAAAATAACTCCTAGGTCAAAGCTTAATTTAGTTATGTAAAGCAAATTAAAAAAATAAGAACTGCAGTCTTTCCAAATGAATGCATAATAAGAGCAGAATGGCTTCTGTCATCTAGAGAAAAGTATAAAATTCTATTTGCCTTCAAACTTACACATTACATACAAAGAATAATTTATGCAACTTAATAATTTACAGCATAATAATGATTTGTAAAACTGAATCATTGATGAAAGAATGCTAGTCTTTAAAGGAATACTAAATGAAAATTTCACTCCTGCATACAGCAGTTTCACCTTATTTACAGAATTAATACTAGAATCAAACCTCCTTCTTAGAACAGTAATTACCTCAGGAGAAGGCTCTTCTCAATAAATAAAGGGCTGTAGCTGCTTGTAAAATAATGTCTACTTACACAACAAAATATATAATACACAATCTTTGTTTTCTTTTTCTTATTCCCCAGTGTTCACCTCTTTCCATTGCTATCATTGAAGTTTCTTGTTCAGTTTTGCTCTTTACACTTCAGTCTATGCATTCAGACAGTCCCTAATGAAAGTCAAATTTACCCTACTTTAGAAAAATAAAAGTTTTCTTATAGATACTTGTGATTGTTTGCCACAAGATCATATGCATCAGAAACAGCATAATATGAAAATTCACTAATGAGCATGGGTAAAATAGATGTCTTGGTATATCTGTTTGTGACACCATAAATTTTATCTTTATAAACAGACAAAAAAGTAGAAAACATGCCCTGTTCTGGAATCACCATCCCTGCGAGCATTCAAAATATGTGTGTACATGGCACTTGGGGATATGGCTTAGTGGTGAAAAAGCCATTCCAACCTTAACAAATCTACTGTTCTATGGTTAGAAACTAACTTACTGGTTTGGAAATTTCTCTTAGTACTTGCTATGTATTCATTTATGTGGATGATGAAATGATAACACAATCATGAGCTGATGCATCTCCCCATATCCAAGGACTGTAAAGACATAAACAAGCAAAAAACTCTTTCATAATAGGATCTCTGTGTGTTTCATCCATACTCTCCATTCTGTTTGGTTTTGTTTGTTCATTTGAGAGAAGACTACAAAGGGAAACAAGGGCAGTACTCACAGATTTCACAACACTGTCAAGTCAAAAAAATTAAATACAGGATGTATCCATGATATATCTTCTGCATATACAAGCATTCTTGATCCCAACTCTCTGGTCTCGCATCATGCTTGTAGAACTACATTAAATTAAATATTCATTGGACATTTTTCTGGGATTTTTCAGGAAAGTACTATGTTCTAATGAAGAGATAAATGAGGAAATGTGATAGAATCTGGTTAAAATCAAACATGAATGTAAAACTACATACTGAATCATGAACAAAGTTGTAGCAGAAAAGGTGTCTGAGGTCAGAGATGTGCTAATTAAGGCATTCAGTTAAAAAAGTATTCATTAGGTAGATGAAAACAAACAAAGGATATTTACTTCCCTTCTCACATAGCAATCAGATTGCTGAATTCTATTTTATGTCAGCACTGAACTTTAATTCTTTACCCTCCCACCCTTCTTACTGATCAGAGATAGTCCAACTAAAGAAAAGATATGAAAAAATTATCTTCATGGAAACAAAACCTAGATATAAATAACTACAAAAGGCATTCTGAAATGTTTTATATTTGCCTAACACCTCCATTTATGCTTGTAAATAAATATATTAATTTCATCTTTAATACAGCTGGATAAGGATGTTAGCTCCAAATAACTCCTAATTTAATCTTTTCCTCTCATAGAGTGAAAATCCTTGACAATTGGGTCAGTGGAACATAAACTATTGTTCAGCTCCCCCATAAATTATTTGAGTATACAGAGAATACATATCATAGCACTCCAAAAATAAGACTGCTTTGAAAATTGACATCAAGCAGGCTCCAAAAGGAAGAAGGATCTTTTGGGAAGCTATCACTTGGAGTGACTTGTTCTTCACCATTTCTATTACTCAGCTCCTACATAAAATCATCCCAAAACTGTCAATGTTAAAACACATGTGCACAAAACTGTAATCTCAAATGCATTTTTTTGACTAAATATTTTCCCATAAATGATTCCTGACTGAATCAACCAGTTGCAGCCAGCCCTAAAAAATGGTGAACTTATACCCTTCCTTAGTGCTCTCACAACTGATTTTCCCCTGAAGCATGCATCAAGCCTAGGGAAGCAGCACCACACATCAGCCTATTATATCATGTAAACATAAGAAAGCTAATGATTAAATAGCAGGCCCTCTAACAATACAATTACATGAAAGAGTAGAGTAAGCATAATATTTTCTCTGCCTGAATGATTTATAATTGGAAGCAAAAGAAAGAGAAACTTCATTTTGTAACCATTATTTGGTAGTTTACAGAAGTGTCACAGTACACTGGTAAAATTAATCTGCAACTTTCTATGAACCTTCAATTTTCCAAGTGGTTCTGAGCAACATGATAATAAATAAATAATAAATAACAGATTATTTCATGTAGTTCTGGAGGGCCAAGCACTCTTCTCCCCCTTTCTAAGTCAGTTTTTACTATTCAGAGTACATTCAAACCAAAATAGTATAAGCACCCTTTTAGCTGCTGGTTTCATCATGGAGATGGAGGGTATACTAGAAGATATTCATGAATATTAACACATCAATATGTTATGTTATATAGTTCAAAAAAAAGTGTAGTATTTTTTAAAACATATATTGTGAGCAACATGTCTCAATTATACAACACAAATTCAAAAGTAAAAGGAACTAAGCAATAATGAATACATTTGCAGATTTCCCAGTATTGTAGAATCATAGAAAGGCTTGAGTTGGTAAGGATCTTACAGATTGTCTTTCTCCCCCTGCCATGGGAAGGGATGCCACTCACCAGATCAGGTAGCTCAGGGTGGTATCTGCTGTCTGGCATAATTAGGTTTAGACAGAAAATGAAGGCATAGTTGACTCCTCTGATGGCATTGTTTTCTTCAATGCATTTACTTAGAGTGTAGGTTAGTAACTAACTGTTTACATATGGAATTAGATTATGGGTATTCTTCAGAAAGATAAACTGAAGTTGCACAGAAAACCATTTGATAAAGCAGAGAGTTTACAATTCAGACATTTTATAATCTATTTTAAAACCCTGTTCTTAAAATTAACATATCAAAATATGCTCAAGATGACCAACCAGGAAATAGATTAAGAAGCTAAGCATGACATATTTTGGGACCTGAATCTGACATATTCCAACTATTCTGTCAATTCAACTGCAACCAGACTTTTTGTTTAAGCAATCTTGTTAATCTACACACAATAATGTCTGTAATTTTCTTAACCTCATTTTCAATATACAAATGAAGACTCCATGAATTTCCAGATTGCTGGTAATCGCACAAAACTGAGAGGCGTGACTGGTAGGCCACAGGTTGTGTTGCTATTCAAAGGGACCTGGACAGGCTAGAGAACTGGGCTGACAGAAACCAAATGAAGTTCAACAAAAGAAAGTTCAACAAGATTTTCATCTGGTGAGGAACCCTAAGCACCAGCATAAGCTGGGGGACACCCAACTGGACAGTAGCTTGGCAGAAAGAAGGATCTGAAGATGCTTTTAAAATTGAACAAGAGCTAGCAATATGTCCTTTTGGCAAAGCAGGCCAGTGGAATCCTGGGCTCCATTAGAAAGAATGTTGTTCCCAGGCTGAGGAAGTCAACACTTCACCTCTACTCTGCGCTGGTGAGGCTGCACCTGGAGCACTGTGTCCACTCCATAGAATCATAGAATGTTCTGGGTTAGAAGGGACCTCCAGGTTCTTCCTAGTGCAGCAAGGACAGGGACAAACTGGAAAGAATCAAATTAAGGTTCACAGATGACAAAGCAACTGGAATATTTCACTTATCACAAAGATAAGCTGAATGGACTTCCAAAAATCTTAACTTCAAATGTTAATTGGTATTGAAAGTAAGCAGCAAATATATTCTACTTTCAAGTTCAGAATTACTGTCATGGAAGAAGCAGATGCCAAGACTCTGCGATGCCAAGACTAAAATTCTACAGAACCATCAAAACTACCAAACACTCCCCAGATATATTTTTCAACCCCCTTATCTTTTATTGACCAGGCAGCCTTCTACCCCAGTTTCTACAGGACAGCTCCTCATTCAATAGAAATGTTAAGTGCTTTGCTTCTTCATTAGTTACACACATCCATACCTACTCTTAAATTTGGAAGGGGTTTGAACAACATGCAGTGATTATGCCTAGTAACTTTGCAGACATAAGACTACTGAAAATCATAATACTAAATATTTCAATATTTAGAAGCAAAATAGAGATTTTCTACATTATAAATATGTGTAATAGATGTTTATGCAATTGCAGATAGTTACATCTTGATATTGCATTCAAAACTTGAATTCAATGCCAGACAATCTTCAAATGTAGCATAAGCTACCAAAAAACAGAAAAAAAACCTCTCTGGTATATATCTTGTTTATAACTACAAGTGACTTGCTATTTTGCTCAAAATAGCTTTTCTTGTCTAAAAGCACATCAGGTATTCCCGATGCAGACTGCAAGACTGAGTTGATACATTTTGAGAATACATTCTTATTACAGTCCTTCATCTTGAGAAAAGGGGCTATCATTTTGCAGTCTATGACTAGTCAAGAGTTTCCATGTCTGCAGCGGAAAAAGACTCTCTTAGTGCTTCATAGACAATTGTCTAAATTCATTGTTTTCACATTTCATCCTTTTCCTTTAAGATTTGAAACATGATAAACAATTGATCATGGTACACAACTTACATAAGTAATTTGACATGTTTTTAATAGATACAATGGTGTTCCTGAAGTGGCTTTTTAAACAAAGTCACAGACTCCTAATTTACAAGAATTCTTTCCCTAAGAGATTCCTTCACAATGCAGGACACACTTAAGCAAATTTTACTCTGTTCAAATACCACAAAATTCAGTAATCCAGAGCTGCAATGAAAATCAGAATTTATGAGTGCTCTTTTTTTATTTCTCCCCTCAGGGGGTACCCACATAACTATGGTGTTCATGTGTGGTCTTTGATCATAGGATAACAGAAACTGCATACTGTGCTACGAAAATGCATCAGAAAGAATCAGTGTGCCGTTTTATCCGGCGCTTTGATCCTTTTGATAGATTTCAGAATTTTAGAAAAAGTGTTTGGAAAAAGTCATTGGTAACTCCAAACACATTTAACTGACTTCATTAGCCAAATAATGACTATTTAAGAAAACCTATTAGAAACATGAACAGCAACAAACAAGAAAGAAAAATTCCAACCAAAAAAATGTTATAAGACCTAGGAAAAACAAAAGAAAATTCCTGTTTGCTTGGGGTTTTGGGTGGTTTTTCTTTTTGGTGTTGTTTTATCAGGTTTTCCGTTTGTTTTAACTTGGACTATGATTTAATACCTTTATCACCTAGGAGTACTGTACTTCATTATTTCTGTCCATGGTTAAATTCAATGAATCAAAATACTGCTATACAGGAAGAAACACAATTTAACACTTCATTAAAGTAGTGTTATAAATAAGAATTTCTCTTAAGAATTGTTGTTATTAACAAGCCTTTTTTATCTACTTCAAATGGAAAGACAAACAAAAAGAAACCAAAATCATGTATATGCCTTTCTTCAACACCAGTACTGTAAGGATCCTATTCTTCACGTACCCTATCCTAAAATACATCAGGTGCCAATATATGAGGAATTTGAAATTACTTAATCCAAACAATTGTTTAATCTATTGTACCTATACTTTGAGACACCAGTTTATTTTATCAGAGACATGCATACATGCACACACACACACAATATAAAAAAGATCTCACTGGATATTTATGCTTTAAACACAGAAATATGCACTGCTGACATTTTTGCAAACAGCAACTTATTTCTACAGCCAGCATCTTTATGCAGTTCCCTAAATGTTTTATCAAAAACTCTTTTGCTATTACCTCTACCTGCCTTAGTGACTTCTGATATTTTTCTTTCTCAGCTCCTCGATTATGGATGAGCTCAAAGAAACAGATTGTTATTCATGCTCTAGATAAGGTCCAGGTATGGTTCAAGTGTTTACAAAATGCACGCAATCTTGTGAAAAGCAAGATTGATTTTCTTTTGTGTAGTACCTTTTACCATTTCCTAAAAGAAACTTTAGGCAACTTCTTTCTGAGACATAATGTACAGTTACATTATAACAGCAGTTACAGCAATTCTATTTCAGATGCTACTGAAGCAAATACCTTTTCCAATATTTCTCATAACCATTTATTTGAGATTCGTTAGAGCTTTTGTATTGAAGCACTGCACCTTTCATTTCACTGATCTGAAACATGAAAAATCCTAATTTGTACATGAATTAAGAATGTCTTCTTTCATAGAAGTCTACCTAAGTGAATGCCTTATAAAATGTTATATGTTTTATAATGCCTTATAAACTCAAATACTTTAGCATGATTTCACATTTCTATTCATATTGATTAAGGCAACTGATTTTCACCAACACTAATATACAATTATTTAGACTTTACACTTTTCATGCTTGCACCTCGGAAAAGGCTTGAGAAGTCACTGAAACAATTATATACATATATATATATATGCGTGTGTGTGCGTCTGTAAATATATATATATATATATATACACACATATATATGTATACACATATATATATATATATATATATAAAACCTTAGGTGGCATCATATTTCCTTCTGAGTACTGGGCATTGTATTTCCTCTACTTTATGCCACCATACCTCTACTTTATGCCAAAACTACATGTTCAACCACCACAGCCTTTGATTCCTTATTTGCTTTCCAGACACCTTTATGAGGTGTCAGCTGGTGTTCCTGGGTTTGGTCTTTCTCTTTTCAGAAGTAGGAAAACCCACTCCCTTGCCTTATACCAGGAAGTGTAAGTGA
Source organism: Certhia americana (assembly GCA_018697195.1). NCBI lineage: Eukaryota > Metazoa > Chordata > Aves > Passeriformes > Certhiidae > Certhia > Certhia americana. The sequence goes on along the minus strand of CM031858.1, from coordinate 76,796,220 downwards.
TCTGTAAGTTTTGGTATTTCTTGTCTAAGTAAATTCGGTGTTGGATAAAACAAAAATTAACTCAGACTCCTACAGTAAAATTCTATAGTGCAAATGTTGAATTTCTTTATGCTCTGGAGAAGTAATCTAGTGTTTCCACCCTTGTCCTTCTCTTAACTCCCCTAGGAAGATCTCTTGTAATATAATCAAGTTAGACTTCAGTATCATTTTAATATCAGCACCTATAACATTTACACCAAATTTAGTACTTTTTGATATTTATATGTCAGAAAAACAAAGATGACTTCCTTTATTTAATTACTTGCAATAGGGGAAAAAAATCACTTTTAACTAACAAACAAAAGCAACCTCCAGAACTTTCAGTTATAGAGTTTTCACACTGTGGTAACAAAGACCAAGACTTGTAAATTAGGCATTTTGTGACACCATAACTCTGAGTACATGTCACATTTCTTTAATAACAAATTATTACACTTTGGTGACATATGAAATTCATTCTTTTAAGTCAATTTTACAGCCTATTCTTACCATCATAGAAATAACAAGATTAGGCTTTGGACAGCCCAGATAGACAGAACAGTGGAAGATGAAGAAAATAAAAGTTAAAGGTGGGCAAATTATATAATAGGATCAGGAAGAGGAGGAAAAAACACAGTGTGGGGAGGGATGAAGAAATAAGGCTATGCTCATTTGTGATCTTCATTACTATGCTTTGTCTTGTAAACTTTTAGTTATTTATTTTATATAAAAAAAAAAAAATCATAGGTTGGATCTATTTGCTCCATCTATTACGTGTTAAGTAATCTGGAGTGAACCTCACATTTGGTTATTTTATGATTCTTTGGGGGTTTTATGTATCTGTTTGCCTTTTTTAGCTTTTTTTTTTTTTTTTTTTTTTGACACAACATGCAGGTTTCAGGAACAGTTTTGCTATAGTTAACATAAATTCAAGAGGAACAAGGCAGTGAAATACTTCAGTAAACAGCTGTATCCAGGATATTCACACAGTTGACATAACTGGTACTGTCTCAAGCCAAAATTAGAAAAAAGACAGGTGCCAATAATAATAATATTATATTTTAATTATATATTTAATTATATATATATTTTTAATTATTCAATTAATAATTTTGAGCTAACAAAGTCCCAGTAGTCCAACACTACCTTTCCTCCCTGAAAAACATGAAAAGTCATATCATCCTAATAGTTTACACAATATCTGGAAATTCACAGAACTTTTGTAAAGTGGAAGAAATATTTTCAGTCTTGAAATACTCTTATTCCTCAAGATCATCTCAATGAAGTACATCTAATAGATGCAAATGGACCTGGAAACTAAAGCCATAGCTTTATCCCTATTTCTCTCTGCTGTCATGTCCACTGACAGTCACTATGTCTTTCTTAGTGAATAGCTTATCAAACACAACCAAATTTGAAAAAAAAAACAAAAAAAAATCAAACTACTTTCACAGACAGCCATCAACTTTCAGCAGTCTGTAAGCTTTGAGAGGTGTAAATGATTGTATTGTTTAACTTCACTTTTCAGACCAACAAAAGATTGATAGTATTACAATTCAGAATTGGAAAATTCTACATTATCAAATTTTTTCTTCATATTAAATACTTTATCTTTTCTGCCATGCTTAATATGTGGGGTGTTGCAAATATGAAACCTTTCCCAATCATCACTGAAAAGCCTGGCTCATCTGCTTTTTTTAGTCATAAATAATGAGCCAGTTTGCATGATTAATACAGGAAGAAGACTTCGTACAAGCTGCATAGTTTAATTGAGGCATAAATCATGCAGCTGGTTATAACTTAGAACTATTATAATAATAAATGATTATATTTTCTCTACTTGCTTCGCATGCTTAATATAAAACTAAATTAATGCTCGTCTGGTAGCCACTACATAACAGTGGTTGTAATCAGCTGCCAAGATGTTATTAATCTAGCTGACAGGTGGTTCAGAAAGTTGAAGTACCTATGCTTTTTAGAAATAATTATTAGTGAAAATCCACAGAGAATCCCACGTTCAGTGAATAATTTCAAATCTGTGGTTAATTCTAAACATAAAGGCACTCCTACTGTTTCGGCATTGACCCAGACACATAGCTAACTTCCTCCCTCCATATGTTAAGAACTGTTATTTAATGATTTGGCAAAAAACCCCAGTGACTTAGTCCAGAAATTCAGTTTTTGGAATCAGCTATATTAGATTCCAAGCTCTAGTCTTGATATAAAAACTACCACAAGGTGTGTTTCAAAACAGGACCTACTTTCTGACAGTTTAATGTGGCTTTTTTTAGCAATTAAAAAACAAAACAAAAAAAACCAAACAAAAACCCCCAACAAACAAAAAACAAACAAAAAAACCAAAAAACAAACAAAAAATAAAAAACCAAACAAAAACCCCACAAACAAACCCATACCAAACTGTTTGCTCTGGGAATTGGTAACAGAGAAAATTCTTGAAAAGTCCCCATTGCAGTGCCCAGTCACTTAGTAACTCTTTTTCTAAATGCAGGCATCTCATAGAGATAAAAAATCACTACATTTACAGAATGAAGTTTCCTTCCTAGCTTAGGTAAGCTCCCATAACCATGCAAATACCTTGCTTAGAAAAATGTTAAGAACAAATTTTTTAATAATTACATTAATTATTAATTAATAATTACATTCACATTTCACACTAAAACCCCCAAACCAACAAATTGTTTTCTCCAAAACATTTCATTTTTTTTTTGTTTATTAGTATGTGCTTGCTGGTGCTGCCTTACTGTCTGTAAGACTCATGCAGCCAACCTCCCAAGTTTATATTTTTGCCTTCATCAAAGTAACAACAAAGATCTTGGACAGGAAAAATCTGAGAATTTTAGAATTCCCCAAATTTTCCTCTTTTAAGAGGACAGGTAAGGGAAGTAACAACTGTGGTATGTTGACCTTAGGTGGACACCAGATGCCCAACAAACCACTCTATCTCTCAGAGGTGGGAGAAAACTAGATGGAAAAAAAACCTCTTGTAGATCAAGAGAAAGATAGTTTACTAAACAAAAACAATAGTTACATGGATACAAGAAAAGAAAAAAAAGTTTTTCTCTATTTCCCACCAGCAAGGAATGCTCATCCACTTACCAGGAAGCATGGCATCAGAATGTGTAGCAGTTGGTCTGGAAGGTAGGTATTGTAAGTATTGAATGCTCCACTTCTTCCTCCTTTTTCTTAACAATTGTATTTGAGCTGATACCATATGCTATGGAATATCCCCTCTGACTGGGTCAGCTGACTTGGTTGTGTCCTTTCCCAAGATCTTGTCCATCCTCTGGACTACTGGTGAAAAGACAATGCTGGTGCTGTGCCAGCACTGCTCAGCAAAAGCCAAAACAGTGGCATTCATCAAAGCATTTCTAGCTATTAACACATTGTGAGGGACCCTGTTTACCTGTGTTAGTAACAAAACCCAAATGAATTAAAAGTCTGAAGTCTTAGTTAGATGACTAAGGTCATGATCACAGGAAGAAATTCAAAATTCTACAACTACTAAAACAAAGAAACACACTCTACATTAATTTTGAGGGCTTGCTCTCCTTTCCTAAGATTCAAGTTAGGCTGGTAAGTTAAGCTGCAAATGTTAAGTGAGACCAATTTAAACTTAAAACACCATGACTTATTAAATGCATTATAATACAACCACAAATAAAACCTATCTTGATAGCTTCATAATATTTTGCATGATTTCTGCAAAGCTCATTCCTCAGTTTTTTCTCAGTGCCCATCAAAATAAGCTGAGAAAGACTGGGTGGCTACCTATACTTTCTAGCTTTTTAATTAAGATACTTCCAACAAAAGTTTTCTCCTTTAACAAAAGCATCCTTCTGTTTCAAGAAACATTAAGAAATGCCAGGAGTTCACCTTAGTCAAGGTATCCTTGCAAGGATACCACTGCTAGCTTGAACTAGCATATCAAATAATGTCCTGCATATACCTTTCCTTTCAAGGAAAATAAAATAAAAATTAAGCCCCCAAAACATTAAAAATCTAGAGTATATCTACTTGACCACATGAATCTTATTAAGCCAGAGATGAAAAACGTTTTTCTTCCAATATTTTTAGCATCAAGCACCAGCTTCCCAGTGACATTTCTCACATTTCAGTCAAGGGTAAGAGCTTGTTACTATCCCTTTTACAGGACCTCTAAGGACCATTCACAGGGTAACTGACCTCAAAGAGCAAGCAAACCTCGTAACTCTCACTTGGAGATTTCTTTCCTCCTAATGCACATAAATCTTAAATAAAACAGATTTTATTGACCTTCTCAAGTTCTTTCTAACCTCATCTCCAGGTTAGTATTACATGAAAGGCGCTATTGAGTAAAAGAGCTACTTAACTTAAGCTTAGGCTACACTACACAAGCAACACTACACAAAAATCCTCATCAATAAAAACAGACAAACAAACCAACAGTTGTTTTCCAAATCTTCCTATGACTAAAGTTCCTTTTATGAAGGTTTCTTTGGTGAACTGAAAGGACTTGATTCTACTGATTTTTATTCTTTTTTATCAAAGCTAAATAAAATAGTAAGATGAAATTGCTAAAATAAACTAAGATTCAAGCATGGGACAAATAATACTCTACATACAGGTCAAAAATACCTACTAAATGATAAAACAACAATTAGATAGAACTAAAATTACTTCATTAAAGTCACATCCTTCAGATAGCAGGATTATAATGTTGCCTAAAATCCACTTTCTAGATTATTACATCATTTAAATCTGAGAGACAAAGGAATATTTGATGAGTGAACTGCAATATTAATATAAATACTACAGACTTTTTTATGTACTTATACAATAGAGCCAAGAACCAAAGGGATGATTTCCTAAATGAAATCATTATTATGACTAACTTACTAATTTCTAGAAATACTGAAATTGATGAATGTGGGAAGATTCCAGAACATATTTCCAGAATATATTATTTTCTAAAACTACCTTTAGCTATACGGGCAAGAAAATCAAGAACAATTACTTTCAACTTTTGTCTAATTTTGCCCAAACTTTCACATGTCACATATGATTGACTAAATAATATCTAAATTGTAATTACAAATTTTCAGCCTTCAATGTGAATTTTTCCACAACATTCACTGGTAAAATATTAATCAAAATATATATATTTAGCCATACTTTCTTCAAAAAGCTAAAGGAATCCTTGTAAGTTTTTAAAATTATCTGTGATTAAAATAAACCTAATTCCAGTTTATGTACATGGAGTGCATAATGAACAATGTTCCCGTATTCTCAAAACCTAATTTATTGAGCTATGGATAAAATGTTTTGAACTTGCAAGTGAATGTTACATACCTAAATCTTCATATCAGAGTTTGTGTGCATGAACTTTTGCATTTATTGTCACTTGATACATCCTTCCTAAGCATCATTCACAAGGAATATGGCAACATTTTCAAAGCACCTATCATCTGATCAACTTGCATATATATTACAGATAAGTAAGATTTCTCTGAAATAGCTACTGACCAAGCTGTGATGTACCTAGAATATCCCCTCAGAAAGTAATTAATTTGATTGTATTATTTCCAGAGCTACAGTATTTACTGTCAGTTGTCCCAGTCCTTATTGACACAGGTAATCCAGACAAACTCCAGGGGCTACATGGATATAACTACTGCATGTTATGTTGCAATCTACAAAGTGCATTAAATAGAGCCAGGCAGGGTTCAACGCAGTTCAGATTATAGTCTAATCATCACAGCAATGTGAAACATGCATTAATTATGTCACACATCAAGTTGTATTGATTGTCTAATCACTTAACACTGTAAACCTGTGCCAAATGCATGTTAACAAATTATTGTCAAAAAGGTCAATCTTGTATAGCAAATTAGGTGATATTCCCTGTAAGTGGCACTACTTCACCAAATTCACTTGGAAGAGATATATTTAAAAGCTCCTGTATTAGGAAACAAAGTGGTCTAATTTTTATTAAGAGTCACTAGAAGATGCTGACTTGTGCAATCAGAAGACTTCTTTAAGCAATTTAAGTTGAACTTGGATGTTAACTTTTGGAATTTTGAAACACCCTGGTTTGCATGCTACACCTTGTTGGGCTTATGCAAATTGACAGGTCATCAGGTAGTGAGAAGAAATGGAATTTAAGAAATAGACTTTACCTTTTCAAAAGTTTATCAGTGCTCCCAGATCTTTTTCTGAGAATGACAGCATTGGCAACAACCTCTTTTTCTTCTGGGTAACAAAGCCTGAATAATTTTTTGCCAGCTAAGACTCTGTGAACACTGAAGAGTGTTCCTGACTTCCAAGACGAAAGGGGAGACAAAATTGATCAAAAAGTATTTTTAAAATCTTAGCAGGATGCAGTAGAATTTACTAACATGAAGTAGCTGGGGGGAGGTAGGAGGAGAAAAAAGGTTTCTCTTATACTATAGAGAAAAAGGAAAGAACAAAAGTCAATACAATACAAAAAGTTTTCATTACAAAAAATTAATTTCAGTTTCTCTGAAGCATGTTGTATACAATAATGCTGATTATGACAGCTCCAAAGCTCTAAGGACATAAGAATAAATTTCTACTGGAGGATTAAATCTGTATTCACTGATAGAATACTTTATTCTACAGTTTCTTCTAAAAGGGAGTGTATTAAAAAGTAGGAATTATAATAATAATTCTACAGGTGGATAATACTTTTGTTCCATTCATTTAAATATTAAAAGTCTTTATCAATACTACATGAAGAGAAATATAATTTCAAAAACATCATCTCTAGGTTAAGAGACAAGGCTGTACCAAAATATTACCACTCCCAAACCCTGTTTTCTTCTGATAAATGGTGGCAGCCATATGTCGGAAATAAGGATAGCTCAAGGTATCCTGGAAGAGTTTGATAACCTGATCAAACATAGTACATGAAATCATCTTTTTGAAGTGCAGAAATAAATGCTTGCTTTTCAAGAAAGAGTCTCCTTCAGCATAAATCCAAATGTTGTGAAGCAATAGCTGTAACAGATAATACCTTTAAAATGGAAATGTAAGTTGTTTATTTCCCCAAGTTTTTAATGTATTTAAATAGTTATTGTTTGTATAATTAAAAGCACTCTTTGTTTTATAATAACATCTGCAAAAAAAACAGGATACTAATAAAATAATGTAACAATTTTAATACATTGCAAGAAGGGCAAGAACAAATTTTCCCCATAATTTGATTGTGTAAGCAAATTAAATTACCATATAAAATGTACTTGTAGGCAGACCAAATCTGTACCAAAGAAACAATAGTATTTGGTTGTTGGTTGGAACAATTCCCCTATGAAAAAAGCCTGAGAGAGGTGGAAAAACTCTGTTTGGAAAAAAGAAAGCCTCAGGGAGACCATATTGTGACCTTTCAGTACCTATAAGGGGGGCTTATGATAAAGGCACAGATGCCTTTTATCAAGGGCCTGTGGTGACAGTACAAAAGTCAACAGTTCTAATCCATTTATATTGAACATGAGGAAGAAAATCTTTTAAGACAAAGGTGGAGATAGCCTGGGGCAGGTTGCCCAGAAGAACTGTGTTCAAGACCAGGGTGGATGTGGCTTTGAGCAAACTGGTCTAGCAGAAAGTGTCCTTGACCATGGCAAGGAATTGGAACTTTACAGGTTCATCCTCACTCAAATCATTCAAATATTCTGTAACTTCTTGTAGTAGAGAAGTGATTTATTGGATTTTCACAGCTGAAGACTGAAAGAATATGAAAAATGAGCTTTCTTAAACAGAGTAACTTAAACAGATAGTCGTTTAATGAGTTCCCTATTAAGGAAGCACCAAGGAAATTTTTAACATGTATAGGGTTGCACACAAGACTTCAGAACTTTTAAGATTTTTTTCCTTCTTTAGTCCTAAAACATGATTAATTAAAAAAAAGTCATAATCATTCTCTAGACATATTCTGTGGCAATTGGTATGTGAATCACAGTTTCCATTTATCCTGTTAATATACACTCTAATTGATTTTTAAAACATAAATTGGAAACATAATAAGCTATAATCAAGCTAAAAGGTTTTATTTCTATTTATGTCTGTGGTGGATTGACTTTGGCAGACCACCAGGCCCAACCCAACTACCCACTAATTCTTCCATTGCTACAGAGAAGGGAAGAAAATAAAACCAAAAATCTTCTGGTTCACAATAGAAAACAAAGATCACCATAACTCTCAAAACCAAAGAAACTTGAGGAAAATTATTTTAATTTACTGGCAACTAAAAATAAAGTAGCATGCTGAGAAACAACAAAAACAAATGACATTTTCACTTCCTTCTCTCCTTTCCCTCCCCCATCCAATAAGGCAGCACAAGGGGATTGGGAAAAATCTGGATGATTGAAGTTGGAAGGGACCTCCTGAGATCATTTGGTATAGCCCTACTCTGGTCAGATGGGGACACCCTTAGCTGGTTGCACAGGATCAGGTCCAGGCAACATTGAATATATCCAGTGATCAATGCCACAAAATCTCCTCAGGAAAATCGTGCTCAGTCATCCTCACAATAAAAAGTGTAAGAGAAGATTGTCTTCTTCAGCCTCAACAGTCTCAGCTCTCTCAACCTTTCCTTTTAAGGAAGATTCTCCAGTACTTTCATCAACCTTGTGACCCTTTTAATTAGTTCATGTGTTTGCTGTTCTTGGGAGCACTGAAGCAAACAAAGAACTCCAGGTGCAGTCCCACCAGTGCTGAGTAGAAAGGAAAGATCAACTCTTTTAACCCAGGGACAAAACTCCTCTTACTTCAGCTCAGGACGTTCACATTACACATGTAAAATACATTTACGAAAAACACAAAGCTAAAGGTCAACCTCTAGGTTTTTAGCAAGCTGTATGGATGACGGCATATGTGCTTAATGTAGCATCTTATCCAGAATAATGACAGAAGAATCACTGGGGCATGAAGCCATAACCCCTAGAGAGTTAATCACAATCATTAATCACTGCACCACATTTTTTTGTTTTCTGTTTTCCAAGATGGAAGTGCTGATAGAAGCAGATTTCATTGTTTGTTTACAACATAAATAAAGTTCAAAACACCATCACACCTTGTTGGTGATGGGGAAAAAAAGCTAAATAGCTGATTTTACTTAAAGAATGAATATCTTACAAATCTGTCTCACAAGATAAAGGAGCATCTCAACTCAAGGTAGCTGGTTGACAGCCAGATTAGACCAGCTAGCACCCAAATTTATCATTATTCCACACTTTTAAAGTAAGACTGGTGATGAATACCCAGGGCAGAACAGAAAGATGTTCTAGTTGACAAACACATTCTTTAACTTGCTTAGTATTCTTACAAACAGCAGCAAAAGACAAGGAAGAATAAAAATGGAAGCCTCAACATTCTCCTTGACAGGGGTGAACTGACTGTACAGAGACACTAAATTGTCATTAATCTTGTTATCCTGTTTTGTGAATAACAAAAGGAATAAACTGCATGCTATCTTTGTATGGCAAAAAAAAAAACAAACCCAAACTTGCATTTCTCATCTCTGCCAATAACCTGCTAAAACAAAAATTTTAAAAAAAAGAAAATTACACATAATTCTAAGTAGGACAATCTGTCTTTGTAAAACTAATTAAAAATAACATAATATTTCAATGATTATGCAGTTTTAAATATATGTTCCCTTTTCATTTCAACTTTAAAAGCTTTTATTTTATGCAGTATGCAGAGAGACCTACAAAACAGGAGAAGGGAGTTTTATTTTCTTTTATGCATAAAGACAATTGTTAATTGCATTGCATGAATGGTGGTAGTTGCAAGCTTCAGATGTGCTGTGAACACCTTCAGTAAAAGGTGTGGGGATGTGTGTGCAAGAATTATGGGATATGTTTATCATGGGGTTTGTGGGTTTTTTTTGCAGACAATGCAGAGAGCTACATAACCAAATAACTATCTAGATATACATTATAAGCTAAGAAAATATGTTTGGATAATGGCTTCGCCTAAAAGCATGTCCTTAGTCCACCATTGTTCCTGTGTTTCAGATTAACAAATTAATTTCATGTCAAGCCTAGGAATCTGCAGCACTGCTCTTTTTAAGTGAAGAATGAGATACTGCAATACCAGTTAGTTCACTTTTCCTCCTCACAAAATACTACAAATATTTTGCTCCCAAATTACACTTGTCTTGATAAAGCCTTCTGTCTCTATGTTCCTAAAGTTACAGCACACTTACTTAGTACATCAACTTGGTCTGGATATTGTTTTCTTACTAAGCAGCATCCTTAAGACAATATCTGAAGGAAGAGTCAAAATAATTTTCCAAGGTGAAATTAAGCATTGGTGCTTCTGTTGACAACTAGCTAGGAAGTAAAAAACTCCTGTGTTCAGATGTTCAAAAGTTGACCTAAAATCTTTGCCTTTTATGAAAGCAAACAGAGAACACTCATCACTGCTTTTTTAATATGGTTTAGTAGCATTTTAGCACTGGACAGCACTTTTTTTGTCCCATTACATAGCAGTCATTCATGAATTGGCTCAAGAGACTGCAAACCTAAGATGACTGCAGCCCTCTTCTCTTTGTTAGACCTTGAAGGTCAGCAATAAACAGAGGGAGGACAAAACACTTGGATCTATAGTTTCTATGGAGTTCAAGCCATCATATAAATAAATAAAGATTTACACCACTTAGTATCAAGAGTCATGCATTAATTATAGCATCTTCAGTATATTAGCTTTTCGCAATGCTTATACAAGGTCTGAAGAGAGATGACGATTGTGTAAACATATCATATCTATGGCTAATTTTCCACTAAATACTTGGAATAAATATCAGATGATTTCTAACTGTTTCCTCCAGTCCCCTAATTGTTATTTCAATTCCTATTTTGTTGTCTTTCTAAACTTTAAAAAATATTTAACATCCTTTCCCCAACACTACTCCATTTTGATACTGTTTCAGTCTCAGCTGGGGAGTAGGGAAGGGGAGTTATATAGGGGAAAATAAAAGAAATTCAGGATTCCTGCTACATTACTGAGCTCTTTAATTAATGTGTAAAGCATATACAGAGGATAAAGAAGGACTTTATAATAACAGGCAGATTAAATGGAGGTCTTTTGAGATGTCAGTGGTGTCTGTTTCAAAGTCTGAAGGACTCTCACAGAAAGAGGAAATCTGATATTTAAGAATGTACATTTAGGTTTTCCAAATGGAAATGTTTATGTCATTTGAACATTCTACTGAGCAACAGGTAAACATGAACTTAACAGAATTTTATACTTTATTTCAAATTTAAAACTGACATCTCTGACATCATAACATCACATAATCTGAAAAAAAAAAAAAAAAAATTCTGCAGTTTCTAAGGACTTTCCATTAACTGCACGTGTAACAAAACACCGACATTCCAGAAAATAAACATTTAAATTTGCATGACAGGGCTCAAGTGACAGGTATCAAAATATTGTGATTATTAAGGATGTTCTTTTGCAAAGGATTCAAAATTGAGTAGGCTTATTGTTTCTTTGAAATTATGTTAAATGCACACTGTAACATTGGACATGTGGAAAGGTAGAGCATGAATGTGGGTCCAACAAACAATACATCAATAATTTGAGCTCTAAGTGCTTTTCCAAATCATTTCCCAACATTTTTCAAATTACAGTAACTAGAGAGCAGATGAGGACAATGTAAGAGCATGCCACTGCAAAAGAAATATTAAACTGCTGCTTAATTTTTATATATAAACTTCAGATAAGCTAATAAATGTTTATGATTAGACTTATCAGATTTATCATTTGGAAGAAATACTCTCCCAAAATCTAACAACATGTTTTAAGCATTTTTAGATTTCATCTGTACCACAAATTTCCTGCAATTATCTAAGATTTTTATCTAAGACAGGCACATGCTATATTTGAACTCTGCTACAAAGTACTACAGCTGCCTTTTACAGCATCTTTCTTTTGACTTGTTATTTGCTGCAGAACATCCCAAAGCATTCCATGATCATTCATTAACTCTGTTAAACAGAACACCTCTTGCATTCTTGCTTGTGCTACCGCAGGACAGGATGAGACAGCAGGGTCCACATGACAGCTAAGACATGATCAGAAACTCCACAGAACTAGTTCATAACAAAGGACACAAGTTATCTGAGGATTTCCTAGTTTTCTATCCTCTGTAGAGTCCTATGTCAGATCTAAGTAAAGCTCTGATAGATTTTTGATAGAAACTAAAACCTACTAATTTTTCATGTTTATTTACTTAAGGCAGAAGTGTAGACAAGAAATTATTGCAGAGCTCCTTGTCACTAGAACACTATTAATTGATATTCCCATTAGCAACTTTCAACCCTCCAGGCACCATCCATGGGGTTCACAGTGACTTTCTCTGAAAAATGAAACTGCAGCATCTCAATATTGATTTTGCAACAAAGAAATTCGTTTCAGCAAATTCGTTAATTAAGCACAAATAGGAAATTTTATTCAGTTTCAGGCAGTTACAGATCTTATTTTAGTGTCCATCTTCTGCTTTCCTTAATATGTAGGATGAGAGGACGTAAGTGCACAGGGTCTGCAAGTGAAAGCTGAGACAACAGGCTATAAGTTACAGGTCTACAGCACTTTTCATGCCCTCTCCCCCTTTTTTGCCATGCCAGTCCCTTTCCATACTGTTGCCCTGACACCAAAAGTCACCTTTCTATATATGTACATGTGTATGAAGCATTTATCAAGCTCTTCCTAGAAAAAATTCCACCTTTAACAAAAGAGGTCAAGATCCACAAACATATGGGAGTAGAGAAACCACTATTGCAGCTGGTCCTTTGCAGGTCCTTTGCAGCAATAGGAATCTATTTTTTATTTCTTCTTTTGTCTTCCAATTTCCTTTAGTCACCTGGGGCCAACTTACCTCTATCAATTTTCTGCATTTCCAGAATTTTGATGTCTCAAGACTTGTCCCTATGAAAAGAAAACTGCCCAGGGAATATGTAATCCCAGACTTGTAACAGCTGCAACTGTTACTTTATGGTGCAGATAGAATTTGCTGAACAAAAGTAGTAAAATGTCTTTGAAATGGAAGCAAATAAAACCCGTGGAATGAGTCAGGGATCATAAACACAGGGACAGCTTTACTCACCCACCGTGTGTGATTGATTTTGTTGAGAACTGACAACATAACCTGAAAAGAAACCTTTTCCCTTGCAACAGTTGCTGTAGCATACCTGTTGCATTCCTAAGATACAAAAATGCTTGGCTATACACTTACAGTAGTTACAGCACAAAGACATATAGATAATTTTAAGGTTCTGTTTCTTGGTGTACAGCTCTTTTGTTTGCTCTTAATCACTTCTGATGGTGTCAGTGTCCACATCCATAAAAATTATCAGGCGTAAAACACAAAATATCACATTTATGAATAGGCTGCCGCACACAAATGCACCTCGCAAGTTTTCCTCCATGTGTTATTTCTGGTGGCATAAACACACGTGAGAGGAAGAAGTGCTTCAAAGAAAACCTATTGAGTCTACCAAGGGCATCTTACACAACTGATATTCTTCTTCACCCTAAAGATTAATATAAGGTATCATCCAGTGTTCCTTCTATACAATTATAAATATACTTTTTGCCTGCCTCTTAATGACCACCTTAAATTTGCCACAAAATTCAAGTAAAATTAATGTCTAGCTTAATAGGGGAAACACACCCCCCCCCCTTTTTTGGGGGGGAAACATATACGAACCAGCTACTTCAATGATACATCATACAAAGACAAAAGTAGTTATTTTATGGTGTAGTTATTTTATGGTGTAGTTTCAGAACTTGTCAAGATTTGAAAACCTTCTGAAGAAAGAGCAGCTTAATCTATTTTTTCTGGGCAAAATATTTTTTTTTTACCTGGTAAATTATGTATTTTTTCCCTGTCAAGTACTTGATGTCTGCAAATGTTAAATTCCACCAAAGCGTCTCTTTTAAATTAAAATTTTCCCAAGAAGCCCTTCAAACACCAAGAGACAGAATTTCTCAAATATGCTCATTATTTAGAAAAAAAAAATTAATAAAAATTTTGCAAATTACATGAAATAATTCCTTTAAAGCACAAACAAGGTTATTTTCAGAAAGAACTTAATGTTCCTTGTGAGATCCTTTCCAATATTCCTTTCCAGAATATTCTGTGATTCTGTGAAGACAGCTTTGCACATGTCTTCAGTTGCCCTGCACCTTCAAGGAAATAGTATGACACAATAATATTGCAAGTACATTGCATTACCTACCTTCCATGAAAACAGAAGTCATGGGGAACTGAGGACTGACAGGTATGTTTTTAATGTCCACAGAGATATTCAAAGGTTTGTATACTCTAGAAAAGGGATTGAAGCTTTACTAAGGTAGAATATTTTTCTCCATATCTTATGCCCCAACATTTTGGTGTGTTAAACACTAGCATGAGTGCTTGTCATCTCTGAACAGTGGTCTCAAACTGACTGACACCATCAGTTTATTATTATATGGTAAAAATCTACATACCTTTTCTCTGTAAGCTTCCTGGGCAGCTCCAAGCAACACTGACTTCTACCTCCTTCTTCCACCTGCATGACCATCCCATCCCTTACACAACCATCCAACCCTTCTTGTCCCTTACATGACCACCTAACCCTTCTGCCTCACAGCACAACCAACAAACTCTCTTCCCTTCTCTTCTCTCTCATAACTCCTTATAACTTTCTTTCTCACATGCATAACACCTGTGTGTCCTTTTACTCTTTTGTGGTTGGTCAATACACATCAGCATTCCACACTTCTTCAATGTTGCTCACCTGCCGTATGGAGCTGCATCCCATTAGGAATGAGGCTCAGCCACAGCCCCATTCCTAATCTCCCACAATATATTCTCCTACAGTTCAGTGCACAGCACAGACACTCATATTTACCTCACACAAAAAACCCAGATGTGATTAAAAAAAAAAAAATAGACATTTGACAAATATTCAATTTGGAGTACCCACTCAGGCTTCCTGATTTTGAAATGTGGACTTCATTTGTTGATAATACATCTTGTTCCTTTCTTCAGACCATAAAGCACTGATACAAGCAGCTGAAATGTATTAAAATATCAGTGAAAATTTTTATCTGGTCCAATGATATTTTTAAAAAATCCTGACTGACACAGACCTGAGATAAAAATCCTATGGCATAAACATAGCATTACAAAATTATAAGATCTGATCTATGAAGACATGAAAGTAACTCTTTTTTTTCTCAAAAATAATGAGTTAAGAGGAAGACAGAGAAGATCATCATGATTAACTTGACTGATCCTCTTGCATAGCACAGAACAAAAACCTCCTACCAACCAACCAACCAACCAACCAACCAACCAACCAACCAACCAACC
>CM031858.1:76706697-76773694 GCA_018697195.1 Certhia americana | reverse complement strand
GGGAAGGGAAGGGAAGGGAAGGGAAGGGAAGGGAAGGGAAGGGAAGGGAAGGGAAGGAGAGTAATGTTACACAGCTTTGTGGTCTTGGATACAGGAGACTTGCAAAGAAGTTTTAAAATAGGTATCTTTGGCACAGAACACTTGAAACTGTACGATCTAAGAAAATGCCGATTCTTTTCAGTACATGTTCCTTGCAAAATTGTGTAAAATTAATGGCAAAAGTATCAGGGACCCAAAACCTCTCCAAATACCAGCAAGGCTGAAATAGTTGATGCTGTCAGTGTCAGGTAGATTGTTTTTGGTTTTTTTTTCACTTTGAGATATACACATTTGCTACATGGAATACTTTCACATATTGTACAGCATTTCTCTCTTGATTTTAGCATAAATCTAAAACACTTGCAGCTATCATACTGAGTGAAGATGATTAATAGTTATAGAAGTAGGAAAGACTATAATGATATTCTTCATACATAGATACATAGATAGTAAGATTAGTCCAGGAATCACTGTCTGAAAATTTTTCATGGCTAAAGTATCTTTGGTTCCTCTTGAGAATGTTAATCTGTGACAGAGTCAAAGAAAATACATGATGGTAAAGACAGTATATAATTTATTTCTTGGTAAATGTCTATATGCATACTCTTATGCCAGGGTTTATACAATGTAATGAAAGATATGTTTCCTCGATGAAAGGAATTTAAACTGTTTTGCATGATAAAAGCTTGTGGATGAGTTAATCTTGATGTCCTGTAAATCTTGGCATTCACTCCTCCAACACTCTAGCATGGATCAACCACACAAAGTGACAGCAGTTCACTTTGGAGAAGCAGTAGGGCTTCTCCAAAACTTTTAGGCAGGAACATTTAGTTATAAAAACAGGTTAAGAAGTTAATGAGTTTCAGATACATGTGTGTGTATGTATATACATTTAAAAAAAATGCAGAAGTCTAGATACTTAAGATAATTATAGAATCATTAGAGAAAGGATTTGGTTTAGATTGATATATAATATAGTTGGACAGGTTTTATGCTTATTTTTCTCTTTGTGTAGCATAATTTCATTTAAATTTTTGAAGTTACTATGAAGTTTGATATGTCACAGGCATGTTGCATTTGCTGCACTTGGGCAAGACATTGAAAAGATAGCTGGAGTGGGGAGTGTGGGAATACAGCTGGATATGGAACCTCATGTTGGAGACAGGTGTGTATAATTATTTACTTGTTCCTCTGGAAAGAAATCCACTAAACTATGTCATTTTTGAGTAAGGTACAACTCCAGTTAGAACAATTTTCTTAAACAGTACAAAAATTGTGACAAGAACTACTAATTGTTTATCTGCATCATTTCACTTATGCTGTCTTCCTGATCCCAAGTATCTGTGAGTTAGCCAGGTCAAAGAGCTGTAAGCTTTTTTTCCCAGGTCTTAGATATGTTGTGGCAGTCAAACAATATATGGATAAAAAGTGCAAAAGAAAAATTTTTTTCCCAGAGTGTTCTCCCTGATCTTCAGAATAATGTCTGTATGATACATCTGCTTGATCATCCTCCTGCTCATGCAATTCAGAGATGATCTTCCATTTTTGATGCAGATTGTAGAGCTTTCACACTTTGCTTCAGCTTAGCCGGTGATAAACCACCTCACAATAGCTGCTATCTCAAGCATTGATATTTGTTTTATTGGTATAAGGTAATAAACTGCATGTACTGATGGCATTGCTGTAATTTTGCTACTTAGATTCTGTACATATATACTGATGTATGACAGCGCCTAAAATTAATGGAAAAACATCCAAAACAGAGTCCCTTGAATATCATCCAAGCTCACCTGAAGCTGCTTCAAATTTCCTGTGTCTCAAAATAAGGCAGGGAACTTGAAAGTATGTTTCCCCATCAGAAGTTACTCATGACTTCATTGAAGAATATAGGTTCAAATTCTGGTTCCACACACAGTGTTAAGAAGTATGTTATAAGTTAAACTTAAAAAGAAGAAAAAACAAAAGAAAAAAAGAAAAAGAAGGATGTTTCTATTATTTAACCCAGTTCAATAAAACGCACCCTTAGCAGGACTTTTCAGATGAGTTCATTCTTATTTACACTTGAAAGTTGCAACATTAATTTCAGAACTGCTTTTATGCATATCAGTACAGGAGTGATGCATAGAAATAGGAATCTTAGGAAGCTGGGAAGAGCAAAACATTACAATGCATTTTCAGTAGTTTTTAGAAGCTGGTGAAGTCTATGGGCCACTATGAAAAACAGACTTCTAGAATTGACATTTATAGAATTTAAGGGAATATCATATATTTTTACTTTCTGCTATACCTAATTTCCATATGCTACAAAATATTTATACTGTCATTGTTAAGTATTCTGGGCCACAAAGAGCTTCTACCTTTTGACCATTACAAAGTATTAAGAACAAAACTGTTGTTTCAGTATGTTCAATGAAAAAACATTATCAATGTTTACTAGTTTTTGAGAGTTCATTTTGTTTACCTTAACAGCTTGCCCAAGGGCAATTTGCCCAAGGGCAATTTGACAGGGGTTTGGTGTGGGATGTTTTTGTGAGACTTTTTGGTTTGGGTGGTTGGTTGGTCTGGTTTTTGGGTTTGTTTTTTCTGTTTAATATCTGGTATTCGAAGGGAAGGAACAAAACCTTCAGTCGTATATCCTAAATCAGTCATAAAATAATGTGAGGGAAAAAAAGAAGGTGTGTCAATACTCAGATGTTGCCATAACTTCGTCACTGCTGTAAGCACATTAATTCTCAGTGTTACAGATCTGCCAGAGGACAACGAATTACTTCTCACTATCAGCTGCTCTGCAGAACTTTGTTCACTCACTTTATATTCCACAGACCAGTGTCAACAGCCACTGATCGAACCAGGATTTATCCATGTCTTTTTCCAAAGCCAAATCAGTGTTTTTCAAAGCAACAACCCCTTTTTTGGCTCACTTCTAAATATTTTGAAATTCAAGCAAACCCAAAAATTTAAAGAACTTTTCACAAAACTGTATTGTGTGTTTCAATGGTGGTTTGTTGCATGCTGCTCAGCAAAGCTTTACTGTTATCACATCACAGCATTAAAGCAGATTATGTGAACAAAGAGTTTTCAATATCAGGGAAATAGTATTTTGTCAGGATACTGTCATCTGATGATCTGCGTTTCTTACTGACACCTGTCTCATAACTGGTACTCTCAAATGGCTTCACAACCAACAAACCCTTTTCTTTTATGGTTCTCAGGGAATAAAAGAGAATGACTTAGGGTTATACATGGCTGTATTACTAAAAAATTGCAAATTTTCGTTAACCAGGGTATATATTTCTGTGTGGAATATAGACAGCGAAGGATAAGCTTAAATACAGGTACATGCACACATATATGCACATTTATAATAGATTCACATCACAGAATGACTTGGGTTGGAAGTGACCCTAAAGATCATTTAGTTCCAACATCCTGCCATCGGCAGGGATACTACCATCTCTCTCTCTATAAATACATATATATGATTATATATAAATTTAAGGAAGCTGCAGGTGCTGTTTCAATGAAATTTCATTTGCTTTGTGATTTTTTTCCAATAAAAATAAAAAGTTTAAAAAACAAGTTAAAGATTCTGCTTTTCACTGTATTATGATGTGTACTTTAGATTACATTGTTATTGCTTCTCTTTAAAATATTTTAATAGTACCTATAATAATTGCTTTTGCAAACTTTACTTCTAAAATCCAGTCATTTGAATTATTCCCTTCAATTATGATAGGAAACATGAAATAGGAAAAAAAAATTAAGTATTTCTTATTTGAGTAAATCTGAAGAACGTTTTTTTCTGTCTTTAAACATTCATCAGAGATCATTTATTTGTTCATTCTTAATAAAGTACCCCAGACTATTGCAGTTGTCATTAGCTGAAGTGACTTCTGTCAACTTTGAGTGACTTCTGTTTGTCACAATACTACTTTACATTTACACAATAGTTTTCATTCAAATGTATTTCAAAGTGCTTTGCAAAGTATATTTATATAAGGGATAAATTAACCAACCAGTAAATTAGAGTTACCTCTGGAGTGAAGCTCTGCAGAAACTTTGTGCGAGAATCTTACATGGATTTAAGTTTTATCTTTTACATAAAATTTCATTGATTTCAAGGAAGCAAAGCATACAATTAAATAAAACTGTATTTTATAGAGGAGAAAAGAGTCATATTGCTAGGGCGTTTGATTCCAACCTAGAAGTGGTCTCTGCTCCTTGCTTCTGCTACATACTTCCTGTCATTTTTCCAGGAATTTGATTGGTTTGATTTGAGCCTTAAATAAAGTCATATGATCATAGAATATTCTGAGTTGGAAGGAAACTAAAAGGATCATCAAAGCCCAACTCCAGACCCTGCACAGGACAACCTAAGAATCACACCTTCTGCCTGACAGCACTGACCAAATACTTCTCGAGTTCTGTCAGGCAGGTGCTGTGACCACTTCCCTGGGGAGCCTGTTCCATTGCCTGACCACCCTCTATGGTGGAGAACCTTTCCCTAATGTCCTACCTAAACCTCCCCTGAGAAGACTTCATGTCATTCCCTCAGGTCCTGTCCCTGGTCACCACAGAGAAGAGATCAGTGCTTGTCCCTTCTCTTCCCCTCATAAGGAAGTTGTAACTGCAGTGAGATCTCCCCTCAGTCTTCTTTACAGGCTGAACAGACCAAGTGACCTCAGCCACTCCTTCTATGCCTTCCCCACCCATTCACCTTTCACCATCTTTGCAGCCCTCCTTTGGATGCTCCCTAATGGCTTTTTACCTTTTTTATATAATGGTACACAAAACTGCACACAAAATTCCAGGTAAGACAGCCTCAGTGCAGAATAGAGTGAAACAATCACCTACTTGGACTGACTGGCAATGCTGTGCCTGATGAATTCCCAATAATAATGCCATCTCAGCTTTGATGACTGTTCATGTGTACATAATTAATTGCTTGAAATGCAAGCAAATCATAGTTAACTTTAGCCACCTTTTAGTAATGAATAAGCCCTCTTCTACTAACAGAAAGATAATTTGTATGATGCTGAATTTGCAATGTGCTAATAATGTATCTAATGAAGATCATCTTTGCGTTTGAAGCATCAATTATCTATCTCAGAAATAATACTTGGTTTATTCCATATTTTTAATAATTTCATTATATTGTATGAATCCCTGTCTATGCAGAGAAATAAACAAAGTGTCATGAGGTCCTGGTTGGAATTTCTAGGTGCCGTTATCAGAACAAAGTCCTCCATTGATATGTCATAAGATTGTTGCTATAAGAGGATGCAAAATCAGAGATTGAGATCATTCAGATGTGTTGTAAAACCAAGAAATAACACATTCTTATATTGATTTTTCTTTTTTCTTTTTAAGTTCCAACTTGGCTTCCAACTTCATTGTGAATGTCAAGCATCACTGTCAGTCCTTTTTTTATTTATTTTTTTTTTTTTTAATGGAGTTGGCAGTATTGGAATCTCTCCAAACTAAACAATATAAAGTAGCAAGTTGGTTCAGGGTGGGTAAAATCATTTAACAACTTGGGATTTTTTTTCTTTCGAGGATGACAGAAATAAGAAAATTCCTCAAAACTGGAACAGGGGGACAATTATTTTACTTATCTTTTGACATTCATGTTTCTCCTTGCCTCACTTGTTATTGCAGTGTTTGCAACTACCTTGCTGTGCTTTACGACAAACTACAATATTTGCCTTAGCCTACATTACACTATTCTATAGTTCTTTCCAAGGACTCCCACAAGTAATTGTAAAAAGTTTACAACCCCACAAGAAATAGTACAAAGTTCACAACTGATTTCAGATCCAGTGGTGCAGTGAATTTACAGCAACTGAAGAGTAATAGGCAGAACAAACATGTTGGAATTTGGCCCATGGTAACTTCAGCGTAGCTGCTCATATAAGTAAATATTTTCAGAACTGAAACTTTCTGGTTTTGTGAAATAAAAAGTGAGCCAAAAACCTCGTCACATACAGGTTAACCTTTCTGAAAGCAAGCTGTGTAAGGGAATAGTATGTCACTTCTAGATAATCTAGGTTACTTTCAGTCCAATATAGCAGTAATCAACAGAATTTTTTTTCAATGTTATTTGCACCATTGTTCACAGTTATTGGACATAAGTGATGCTTCATATTCAGGTTGTTAATTAGATTTAGTAATCCCAGGGATTACTTCAAAAATTTTGCTGAATGTATTCCCTGCTTCTCCTTTATGGGACACAGAGTAACTTCCAGACATGATCATTAACTGACAGTAAAATTTTTAATTATGTGCAATAAAAATACTCAAACAAAAACCTCTCCAACATACAAGCAAAAAATAAGGAGATTGTTAGCTGCTCTGTATTATTAACATGGTCTACACCCAAATTAAATTAATTCAAGAATAATTTTTTTAGTCACAAATCTAGGAACTAGCTGTATCTTTGTATTGCAGCTTGCCGTGTGATATCATAGGAGGAAAGAGCCCCCTAATGGCTTTAAGTTATCTAGGAAAATAAAACTAAATTTCATGACATCAACCTGGAAAGGAATGCAACATTAATTTCAAAAAGGTCAAATTAATCTTTGAGGAAAAGGTGACATAACTGAATCAGTTAAAAGTGCTGCAAAAAGTCCAGATTTACATTAGCAACGTCAAAAACCTGAAAGAAAATGCACAGTTTTTAATATGTAAACTCTTAACTGTTTCTCATTTGTGGTTTTTTTTCTGGATCTGACAAAAGGAGATGCTTACAATATTTCATGTGGAAATGAATAAGATATGAGTAGAAAAATATTACTGTATGCTTAACTAATTTTTGCATTTCTGATTTTCTTTTGAGCTTTAAAAAATAAATTTAAGGTTCAAATGAAATATTCTCATTGCAAAAATAAACAATTTTTCATGTTATATGGAGTTTCATGGCTTAGATAAAACCTGACTAGAAACAGACACTAATCTGGAGGGAAAAATATTACTGTCTTTGAAATCACAGAATTACCATGATGATTTTATTTTTTTTCCTAATCAGAAAATTATAAGGTATATTTAAAGAGCACTGGTACAGTGAACAAGACTTTTCAGAGTGAAAAGAGAGATATTAATAAGAGTTGTAGGTATCCTTTTGAGCATACTTAAAGTACTTTTTTTCTAGTCAAACTGCAGAAATACATTTCAAGAATTATACTGCAGCAGGCTTTAAGCTTTGTAAGAATACGAAGTGAATTAGACATTCAATTGCCTTATCCTTATAAAATACTATCTATGTTTGGTAAATCTAGCTCTCAATACCCATGTCTTAGTGTTAAAATGTTCAGCCAGGTAATTAAAATGTAAAGGGTTTATTTCCATTATTTATGGTCAGATTCTGCACTCTGACTCCATAGTCAATGTATGCAGTGCTCATCTTTGGCCGTATTTTATGCAGTAAAATACCACTCAATAAAGTTATGGTGACAAAATGTGCTCCCAAGAGAATTTCTGGCTACCTGGAACGAGTTTCAGAAGGAAACATCAAAATTGCTGACATTTGTGTATATAAGAAATAGCATAAACACTACTCATATAGAAGAGACAAGGTATTAAAATAGCACAGATGCTGTAGTTTGAGTAAGCCTTTAGTTTGGGGTCATCAGTTTAGTTCATGTTTTGCCAGTGCTTATTCATATGATACATTATAGAAGACAAAACTTTCTCTTAAGCAATACGTATTTTATTCATGTGGTCACTTAGATAGCTCCTTCAAATTATTGTTAGTTTGTAAAAAGATCTCTCTTTATACCCAAGGTCCTCAATACTTACCTATCTTAAAAAAAATATAAGTAATCATTTTGACAACTCCACTTCTCATTTGGGTTTTTGAGAAGTCATTAATTATTTAAGTATGGTGTTTTATGGAAATTTACTTAAATTTCTTGGTAAATGAAGAGAAGAAAGTACTTGTCTGTAGTTATGATTCTTTCATCGTTGGATAAATTTCATTACACGTGGGTCCACCTCCTAGCAGCAAGACCTTGCTGTAGGCAGTTTCTTAACCAGCCAAAGTATTGGAACACTATACTTAGCTGGGTCAAAGTCTACTTAAATCTAGTAATGCTTGCATTACTAGATTCATGCCTCTAATTCACGCAGAAGGAATAATCACAATATCTGGCATATGAAAAACTCTGCAGTTTGAAACAAGGAGCAGAGTGTACAAACAGATGAGGAAGGTGGTGCATGTTGTCACAGCTGGAAAGAATGTGCTGCTAATGAAGGAGCATTCTTAGCATTATCTTCCTGTGGCCTGCAAAACCCCAGTCAATCAAATTCCTGACTTACTTCAAATCCAAAAGCTGGATTTTTTCAGATATAGTATATCACCTTCAAAATCACAGCAATCTATCAGTATCTATTACCTATGACAGCAAAAGCACTTAAAATACAGCTGAAGAAAATACACAGAAACTTTATGGAGAGCTCTGCAGTTAGGAGACAGTAGAGTCAATGTCATCAAAACAGGCAATCAGTCCATGGGATGGCTGCTTCAAACGTGCAGCACAGTGTAACAGAACACCCTAGGTTTTGTATTTCAAGTCACAAGCCTTGATCTTTGCTTTTCAGGCAGAATTCTAGCAATAACTACCATATCTATAAAAAATGGCAGTCTAATGATAAATTATTTAAGGCTGACCATATTTGCGCAGCAGTGGCAAGCTTGCAGTCGAATGACAGATACTATTTCAAACTACTGACATTCACGGAGAAATCCTTCAGGTAAATATGCTATCTATCTGTCTTCACAGTATGTGCACTAATGGATTAATAATATGGGAGAGTTTGTGTGCCATTATTACTCCAGACTGTTTAGCATGTGTGGGACAAGTTACATTAAAACATCATCCAAGTAGTTAGAAATAATCTTTTCTGTTTGTTTCATTCCATTCACCTAAAGGGTTAAGCATGACAAATGCAATGCACAAACCATGTCCTGTTAATTGTCTTTAGGTATACATAATAATTGATACATATTATCTGTGAGTGAAAGAAATACAAGTGCAAAAAATGCATTCTGAGAACAAATGCCAAAGCTTGTATTTAACATGCAAGATACAAAAAAGAATAATTCCTTTTTTAGCTGCTCAGAAAAGCAAATGATAATTTCCTTACCTGGAAGATCAAACTCTGTATATCATCAATAATACGTGAGGTAAGGGGAGAGAATGAATTTTTGTCTTCCAAAATAAGCCTTTCTTCGGAGAAGCAGAACATGAGATTTAATTGTAAGTGAAAGGAACTATTCCAAGATCCAGCCTGTCATCAGTTGCACTGGCTTAGAGCTGGCATCCTCTTGCAAATGAAAAAAGGGTAGCTCAGCAAGTTCTCCACTGAAGGAGCTCAATATCAGTGTTATCAGGCACCAGCTGTCACACACTGATGCTATAGTGGGTACAGTCTCCCTCTATTGCGCGCTTTCTCTCGCTTGCTCTCCCTCTCCCTGACGTTCACTCGGCTCTGAATCTGAGCTCCTTCTGCTGCTGTATAATCAATCTAGCCTGTCTCAATCTAATAGGCCTCTCTTTAACCAGCCAATCAATAGCACAGATTCCGCTGCTGCTCCCCAGGGTCTTTACCAGGAGTGGTACAAACAATAAGAGTTTGGCCAGCAGTTTAACTAAGTATTTTTCATTATTTTATTTCTGTTAAAGAAAAATTGTTTAGGAGAGCCCAGGTTCAAAGCTCTCTTTTTCTGTGTTTTTTGTGATAGTTATATAAACACACACATTGCACTGCAGTAGCATTCTGAACACTTTAAAATTTTTACCCATTTTGCATGCTTTAGAATACATATTTAAAAAGAAAGAAAATAAACACACACACACTCCCCCCATGGCCCAGTCTAGAAATGAACCTGCATGCCAAGCTTCAGGCTTTGTGTTCTGAAAAATCCAGTAGTGTATTTTGTAACTGGAATTGTTTACGGCAATTGTGGAAATTTAACATAAACCAAGAATCAGGAGAATTGGGCTTCACAAACTGTGCTTCTAACCCCTGTCAGCTTGAACTATCTTCTTTCCTACACTATCTGTGTTTCACTTTGTGTATCTTGTGGGAGGTCATGTGGGTTTTGTTTTTTGTTTGCTCGGGGTTTTTGTTTATTTCTTTGTTTGCTTGGATGTTTGTTGTTGTTTGGGGTCTTTTTTTTAAGAATTTGTACGGAAACATGATAGATTCAGATACAAACGTGAAGATGCAATATCTATTCAGCAGATTCACATGGAACAGCTAGAATAGTGGTCAGAATAAATTGATAGCAGCAAATATCTGCAGTATGCCACAAGCACACCTTATCTTACTATGCATTTCACTCCCCACATATGCAAGAAATAGCCTGTCCTTTACTAGGTAGAAACAAAATTTCAGGAAAGATATTGTGGAAAGTAAGTATTTTTAATGCAACAGACTGGCACTACTTTCTATTTTTTTAAAATTGAATTTTATTTTATAATTCAGGGACACTAAATCATAAGCACGTTGATCTAAGGCCTGTTCATTCTTGTTGCAGGTGAAAATGATGAACCAAATTTCATGCTCAAGCAAACTGTGGGAATGTACTGACCATCCTCCTAAGTCCAGAATGTAGGTTGCATCAGACACAGGTGTTTCTACATGGCAAGATACTGACACCATTGTATCTCTGTCCTTGAAGAGACAAGACAGAAACTAACAAGACAGATTCAAGACAGCAACTAACTAAAAAAGATCACGAGTTCAATGCATTTGGCGGTTTTCTAGAGAACATACTGTACCATCTTTGCTGGTTCCCTCATATATAATTCTTGCAGAAATTCATCTGAATCCAGAAACAAAATGACGGCTTTGATAGAGATTTAGATGATTTAGTTGATACAGATTTATACCTAACTCATGGGATTTCTTGTGAAATCTCTTAGAAGTGGTCAAAAAGGGTTGCTCCTTTCCAGTCCTTTTATCAAAAAATCTCCCACTAAACACATTTACATACTCATATCAGATCGTTTCTGCCTTATATAATTTACCTAGCAGACTATCCAGACTTCTTGGATATACAAAAGCTGGTGCTACTAAGTCAATAATTTTATGTAAGTGTCTTGAATTACTATCCTGAAAATTCTAGTCAAATAGTGAAGGGGGAAAACAGCAAGAAGAAAGAGACCAGTTATTAAACTGGAGTTTGCAATACAAGAAGGAAACATACAGTGTTCATAAACAATAAGAGGTACCTCTAAGCCCATTCATAGAAACAGAGCTATCATGAAAAAATTCTGTTTACTCTGAGTGTTTACACAAGAGTATGTGTAAGGTCATGTGATGGCAGAAAATATCAACCCATTTATGCTCTTGAATCTCTTTCAATGCATATTAAAAAAAAAAAAAAAAAAAACAATCAATGAAGTCATATTATTCACTGCAAGTTCAACTCATCTATTCTTCATGTGAAATATCACAGTATCAACTAACAATCTCTGATTTCCCAGATGCATATGGAATACCTCATTAATTGCAGCCTACAAAACACATTTAACAGATGTCTCAAGTGTTTTGAGTGCTCTGGATCAGCTAAGTGATTTTCATGGATAGAGAAGAAGATTAACATGAGAAAATAAAAGTGAAGATCAATAGAATTAGAACCACACTACGTATGAATGTAGATGTGGTGGTGAAAATGTGAAAGTCTTACAGGCCTGCAGGATGGAAAAGGGGCAATTAGGGTGTTCTGCCCTTGAGGGGAGGGTGGAAGAAGTGAGGTGCAGGACAGTGCAAAGATTTTGTGAGTCTTAGAGTAAAAGACCCAATAACACATGGTGCAATGAACTAGCTGTTCAAACAGGAGATTATAAAGATATAGATAGTATACTTTGCATCCTTTGTATCCTGACAACCCTTCTTTCACACAGCACAGACCAAGGGTAGACTCTCCTACCACACCCTGTGCAGATCCCATTCATGGAGAGGTTCTTTTCTCCCTCCCATGCTCTTGTACCCTTTATTTTGCATAACAAAGAGAACCACCTATCATCTCCTGATATTTTTCTATGTTATCTCTGTGGTACCAACCATCAGCACAGCACAGACTGATGGGGGACATGCCAACAAGGGACATTTCCTAAAAGGAGCTGTTCACACTAACATTTGGGCTGCTCAAGCCCTATGCCTGTGGCCCAGCAGAGGAGGCATGGGCTATCCAGAGCCAATCTGTAGAATACAGTGTTATCCACAGGGCTTCCACAGATGGGAGGAGCACTGTTGCACATATCAGCATAGGAGCTCACTTTCCAAGTAACCCTCTGATATTTTTCTTCCTGAAAGCTTTCTGCATCTAATCTAATCTATCGCATGCAAACCAAACAGTTTATATGTGAAGGGCTATCACAAAATTGTGCATTGTGCAGTTTGATATTTCAGTGTCTGGTTTTTGTTTCCAGGCAAAGGCAGGATTGTAAGGGTCACATTTTTAGAGGATGATTGTGAATCTCAGCAACTGGATTTTTATATAAAGACTAAATTAATGATGTAAAAACTATTTACAGAAATATTAATTTTATTTTAAGAATACAGATGCTTTCACAGAGTTGTCTGAAAGCAGATATAGATTTTACATATGCTCTGTGGAACTTTCCTTTGTGTTGAATGTATGTGGAAACATCTCTTTGGCCTTCATGTCTGTAGTGAAGTATGATAAATTGTTTCAAGTATGTATTGATACAAGATATCACAGCATGATTATTTAAAACTGCACTTATTTATTTTCAGTGGATAAAAAGAAATGGCTGTTATCTAGCTAGTTACATGTTTAATACTAAGGGATTAATGTTGAGACCAGTGCTTAGACTTGAACATTGAGCTAAACAATGTCAAAGTAACCTAGAGGAAAAGGCAGCCTTTATAAACTCTGTTTAGCAGCTCTGGGCATCCATCTAGTTTTCATTTTATTTCACTTGCTTTGGGGAAAATTAAGAAGCAATTTTGCCATAGAACACTGCTCTTTGCAAGCAACATGTTTTTATATGTATCAAATGTAATCTGCATGAGAAATTGTTTTTTCACTATTTCAGATTTAATTAACAAAGAAGAAATACATGTGGTTCCTACGTCATGATTCCAAAAATAATCAAGGTAGTTCTTTATCCAGTGATCAAAGGAAAGTCAAAATATGGAATATGCAGCTCCATGAGACTACGTCTTGTGAACACCTAATAATGAATAGCAGATTTTCCTATTCATAGAGGTGCCTCAAAGAAAATAAAGTCAGGATTCAACATTGTACACCTTTCCCAGAAAGAATTAATTAAATGGGCTTTCTACATTGCACTTAAACAATGATTCTATTAATTTTACTACTGTTGAGTACAACATTCAGGTTTCAAGTTCTGGAAAGCCTTAATACATTCTTAAAATACTCAGGCTACTCACAGGCTTGAAATTAAGCACTGCATATTAAGCTATTCAATGTAGAAACCTAAAATATTTTTTATTTTACTAATGCTCAAGAAAAGCCTTTTTTGACACATGGGGAGAAGAACTGTGTATAGAATTTGTTTTAAATTCTCAAATGTAAATACAAGAATACTGAGGATAGATTTTGTTAATTTTATTTCATATTTCCTTAGAAAAAAATCCCTTTCAGATCTGGAAGGGCATACTTCCAGAGATAAATATGATAGTGATATTTAGTTCCTTGTGCTCTATATAGTGTTTGTCATTATACCTCAGTGGTGCTAAGCAATAAGATGAGAGACAATGAAAAGACACTCATGAACAGGAAGTTGCACCTGAACACAAGGAAAAACTTCTTTATTGTGAGGGTGATTGTGCACTGGAACAGATTGTCCAGAGAGGTTGCAGAGTCTCTCCAAGTAGAGATATTCAAAAACTCTCTGGACATAATCCTGTTCCACGTGCTCTAGGATGACCCTGCCTGAGCAGATTGGATCAGATGACCTACTATGGTCCCTTTTTTCATAGAATACAAAACTATTTTACAATTTAATTTGATTCTATTTTCTATTTCAAGATATAAAAGACAGTATTTCAGTTTTGGAGATACTCAGTTTTAGTAAACATGTTGGAGAATAAGAAAAGGTAAATATCCATTTATTAAAGACTTTGACTTTAGCAATGAAAGTTATGTATACGAACATGATATAATGGAATACATGTTCATAAATCACAATATACCTTATTTTCTACCTGAATGCTTTAGTGAACTTCAGGGTGAACACTCTTATAAAAGTGCAAACCAATTTAAATGAAATTATTCATTGCCATCACTCTTAATATTAATAACATCATTGTTTTCTTGGTCAGAGAAGTAATTCACTAGAAAATGATCCAAAACTAAATATGCAGCATTTCTAGGACTTGATTTGTCTTCTCTAGGCAAAGATCATCCACTCCAAATTTATAAATATTTCTCTGGGAATTTATCAGATCTAGTTTAAATTTACATCCCTCTCTGATCTATTTAAGACAACAGGAGTTGGTCTTTTTCACAGAATTCTGAACCTTTAAAGGCCCACAGTGATGTTAGTGAATGAAATGGGCTGTGCTATTCTCAAAGCCTGCTGAAATGGAAAAGCTCATAACCAAACACCTAGATATTTTTCTTCCTCAGCAAACATCTAAATATTTTTCTTCCTCTGAACATCATGGCCACATCTAATCTACTTCTTGGAATGTTTGCAATAATTTCTGAATGTTGCATAAGCATTGTTTGGTAAGAGTTAGCCTAGGTCAAGACTTTCTGAGACTTTTAAAAATACAGGTAATTATTGAATTCACCTGTGTGAAAATTCCTGCCTATCAGCACAATAGAATTAAATTTCTCTGAGCTCTACAGCAAAACACAGAAAAACTAATGACTGCATTTAAAAATCAAAGGATCTTCATGAAAATTCACTGTTGCCATTGGGCCTGTATCTTCAGAAATTAAATATTTGCATGGAGACCCAATTCTCATTGGAATTAGTTTCTGTTCCCTAAAATACTGATAATAGTGAAGTCTGAAAGTAAGTTATATATAGAGACAGAGTAACCTGTATACATCACTAAGGTATATTTAATCCATCAGTATGACCTTCAGCCACTGACTGAAATTCCCAGCATGACAACTGATTTTGTTTGTTTGTTTTTGTTTTTTTTTTAAAGTTCAGAATTTTGTTAAAAGGCAAGAATTAAGTGCTTTATCTTCATGTTTGTCTTTGCCCCATCTCTTGTTATTCCATGCCTGTACTTTGGAGCCTTCCGGATTTCCATTTCTCTAGGCTCTCTTGATCTATCTTACATTATCCTGGCATGGTCAAATATATCTAAGTCTAAACAAAATATCTATTTTAGGCTATCCTGACTATAAAACTAAGCTCACCCTGTAAAAAGATAAGTCAAAGAAATTAGCTGGGAAAAAAAAATAATCTGCAGTGGTTAACCAAGTTAAAACAAAGCCCAGGTTCAAAGTCACAAAAATCTCAGTTCTGAGGAGCAGAAGTTTGGTACAAAATCTGAGACGTGCCTCTAGATGTGCCACAGTCTGTGATGACTGCCAACTACAGAATTTTTCTCACAACCCATATTCTGTAGTGTTATTGTTCTTGATACTGAAGTCATGGAAAATATAGGTAAATTAAATGTGCTGTTCTTGTATTCAACACTAGCTCCCAGTGCAAGAGACACACAGTGAAAGACCTTTTAAAAACACAAAGCACATTGCTGTGGCCTCAGAAAATTTTTAACTTCTGGCAAAGTGTATTTTCATTAAGGGTCAAAAGATGAAAGGTCTTTCGGTGGCATTACGCCAAGCAACATTGTCCAACAAGGCTTATCATGACCAGACTTTGAAAGGAGAAATGCAATAGTACAAATGTTGAATTTGCCAGGAATTTTGAAAGTAGTTTTTCCTTCAGGAGTACTTACTACTGGACTGTGTCCTACATCATCTTGAGATGATGTTTGCCTGCACACACTCAATTCTCCCCTATTACAGATTTTGTTGTCTAAGAAAGATTATGTATTTTGATTAAATTTCTGTTATTTGGAGCTAGATAAGAACTATTGATTTGTTTTGAGTAGTCTATTATTATTGACTAGTGTTTTATTATTACTACTATTATTATTATTATTATTGAGTAGTGCATTTTCATACCTTTCCACAACAAATTCTTAATAAAAATATATTTATAGACCACATGACTGTCAGTGTTCAACTTTTTCTGTTTTTCAAATGTATATCATAGTTTATTCTGGGTAATGTATAAAGATTAAATTTCAGAAGAAAATCTATATGGAGGAAAATGTTGATTTAAATGTATTTATCTTTTATTATTATTAGTGGCACTGCAGTAATGGTAGTTGAGATGCTATACACTGTACAATGCTTACTTATAATGCACAGCACAGTCTAAATGATGACTTTAGGTTGAAAATGTGCTTACTGCACAATGAGGAGCAAAATGTAATTAGTGTTATAGCACAAATAATATCTCTCCCTGTGCTTCTGTGAAACATTTATTGCAATTTGTCATTGAATTATGACCACAGCATTTTGTCTATGTGCATTGAAAAAACAGACACCCTGAAAGTTTTTTTTGTGTCAGGGTTTCAAATTCTGGCAAACAGACTATAAAAAAGAATTAGCCTTAGCCTGTGAGATTCCTGTCATCCAATATTTAAACTCACAATATCCAGATATTTATCTATTGAA
The DNA here is from genome assembly GCA_018697195.1 of Certhia americana. Lineage (NCBI taxonomy): Eukaryota > Metazoa > Chordata > Aves > Passeriformes > Certhiidae > Certhia > Certhia americana. Next base: position 76,756,947 of record CM031858.1, on the reverse strand, counting down.
CAAAGGAGACAATAGAAAATGCTCCAAGCACAAAAGCAAGAGAAGCTGATAAAACACAGCTAATACTCAGAACTGAACTCCATATTATGTCAACAATTTGAATAATATATATAGATTTTCCAGCATATGCAAAAAAAACCCCTTATAAGACTTAAATAGAAACTATAAACCAATGTAATTATTTAAAACATATTTTGAGCTTATTTCTCTAGCTTGCACAGAGAAAGCGCAGGGAAACATTACCCTGAATTGCTAATGGATGGCAGAATTACACTACTGTTGAACACAGTGTTTAACATGTGAATGCCACACTTGTAGTGAAGCAAAAAGATCATGTGCGTGTGTATTTGCCACTGCAGGAAATGATGTGTCCTGTGTAGACAAGGCTCTAACCAAATGGCACAGGAGAAACTCATCCTCAGTCATGTTCTGCTGCAAGTACTCACTTGACTTTTTTATTTCTTGGAGTCATAGTCATAATCTTTCTGATTTAAGGCAGTTTAAGTTTTTCTCAGAAGTTCACTGGCAAAAATCCCCCAAAACTAAAACAAATAAAAAACCACATCCAAACCAAACTAAATCAAATAAACAGATACAATACCCCAGACAAATGTAACATGCCAGTCCTCTTTTAAATTTTGGTTTTAAAAGAACCATCCACCAAATAGAGTAGAAATTACCTAATAAACAGGTCAGATGATAATAAATTTCTATATTTTTGCAAATACTTATTTTAAATGTACTTAATACTGAGAAATTTACAAAGGTAAGGTTGCAAATACATCTGAACCACATCCAGTGATTGGTGTCATTGAACCTGAAGTACAGTTAAGAGCAGTGAGAATAAGGTAAACAGGATTTTCATTAATAGACTAATTTTCAATCTTAATTAGTCATCATGTATTTTTTATTGTCCAAAAATACCCATTTTTTTTCTAATCATGAATTTTCAGCACAAGATTAACAACATCAAGAAAACTGACTGAAGTTTGGTAGAGTTTCCTGGGCTGCCTAGAAGTTTCTCCAGGATCTAAACCCTACTCAGTTATGATGGATTTAGATTTTGATGTAATCAGAAACATAAATGCTTCTTCTTGTGCAGTAAAGGGAAGACTAGTAATTAATTCAGAGGAGTAATGGGGATTAAATTAAAAAATAAGAGCAGTGTAAAATATGTGAACTTCTCTATTTCTTCCTCGGAGACAAAGAAGATAACTAAACTTGCTTTTATTTGATTTTGAGTCTGTCTCACCAAATTCTGCTCATCTATCTACATTTTGCCCTCAGGAAGTTATGATATGTTTTGTAGGCGAGTTCTTTCCTTGACTGAAGAATCATTATCTTAATGGGAATTCTTATGTTATGTGTCAGGACCTGGAGTACACATCCCTCCTAGGAATTTAGCTGACTGCCAGGCTGTCAAGTAGAAAGAGCTGCTGTGAAGAGCTGGAAGAAGCCTCGGCAGATGTTCCTTTCCACCACCTTTACTTGGGACCTGCCTGCAAGACCTCCCATAAGCTGCACTGTGCCTGCTCTGGCACTTCAGATGTTTTATACCTCTCTGATCCTATCCCGTAGGCTTGGCTTACTTTTCAATCTTGACTTTATCTTCTTACTGTGTTCTTACTGAGTGATTGCTGATCCTGCATATGGTCTCAGAAACATTCTTCTTGCTCGGGCACTGTGGACTGTGACCATGTTGGTGAGGTCACTGTCCTGCTGGCTGTGAGGGGGTTCTCTGTGCCTGGCTCACATTGCTTTGCCCCTTCTTACTATTCTGTGGCAGATAGTTCAGGTGGGAGACAGGAACAAAGACATCAGCTTAAAAACAGTGCCTAAAAAATGCAGAGCTGAACCCCCATAGAGGTTTGTTCTGGCTTTTTGCAACAACTTTAATCAGCAAGCTGACCCTGAGTTCAGCAAGGTAATCTTGTGGAAGGGGAAAGTGCACTTCTGAACCTGGCAGTATGCGTTACCTCATCATTTCACTGGAGACATAACAGTCAAATACTTTGTTTGCCAAGACTATTTTTAAGTTCCTTTCTTCCTTTTTTTTCCCTTTTTTTTTTTTTTTTTTAGCTTTCCTTACAGTTACAAAGGGCATGTTGTTTGTAGTCTGATTTTTTATTTATTTTTCTTCATGGAGATTGGTAAAAGGTTTCTTCTGTTTTCCTAGTCAAGATCACCTTAAAGGTATTAAGATTCCATCCTTGGTGTGTTTTTTTCTCTTGTTTGTTACTTTGGTTTGTTTGGTTTGAGTTTTAGGTTTTACTCCCAAAATGAGAAAAAAAGAAAAACAAAGAATAAAATTACTGTAATAGCCTTATCATCGCCTTATTACCTTCTTCTCCCTCCCCAGCCCTCCAAGGCTCATCCTCTGCAGGCAGAGCAGTCCCATCTCTTTCAGCCTTTTACATGACAGATTCTGCATCCCTTTAATAATTTTTAATATTTTGGTCCCTTAACAGACACACTCCAGTGTGTCTGTGACTTTTTTCATACTGCAAAGTCCAGGAATGGACCCAAAACTCTAGGTGTGACCTCATCAGTAAAGCAGAATGGTCACCTCCCCTTGACCAGCTGACACTACTCCTGTAGTACAGTTCCAAATGTAATCCAGAACTTCTTGCTACTGGAAACATCACTGGAACATGTTAAATTTGTAGTCTTTTAGGATCCTGATGTAATTTTCTTCAAGGTTGATTTCCAGCTATTGTCCTCCAGCATGTACTGCTGCAGGGACGGAATTGCCCATCTGAATGGCAGCACAACCATGTTGTATGAACAGCTCCCTGTAGTTTTGAATAATCCACAGACTTGATCACTCAAGTCATGAAGATCTTGAATGGTGTTTCCCCATTTATTAGTCCCTGAGCCACAACAGCTCTTCTAATCTAATCTCTCCAATCTTTGACAATGTCTTTATATTTATCCTAACTCACATCCCTGCTTCCATCTGTTGTATGCTTTATTTTTACATTTGTGTTTTGTTGAGAGACCCTTATTTATCCATATAGGCATACAGTTTATATAATAGTTGTGAAGGTAAAATCTTGGCCTGCCAATTGTGTCTTGTGTTTACTTTTCACATCTCTTCTGATGAAGATGGTACTGGGAGGCAAAGGGCATTGGACAGATGGGGCACTGGAAATGGGTTTTATCCAAGGATGAAGTAGTTGATCCCTGGGCAAGAGACAATGTATCCATTTGGAATTCATTGAGAAGAGTATAGTGCAAAACATGAATTTACTACTTTGCCTGGAGTTTGGAGAGTAAAAAGTCAGTGCCTTAACACTAAAAAAGGCTTAGCAAGCTTCAGGAGGGATGGGGGAAAGACCACTTGAGGTTCACTTGCAAGAACATCTCCTTTTGCTAAATTGTGGCTCTGCAGGACCCTATAAAAAGGGGCTGTTAAGTCACTCTGACTGATAACCTGGTCTGTTAGGGAAGGAAAGGGGATGTCTTTGTCTGATACGTGCTCAATCTCACAGAATAGTCCCTTTTATTTATTGCCAGTGGTAACTTAATGATTTCCCTTTTTCTTGTCTCAATGTAGAAAAACAAACAATACATTTCTTGCCCTCCTCCTAGTTCTCTACTTAGATTTCACAATGATACACTGTGTTGGAATTAAATAACGTATTTACCAACAGGATGGGGACAGCTGGAGTGGCTGTTTTGAAGCTTTTATTCCATTATACTTATCAGTCTCATTTGACAAGGTAATGCAGCCTCAGCCACTGCAACAGCAGCTGCCGGAGATTTCCTGGTTAGAGTGCATTTTCAAAACTTTTCAGCCAATTGCAAATTGCCAAAGCTTAACAGGCAGTTGCTTTAGCCTATTGCTAAAGGCTCACGTACACTCTCTTCTAACAATGCTTTCTTGTAATGGTCTCAGACAATGGATAATAGTTCATTATTAAGCATACATATTTCTACTGTCTTGCTTAGCATATTTTCTGGCCTTACTTGATATCACACACAGCTCCATTATTTTGCTGACCTTACTTACTTTATATCTCTTACATTTCTGAGATTTGCTTTCCCACAGCTTTCTAACAGTTTTATGGCTTTTCTATTTCCCACAATACACAAAAGCAGGGTTAAATGTTTCTTATGCGAAGTCCATGACAGTACATTTTTGTTTCAAAAGGCACATCTTTCTTCACAGGATTTCAACAAAATATGAAGCATTATGTCATGGTTTGAGTGACAGGTGTCTGCTAAGGAAGGCAGGAGCCTCCCTTGGAATGGAGAATGCAAACCCCCTCCCTCCGAATAACTTTGAAAGTAAGGGGGTCTCGTGCAAAGATATGGGAATAGAAATAACAGTTTTTTATTAGGGGAACTAAAATAAAAAAGAAAAAGAAAGCAAATAAACAAACCCACTGGACTAGCAAGCTGTGACCTCAAAAAGTTGAAGAAGAATTATTGCTGCATCTTCTCCATGGCCAGGAAAGGAAAAAAAATTCTCGTTTGGGCTAACAAAACCAAGCCAGCCAGGCAAAGCCCAGACCACACCACATCCCTGATGCCTGCGGAGTGAGTTTTTGAGAAAGCTGTCAAAGAGTCTAAATCCTCCCCTTCCCCTGGCAACACCTTAAAGATACAGCAACCATTTGGGGGCATAAAGGAGAGGATCAGGGAATAAACGAAACATCATAAATCACCCCAAGATAAACACCTAGAGAAAGCTGACATCCACAAGTTCAAAGGCCTTGAAGGGATGTATCCACAACTGCACAAAAGCTGGACATCATTGATGAGTGACAGTGGTCTTGCCATGTCACTAGCCAGCTTCCTCATGAGCTACAGCTCATAGCTGCACTCCATCAGGACACATGGACTTACATATGCCTAAATATTCCATGACATGATCTTCCACCAAGGCTACATCTTGTGGTTTGGGTGAGAAAGATGTATGATTTTTACTTTCTTTTAGATTTAAATAATTCTGGTATCTGGTTTGGGTTTGTTTTGGTCTGGTTTGGGGTTTTTTGTTTGGTTGGTTGGTTGAGGTTTTGTTGGGTTTTTTAATTTTATTTTATTTTTTCATGGATATACTTTAGATAAACAAATTCTACCTGCAGCTTCTCCTTGTCTAAATATTGGATGAAATATGTTCCAACTCTAACTTTCAAAAATACCTCTGGAATCCTGAGAATTATTGAAAAAATGGCAATATTTTGATTTCTTAAGAAAATTGCCTGTTACTTGAGAACCTGGGAAGACCAGGGTTAAATGCTTCAGTATTATAAAATATACACCACTGTTTCTCTTGGGTGTGTTATTTGAAAGAGAGCTGCATCTTTCAAGACAATTTCTCAAAGCATTTCCACTACTGAAATTTACTGAAAAATGCTTGTTAGAGAAAGGATTCTGTTGTTGTTTACCTTAAATGAAAAGGTAGGAAGAGTATTTACTGTATTATTCACAATTTATGGTACTATCACTCTATACATTTGATTAAAAATAGCATCACGATACTATTAAAAATCTTTCACTGGCTTTCATGCTCCAGTGTTCATACAACTATTTTTATGTTAGTGTCATTAGATCAGCTTTTTCTCAGCTCAGTTTAGGCTAGTCAAAACTTGTCTTCCTTATCGTCTTTTACTGCAATAATTGCTTTCCCCCTTGGGAAATTTATTTTAGAGTCATGTCATATTGTTGATGACATAAAGCATGCATACAACAACATCCCAAGTGTTGTTTCTTTATTTATTTATTACATTCCATTCATTAACATTACTCTGCCCAACCATTGTGTTATAATTACTGTATATACTATTTTAAAGAATAAACAGAGGTTTTTTATGAAGTCCTCTCCATGTGTTACCACTGCCGTCTGTATTTTGCAAACATATGCAAACACTCCATATGAGAAGATTTATATTCTCCAGTCCATAGTATAAAAAAATCCTATTTCTGAAATAAAAGAGAGCTGTTAATGTGTTTCTGGGGGAGCCAAACTGATGCAGGAATTGGTGCTGTAAAGTTATTAATTGAATAAAAGCATCAGTCTGTAAATGAACCAGTCCAAAGGCATAGTTTGAGTTGCCAAAGGGTCTTTTTCAGGATGAGGCCTCGGAGTGTTGTTGGAATTCCTGGCCTCCCTTGACGCAAGCCTTGGGCTGCAGGCAAAGATCTTGTGCCCTTCTTTCTTCTGTCTTCTTTCTTCTTTCTTCTATTTTTGTGTGAGCAAAGCAAAGCAAAGCAAAGCAGCAGCAGGGTAGGTAAGTAAGTGAAAGGGATGGATTTGCAGGCCTCTGTTGTGGGGTTTTAACCCTAAATTGGCCAATCAGAAAAAAACACGATACTAAACCAATTTTCTCTACACCTATTAAAATTATTCTTTAATATATGACATACAGTGTCAGTTCTTACACACCTTTACCTATTTTTACATGAATTGTTCTATGTGTGTACATGTTCTATCTTGTTTCTTTTCTTAATTCTATCTAGAAATGCAAAACAATATTATACCGTGTTTTAGTTATGTCTATGAAGCACTGAACTTTCAACTGGACTTTAGGGCACCGGCCCTCTGCTTCTACTAAAAGCAATTAGAAAGCATGAAAGCTTGTTCTTACTTGTTCTTACTTACTAACTTATTTTCTTAATACTAAAACTTATATTTATTTATGTGGCTTAATATATCTTAATTTCTCTAAAGGCTTAAACTCAAATTCTACAATCTTCTCACCATCTGAGGGATTCAGAAGGGGACTAAATTCTTGATTCCCAACAGAGAGCAACAAAAGTATAAAGTGTCTAAACATGTTAGAAGAGATGAGAAAAAAGCTGATTTCATTTTTGCTTAGAAAATCCGGAAGACTTTATCTTTGAACACTGTCTTTCAAGCATTATTGAAAATATCAAAACTCGTTAGAAATAAGGTTAGATTTTTTTTCTTTTAATCTAAAATAACCTTCACACATTAGGAAGATACGAGTTCTTTACTGTAACAAAAGACTAAGTGAGGAAGAGGGAGGGAGAGAGAAATTAATTTAAGAACAATAAAAGAATTCTCTTTATAAAATGAAGGAAAAAATAATCGGAAAGAAAGTTAAAGTTTCTGCTATTGAGATGATGAGAATTTTGTATAGTATTACACTAATACACTAATGATAATTTACAATAATTTGTGGTTAGGCACACATATCGTGTTGTTCAAGTGTCATGTGAAAGAACCACATGTTGTTCAGATTGGGAAGGATAGAAATAATAACATACTTGTAAGAATATTTGAACTATTTCTGTGACTGTGTATCTTTGAAATTACTTAATATTTCCTGTACTCTCAGGGAAAAAAAAATTCTGTAGAGAGTTCGTCTTAAACTTGGATCAGAATAGCAGTCTTAGAATTGAGCCCTGTTAAATGTTTACCAAGTGCTTTACACATAAGGCAATAATATTATGCCAGTTTTCAGAGGAGACAGAATGAAACAGTAACAATGCACAAACTCACACTGCAGAATTCTATTTTTATAGAAAAAAGGTTAATGCATTTTAATGTGTTTCTCTAGCAGATGTTGGAAATGTAGTGATGGGAATCTATCCACTTATTTTTTCTGAAAAATATGTGACATGGCAATATTGACAATAACTCCTGAAAAAAATGTGTCTACATGAGTGGTACGAGGAAAGAAGAAAAGGTGGAAAAGCACAGCAGGGAAAGTTACTTTGAAAACTGAAAATAATTTTGAAGACTCTCCCTAAGGTGTGGTTAGGATAGTAAGACTTACTATGGTTTTTTTAAATTTCTTGAGGAGTTGTTGGATGAGTTCACACATCTTTATCAGGCAATTTTTTGCACTACCTACAACAGGAAGAGGGAATAGCAGAATCTATAATGAAAAGGCCTTGAGAATATCAAGGATTCTCTCTGAAAATAATAGACATAGAAGGCAGAGTGCTGCTGACATTCCTCACTGGAGTAAATTGTCAAAGGACCAGGCAGTGTAGAAATTGTATATATGCTCAGAGGTAACAGGAGCGTCAGGATCCACAACTGGAAAGTTATAAATGTTCACAGGTTTTTAAGAAAAAACCTTTCTTATCCATGATATTCTTATCAATGGTTTTTGTTGTGGTTGTTGTTTAAGAAAAATTTCAGCATGTTGAAGTTTTCCTAATGGCTTCTCTGAGATAATGATGAACACTAGAGCAATGCTGATCTACTCCAGCCTGAAAAGTAAGAGGTACTTGATATTTGAAAAGAGCATTCTTCTGTATCAAGGAGAATAAAGAAATCCCCCTTCACTCTTCCAAGAGGGAAAAAAAAAAAAAAAAAAAAAGAAAGAAAAAGTAGTAGAAAAAGATAAACACATTTACAATTTTGTTCCTATATGGTCACTATGTGCTAGATTTAAATTCTCCCTAACAAAACAAATCACATGTCATAACTCCCCAGAAAATGTCAGATAAATGGGTCCAGAATTCTAAGTCACCTAATAGGGTAGGTTTATTTAATTTATCTATTCTGGAGCACATTAGACTTTCATTCCCTGAATTAGCGCATATTCATTAAAAGGAGTTTTTATTGTCCAGCTTTTCCTGGCCATCAGATTAATAATAACAGTTAGAGACAAAACACACTTTCATGACCTATCTATCTCCCAGGCATCATCTCATACACAGTAACCCTCCAGGTTACCAAATTTTGGAAATCTTGGACTCCACAAATCCAAGAGTCATTATTTCATCATGTTCTTTTCAGTAAGCAAAAACTAACTCAGAGATGTGGGTTTGTTACAGATTGTGCAGCAAAGCCCATTCAATAAAAATCTGACTTACATATTTGATTAACACTGTGCAACCTGTTCTGGGGGTAGTATTAAATGTAGTCCTATGTGAACTACACAGTATAAATTGCTTTAATGTAGCAGTGGAACTTGCCATCTCTCTTTGAATTACAGTTGTGGTTGAACATTTTTAGTCTGGAATTAATTCTTTTAGTGACTGTAAACACAGGAAACATCTCTCACTTCATAATTTCTCATAGAACTTGCTTCAGTGCTAGAAAAGCAGAGGGATTTTCAAAGCCTTTTAAATATATTGTGTGGTTTCTAGATACATTGTATCTTTTTCTTGGCTCATTTCAATTGGATTATACTTCTGACAGCATGCCATCTCACATCTCACAGCTCTTTGATGGGACAGTACTGACACAAGAATTTATTAGTAAATATTTTGATGTTGATTGATAAAACAGTGGAGCTGAAGAGAGAAGCAGTAAAGTATTTTCATAAACAGACACTGAAACAGTTTCTCACATTCTTTGTTCAAGAAAGAACACTTTTGTTCAAGTGTTGCAGAAAAGGTATATGAAGTAGAAAATGGGGGCAATATAAGTTTTAACAAATGCTTTTCATAACATATTTGTCCTTGAAAGGAGCCAGGCATAGATTCTGCTGTATAAAGCTGGCTGAACCCCAGGGTACAGCTTCTGCACTGCAGACCGAGAAGTGCAGCAACAGCAGAGCCTGTAAAAATAAACACATGTGAAGCCTAAACTGATGAGTGCTCTAAAGACGACAGCAAGTTTTATGTGGCAGATATAACCTTTGCCTTGAATCTGTTCAAAATAGGAATGTCTAGCAACATCACATGCCTTTGCAAGTTATTTGGAAGGCCAGACATGGAAATACAAATAGCAATTTATATGAATTCTTTCTTAGCTCAAATGAATGGTGGTAAATTGCATAATTTGTACATCCTCCTGAGACAAAATATGATCAGAATCCATTGAGACAGCTAAAAGCTCTTTTCCTGTCAAATGACAAACATTGACTTTGATTACAAGTGTTATTTTCATATTTGTGTACTAAGTCATTTCTACTATTTAGCATTTTTTACTATTTGCTTTTGTCTGGATTCCCAAACACTGGAATGAAAGAATGGCCTGGAAGCCCTTTTTCCTGATAAAGCACTGAGTGATTGTGTGTAGTCTCTTCAGCTGTTGTGTGATACAAATTTCTCATAGAACAGTGAAAAGACATGCTTTCAAGACAGTATCATTTAAAAAGACACGATTTGTCTTTTTTGATTTTGACACATTGATTTTTTTTTTCTCAAATAAATATTAATTCTGTTTTTATGTTACCTTGTTGTATTTGTGTAGACTTAGTTTGCTATTTATCAGGGTTTTTTACAAGTCCAAAATAGAAAAGTAGAAAATTAAAATTTCTGTATGTCAATAGTTCTTTGGTTTTTTACTCCTAACCTCTCTAGCTGTCTGGAGCTCAAATTACTACACCCCACAAATCAGAGTGGTATGCCCTTTAAAGAAAATGCCTTTGAAACAGCAATCAATTTGTACACTAGTATGCATTCTAAAAGACTAACTTACATATACTAATAGATTTGAAAGGAGGTTTATGTCATTTTTTGAGAGTTTTATTGAACTGTGAAACAATTTTTAAATTAGTCATAATTCTTCATTTTAATTAGAAAAAGTTACAGGAATTTGGCATCTCTGTGACCAGATATAGCCAGATAGTCTTTAAAGACTTTTAGGAATAAGAGCAAAGGTATTTAGTTGCATGGATATAAATCCTGATTATTCTTTCCATCTTCTCAAGGAACAGAGTTTAAATATTGTTGGTAATCTACTTGCCAATATGGTATGACTGGAAAAGGCATAGCTCAAAGAGGAAAAGGGACAAAAAAAAAAAAAAAAGTAGTCACTTATATTTATTGTGAGGAACTTATGAGTGTTTTGTTACAAAATATGGATCAAAGCAGAAGTATGACAAATTCAAACAGTTTTTTAAGTTTACAACTTGAAAAATCTGAGTTTATTATTTTATATAATGATGCAAATCTAAGTAGATTATTTATCTTTTTTAGATTTTCAGTTCAGATAGAATCCTTTACTACTCTTAATATCTTTCTCAATGTGAACTTTTTTCTGCTTAATAGTGAACATGTGCTTGAAAGATAGCATAAATTCAATGTGAATTTCTCTGTGTGTTTCTGTTTCTGATAATTGAATGAATATTTTGTGTACTTTAATGAGTGTCAGAATATCAACACAATAACCATAATGAGTGTCAGAATATCAACACAATAACCATAATGATTAATAAAAAAAAATTTAAGTAAGTTTTAAAGAAATCACCAAGCTTAAAAGTACCTCCAAATTTATGATTATAAAATATAGGAGGTTCTCTCTGGAAAAAAAAACAGTAACAAATATAAACTTTTTTTTTTTTATTTTTTTTAAACTCACTCTTTATCAGAGATAATGAGCATCATAAGATTGGAAAGGAGGCATGTTTTCAGCTGAGAGAAAAAAATACTAATCATCACCCTCTTTCTAGTTACAATCTGAAATTCTATAGTATTCTTTTAGACAGAGGAAGACACTCTAAAAAGTTAAAAATATGCTTTCTACAAAAATTATAATGGATAAAACTACTGTTTATATATAAAGAAGAGAGAGGTGGGCAAACCTATCCTGTGCATTTGTGGCATCAATTCCACCAACAATAGATTAAACATCTGGTCATCTAGTGTAGCATCATGCTTTGGGTTCAAGTTCACAGAGTTATTTCATTGTAGATGAATTAGAAATGTTTTGTTGTTGTTATCAACCACCATCGTGGAAAAAAGTCTTGAACATGTGTTTATTACAAAACTCAGGCACTCTACTTGAAGATAAACTAAGAAATTTTTTGTCCCCATGTTGAAGGCAGCCAGCAGTGTGCTGAGCAGCTTCTGACAGAGTATCTGACAGGCCAGTGCTGCAACCTCTTCTCTCGGAAGCATGTTCCAGTTCCCAGTCACTCTCTGGGTGAAAAACCCTTTCCTGATATCTGATTTAAGCCTCCCCTCACACAACTTCAGGCCATTCCCTTGGGTCCTGTCACTGGTAAACATAGACAAGAGATCAGTGTTTGCCCCTCCTCTTCCTCTGATGAAAAAGTTGTAACTGCAATGAGATCTCCCCTCAGTCTCCTCTTCTCCAGGCTGAACAGACCAAATGACCTCAGCTGCTCCCCATACAGCTTCCTCTCAAGGCTTTTCTCCATATTCATTGCCCTCCTTTGGACACTATCCAATACCTTCATGTCTTTTTTTTTTTGTGGCACCCAGAACTGCCCCCAGCACTGGAGGTGAGGCTGCCCCAGCTCAGAGCAGAGCAGGACAATCCCCTCCCTTTCCCGGCTGTGATGCTGTGCGTGATGTCCCCCAGGACAGGGTTGGCCCTCCTGGCTGCCAGGGCACTGCTGGCTCAGATTCAACTTGCCATCAACCAGGAGCCCCAGGGCCCTTTCCACGGCACTGATTTCCCCAGCCTCTCATTCCCAGTCTGTGCATACACCCAGAGTTGTACCATCTCAGGTGCAGAATCCAGCACTTGTTTTTATTAAACTGCCTATAATTGGTGATTCCCTGTGGCTTGCCTGGGCTCAGGATTTCAGGGTGAAAGTTCTGATGTGGCAAAATAAAACAAGAGAAGAGATGGGTGCAATTGGGTTACCTGAAAAGCAGAAAAAGGACTTTAAGGTTACAAAATAACAAACTGGAGAGAAGGCCAGAGCTGTGTAGGGTTAACCACAAAAGGGGAGGGGCAGAGTGTAATTGTTACTTATATCAGGTAGGTAGATGGGGCGGGGTCTGAGGGAAGGGTACCAATCAGGAGTGAGGATTAGGAACATGCAAATTACTGCATCAAATTCAAACCAATGGAAACAGGGGAAACAGAGAACATTCTAGCAATATTTGCATAATGACTCTTAGGAGATGATAGGACTGAGCCTCCTGCTAACCCTGAGGTCATTTCTGTATTGCTACTGGAGTACTTGCTTCCTGGGCTGCAAGCAAAATCCTTTGGCTTGCTCAACCCCGACAACTGCCCGTCCTTCCAGTTTGTTCAGGTCTCTCTGCACAGCCTCTCCATCTCCATGGAAGTTAAACAGCTCCTCCCAATTTAGATCATCAGCAAATTTAGTATAAAACTTATTATAATTACTTATTATATAATTATAAGTTTTCTCTTTTAGGTTCTGTTGGTTTTGAATTACAGTTAGTCTGCTCTTAATGTAGCAAAATAGTGACTAAAACATGCTTACAAGTTCCCTTAAATGATCATACTTTCCCATGGTTTTGTTTTGGAGGATAAGTATGTCCAACTGATCATTTTTTTCAGCTCCTTTTTTATGCCTGTTATTTTGGTAGTTACATTTCTGTACGTGGCTTAAAATGCCTCTTTTTTAGTTGCACACTTCATTAAATTTATTTCCTTCTCTCCACAGATCTTTACCTACCACTCAGTTTCTCATGGATGGAAGCCAATTACCTTACACTGAGTATTGGCAAGATAAAAACTGTTTTCGTACCCTCTGATTCTTTGTCTTTTGTACTGACTTTTGAGTTCAAGAACACATGTGTCTTTTTTCATGTTTTAAGACTGTCAACTGAAATCCTAACTACATTAAAATCTACGTTAAATCCCTCTACAATTTAAAAGGTGGAAAGATTTCTCCAATATGCTGAAGAAGTATATGCCTTGTGAAATACCACTGCATTATCCTTTTTGTCCTGAGCATTACACATGACTCCATCTGTTCCCAAAGAGTACTGCAATCTCTTAAATTCTCTTTTCAAGTAAAATTCCTATAGTAAGAGATACAGCATGCTTATGGTGTTTAATACCTTATTTCCAGTCAAAGTAAAGTATTGCAGACAATAATGGTTTACACGGTATTTTAGACATATTCCTGAGTTTATTGGACTTTATCAGATTATTTGTATCCTCAAATACTCAGCTGATATCAATGTTTCCAGCAGCAAGAAAATATAGAGGAAAAAATTCAATGACACCACTCCTTATTAAGTTAAAGAAATATGGGAGAACCTGCAGCTTTGCAGTCCTACAAAACAGTGTCTGTACAGTTGTCCTTGAGTCACTAAAATGAGGGGCATTCAGCCTCAAAACTCTATGAAAGCTTCAGTGTCTTTCTTTATATGGAAACGTTATACAGAAAATTTTTTTAAAAGTTAATAAAAAAAGAAATTGATTCTGTGGTTACTCTTGGTTCTCACTGGTGACTGCAGCCTGATAAAGTACATGTTACATGTCAACTATTCAAATGAAAGGCTGTGTGTTTTTGTTTGGTATGATGCCTAAATAAATAAATAAAATGTTTATATTCAGCTACACTTTTTGGGGAAACAGTTTTATATTCTGTTATGATATGTTGCAACATCAGGCACACAGAAAACTTAATTAAAAGCCAAAGTAAAACTAAAAGCAAAAGAAACACTGAGAAAATGTAAAGGAAAATGGAATATCAAGTAATACTAATTTTCTCACAGGTATGTACAGTTCAAGCAGGGATTTGTCCTCTTTTTTCTTTTTTTCTACTTGCCCTTCAAGTGGTATCAAGAACAAAGGACAAAAACTGAAAGCAGTTGACATAATTTTTCTGCTCTATACCTTTTGAAATTTAAGCTTCATATTTTAATTACATGTACAGGTTCTCCTTACTGCTAACGTAAAAATACATATTTTCTGTAGAACTAAATAAAGATGCACATAAGCATTAAATATAGAGCATGTCTCTCAAAATAATATGAAATATTAGGATCATGTGGAATACATATTTCCTAGATCTAGTTCCCATCAGACTTTTTTTTTGCAGGTGTGACTGCAACAGCTGATTATCTACTAGATGGGTAATCATTAATGTCTCATTTTCTAATTCATTTCCTGATTTGGATAATTTCTTGAATTTTCATCTACCTCCTGCTTATCTTCCTTGTACTCAGAAGGTTAATTTCTGTTTCAAATCAACTTCACTTGAAGTCACCACATTCCTAAATAAATATAATTCTTTTAACAATCATGTTCCCTTTAGAATCAATTCTGATTTACCTGAAATGTTGCGACAGTAAATTTCTTCTAAACTAGAATGATGTTTTAACTATTATTTTTGTGTTTCTTTTATTTGTAAAAAGCTTGCTACCATAATACACATTTCTTTTTACTAACCCAAAAGTCATAATTCAAACTCCCTTTGTAATGAAGACAGGAAATGTGCCTACATTAACTTTTATTCATACATTTTTTTTTTCATCAACTTGCTAAAAGAAATTCTTAGCTCAATTTAGAGACCCAGAAGCACATGAACACATCTTTCTTCATGGTATTAATCAGCAAAAGTTTATCATCTATGGCAAGTTTGGATTTTGATAAACAAAAATTACATTTGGTGCATGTTTCAGATTCCAGGCTTGAGTCTTATTTATTTCTTCTTTCTTTTTTTCTCATCGTTAATAATGACATCTGAAATTAAGCCTCATGCAAGGCTTAATTTCAGATGTGTCTGGATGTTTTTCCCTGTTTGCTTTTTGGTGCTTATTTAAAATGCTTATCACACTGCAGAGAAGTTGCAAAACGAAATGGTTGTTCCTCAAAGCTTTATGTTTTACTAAAAAGAAAAATGAATCTGCATTTTTTTTCAGCATTCTTATAACAGTATTATAGAAGGAAAACCATGCAAAACCAGATTTTAAGATTAATCCCTATAGATCCACAGTGTTGAAACACCATACCCTGTCATCTTACTCCCTAAAATTACATGGCAGGCTCTTAGCAAATTCAGATCTGTGCTTTGTCATTTTTGACATTCTGGCCTATAACATATAACATAAAACAAACCTTCCAAAATAAGGTTTGCATATACATAAGTCTTGTATTTTTCTTCAGGTGCCAATAGCTATTGCTCCTCAAATTTACCCTCATCATTTTTGGCATACTGTTAATTTTGTAGTCTTTAGGATGTACATTGTACTGTGTTACTTTGAGAAATAATTTCAGTGCCTGTAACTATTTGCACATACCTTGAGTAGGTTTTTATTTGCCAGATGTTTCAGTTTCTATAAATGATAAATGAACATTCACACATCGTGTTCTTTTTAGGACAGACAGCTGTCATTTTCAAAATCTCTTAATGCTACTTTCTCATAGTCTTTTTTTTTTTTTTTTTTTTACTTTGTGCATTGTAGCTTTTGTCTGGAGTCTTGCTATATTTCGCGGGGCAGGGCAAAAAATAGGTTAACTGAAATAGCCGAAAAGCATATACATTGGTAGATTATGCTTGGTTTTCCTGATAAAAATGTAATTAGTCTTTTTTTTTGTTTTGTTTTAATTAGACATTCTTTGTTTTCTTTGTTTCTCTGTAGCAAGACAATATGTCTTTGATTCTTTGTGGCCTTCATGTCTTCTTCCTCAGTCCACATACAATAAAAATAAGCAGTCACAGTAATTTTAAAGAAAGTAATATATTTATTTAGGATGGATCTAACATGTTTTAAATCAGTACCAATAAATAAATAAATATATATTATATATTTTATTTTTTATATATTATATATATATATATATGTTTTTCCTTTTTTGTATTTCCAGAATATATTTCATTTTCAGAGTATATTTCATTTACCCTGAGAAATTTAATATGTTTTTAAAACCAGCCCCAAAGCTTTTCTTGATGCAATCAGATTTTTTTTTTTTATTTTTTTTTTGCTCAACATGGATATTGAGTAAGTCCAAGTCAAATTCTTGAGAAAGTGTTGAAACAACAGAAATGGGTGAAGATAAACTCTGGGGTCTTGTTCACTGTCAAGGAAAAATGAGAGAAAAAAGCAGAAAGAACAACAAAACTAATAGAAGGATATACACAGAAAGTTGTACTTCATATGTGAAATCAGACATAGGCCTGAACTGTAGTGCTTGCATCCAGACTGGAATTATATAAAATAGTATTGAAGGTTAGCTCTGCACTAGTACATGAGTTTCTAGTTTTATCATACATTTTGCTTAGACACGTTATCTTGGGATTTTTAGCATTCAAAATATTTGACAACAGAAAATATTTTAAAAGTAAGTATTTCAGTGAATAGATACATTTTCTCTAGTTTAATAATTTTTTTTCTTTTTTTAAGAGAACTGCTTACAAGATCTCTAAATCCACTTCCTCCAGTTGAATATTTTAAAGAAAAAATATAGCAAGACATGTAATTCAGCTTTGCACACTCACTGAATATAGTGCCTAATGCTTAAGACGTTTAGCAGAAGAAGACAGTTTCAGGCTTTTCTCCCAAACCTACAGAACTGTCAAAGCCAATCGTGTACATAATAGGATTGCCCTGCAGTATTTCAAGGCACTACTATTTTATCCTGGTAACCTGACATTGATTTTTAAGACACACACTATTATTTTATTACTTAAAGCAGTGGCAGTAATGGGATACCAACCAAGGCACTGCTTGTTTAAGCACACGATTCATTAATGAGATTGTACTAGTCTCTAATCCTTTTAGATATTTATACTGTTCCCATTTCATTGCACTTCAATTTATTTGCAGTATTGATGAAATAATTCTCAAAATATCCACAATGTTAAGAAATCAGTTACAGTAATATAGAGCAAAAAAGGATATTAGATGCAAAGAAATTAAGACTTCTAAAAGCTTTCTCCTCTAAATAAACAGCTAAATTTTTGCTGTTTGGTGGGGAGAGGGGTTATGTTTTTTCTTGTTTTTGTTGTCATTGTTGGTGGTAGTTTTTTGTTGATTTTGGTTTGGTTTGGTTTGGTTTTGGTTTGTTGTTGGGGTTTTTTTGACCTTTTTTTTTTTTTTCACTTCACAGAATCAAAGGTGGCTAGGGACCTAAATATACTTCAGATCTGATTAGCACCTTCATGTCCTCCATAACCACAAGACAATTAACACAAGTGACTTGAATGCTCACTGCAAACTCACAGTGCATATTTGCTTAGTATTAATAAGCCTGGTGGTGGAGTCTTTAAAAATTAATCCCTTGACTGCTAAAAAAGAAAGGAATTTTTTTAAAACCTGGCTGAGAAATAAATGGAAGTGAACAAGAGTAAAGGCCCTAAACCTGCTCAATTAACACTGAACATTTGTAATTATGCATCATAAATTTCTATTTAAAACGAAGGTCTCCCATAAAGTACAGGACAATTTCTAGCTCAGACAATATGCAAAACTGGGGAAAATATATCCTGAGCATGCCTGAGATGAAAGGTATGCAAATCATAGGAATTAGTATGAAAAGGAGGCTAAAACCATTGATTCTGTGATTTTGAGGGCAGAAGAGATGAGCTATTAAAAAAAAAAAAACAAAACAACAAAACATCTCAGGCTACTGTTTTCTATGCTGTTTACTATTACTAAACCCCAAAAGTAACCACCATTAGCAGCTAGTGATTAATGGTAATTTGGTAAAGCAGGTAGTGCAGCAGAAGTGGCTGTCCTTCCTGCAGTGTGACAAGGTTTTGCTGTTGGGCAAGATCCAGAACAGTGTGCAATAGTATTTTAATGTTTTTTTAAACAATTCTAAGTAAATTTTGCTGTTTTCCATTATGGAATGAGTAATTATGTATTGGTCTGTTAATTTCCTTTTTATCTTTTTCTTTTCTTCAGTGAAGTTCTGATTTAATCATGACTGCAAAGACCAGTCTTTGAGATTTATGAGTTGAATTAGGCATTACTCTATGCAATAGTATATTGTGGAGTTTTTGTGATGACTATGATACACCTTAATTGTTAGCTGTCCTGACCAGCTCTGTTCCTAGAATTTAAAGCCTACAGACAGCACAAGCATTTCAAGGTTGATATGGAGCCTCTCTTAAATTTACCTGTTACCATTGATTTCTCACAGCAAGTGGCCAACATTTAGTATTTGTCTGCAACACAAACAAATGCCTGCTGTTTCATCCAGTAAGTCACTTCTCATTGGGGTCACAACTCAAGCCTCAAGGCAAAAGCATGCAGCATGAGGTACAAGTAAAATAAGTTAGACATGTGCACACATCTTCAGGGCTATGATATCTTTGGCATCACAGGGACATGGTTGGGTGGCTCCTGTTGCTGGAGTTTTGGAATGGAAGAACACCAGCTTTTCAGGAAGGACAGGCAGGGAAGATGAGGAGGTAGTGTTGGCCTCTCTGTCAACAACCAGCTGGAATGCATGGAGATCTGCTTGGATGTGGATAAGGAGCCAGCCTAGATCTTATGGGTCAGGATTAAAACAAGAGCAGGGACACATGATGTTATGGTGGGGAATCACTACAGGTTCCCTGTCAGGATAGCTAAGTGGATGAGGCCCTTGGTAGAACAATAGGAGCAGCCTCGTGATCACATGTTTCTCCCTAGTCCACATGGGGGACTTACACTATCCAAATTATCTGTTGGAGGCACAATACTGCAGGGCATAAGCAATCTGTGAGGTTCCTGGAATACGTCGATAAATTCCTTCTCCAGATGATAAAGAAACCAATGAAGAGAGGTGCTGGAACACAAGGAGAGAATGGTGGGGAATGAGAAGCTCAAGGGCAGCTCAGGGGCTGCAGTGACCATGGAATGGTACTAAGATCCTTAGGGCAGTAAGGAGGGTTCACAGTAAGCTCATTATGCTGGACTTAAGAGTGTAGGCTGTGATCTCTTCAGGACTCTGCTTGCTAGAGTACCATGGGATAGAACCCTGGAGGGATGAGGAGCACAAGAAAAATGTTTAATATTTAAGGACCACCTCCTCCAAGCTCATGATGAAGAAGTCAAGAAAAGCCACCAAGAAGCCTACATGAATATGTAAGGAGTTCTTAGACAAACTCCAAAAGGAAATCCTACAGCAGTGGAAGCAAGGACAGGTAGGCTGGCAGGAATATGAATAGACAGGATCTGCTTAGGAAAGCTGAAGCCCTGCTGGAATTAAATCTGTCCAGGGACATCAAGAACAACATGAAAAACATCTATAGATACATTGGTGGCAATAAGAAGACCAGAGAAATGTGGCCCATCTCATGACAGAAGCAGGAAACTTGATTACCTGAGATAAGAAGTCTGTGATAATCTAGAGCTTTTCTGTTTCTGTCTTCCTTGGCAAATGCTCCAGCCACACAAGTTCCAGAAGACAAAGGCAGGGACTAAGAGAATGAAGATCAGTTTTGGGACTCTCTAAGGAAAGAGAAGGTGTACAAGTCCATGGAAACTCATGAGATGTACCCACGGGTCCTGAGGAACTAGTGGAAAAAGCAACTAAGCTACTATTCTTCATATTTGAGAAGTTGTGGCAGTTGAGTGAAGTTCCTACCTTGTGGAAAAGGAAAACATAACCCCAGATTTTAAAAAGGGAAAGGAGAGAAACCCATGGAACTTCAGGCCTGTAAGCCTCATCTCTGTTCCTGGCAACACAGTGGAACAGATCCTCCCATAAATTATGCTCAGATGTATGTAAAATAACCAACTGTATCCTGGGCTGCTCAAAAGAAGTGTGATGAGGAGGCTGAGGGAGGTGGTTCTCCCCCTCTACTATTCTCTCATGAGATCCCACTTGGAATACAGCATTAAGGTTTGGTGGTCCCAACAAATGATGTGGATCTTTTGTAGTGCATGCAGAGGAGGGACACAAAGATGATCAAAATCCTGAGGCATCTCTCTTATAAGGGCAGGCTGAGGCAGTTGGGGATTTTCAGCCTGCAGAAGAGAAGACTTTAAAGAAATCTTATAGCAGCTTTCAGTTTCCTGAAGGGGGCCTACAAGAAAGCTGGAGATCGACTATTTACAAGAGCATGTGGTCATATGACAAGGGGAAATGGCTTTAAACTGAAGGAAGGTCAAGTTTTGAATGGTGCTGCATTCAGCTGTCAGCCATTCACTAGTGGTGTCCCTCAGATGTCTATGCTGGAGCCAGTCCTGTTCAATATTTTTATTGATGACATGGATGAGGGTATTGGGTCTTTCGTTAGTAAATTTGCAGACAACACTAACCTGGGAGCTTGTGCCAATCTGTTGGAAAGTAGGAGGGCTCTGCAGAGAGACCTGGAATGGTTGGATGGATGGGAAGAGTCCAATGGGATGAGATTTAATAAGTCCAGGGGCTGGACTTATTAATGCTGGACTGCATTTTGGCCACAATAACCCCCTGCAGTGTTATAGGCTGGGGTCAGTGTGGCTGAACAGTGCCCAGGCAGAAAGGGACCTGGGGAGTGCTGGTGACAGCCAGCTGAACATGAGCCAGCTCTGTGCCCTGGTGGGCAAGAAGGCCAATGGCATCCTGGCCTGGATCAGGAATGGTGTGGCCAGCAGGAGCAGGGAGGTCATTCTGCCCCTGGACTGGGCACTGGTGAGGCCACACCTTGAGTGCTGTGTCCAGATCTGTTCCCCTCAGTTTGGGAAGGACATTGAGACACTGGAACACATCCAGAGGAGACAGCGAGGCTGGTGAGGGGCTGGGAATACAAACCCTGTGAGGAACAGCTGAGGGAGCTGGGGGTGTTTAGCCTGGAGAAAAGGAGACTCAGGGGTGACCTTATCACTCTCTACAACTTCCTGAGAGGTGGCTGCAGTCAGATGGGGGTTGGTCTCTTTCTCCAGGCAGCAACTGACAGAACCAGAGGACACAGTGTCAAGCTGCACCAAGAGAAATATAGACTGGATATTAGGAAGAGGATTTTTAAAAAAAGAATGATAAAGTACTGGAATGCTTTGCCTGGGGAGGTGGTGGAGTCACCATCCCTGGATATGCTTAAAAAAAAAGACTGGATGTGGCACTTGCTGCCATGGTCTAGTTGCTGTGAGGGAGATGAGGTAGTGGAAGGAGTTTCCCAGAGAAGCTGAGGATGCCCTCCCATAAAAGTTTTCAAGGCCAGGTTGGATGGCCTCTGAGAAACCTTGTGTAGTGAAAGGTATCCTTGTCTGTGGCAGAGGTGTTAAGTATGGCGTTAAGCAAAGTCCCTTCCAATTCAAGCCATTCTGTGATTTTATCAACCTTGGATTCGGCCTAGGGATAGAGAAGTTGCAACGAGAATTTCTGCCCTCAATAATATTACTTTTCTGCTTGTAACTCATGTAGAAGAAGAAAGTTCTTTCAAATAACAATCTTGTGTGTCAGCAGCTATAAAGGGAGGAAGCTGCCACATGTGCAACAAATTGTTTCATTTTCAATTCGCTTTGATCAAAAGCTCTGAGATACACTTTTTTTAGTTCACAAGTATGAAGTTTCCATCTGCTTAATAAGAATTTGGAGTAAATGACAGGCACAGAAAAAGTCACTGTCTCCTAAGTGTGTCATCATCATCCCAGTTATTTAATGTACAATAGATTCATTTTAATTCTACGAGAGTTGCAATCAGCATTTATTTGTATTCAGTGCTACAGCAATCTGGGTCTGAATGCAGTAAGTTGAAGAAGAGTTTCCAGGGGAATAATATTTTGGCTTCATGATATTTTCCTTAATAGTCTGCTAACAAATGTTAAATCATATTTGATACTTATTTATGGCCAACTCTAATCTAAGTTGACATCTGAAGTGTTAGGCTTCTTTTCTTTTGTTTTGTTTCCCCCTCCATTTTCCTGAATTCCCTTCTTAAATTCCATTTCATATAATGTCAACCCATTATGGCTGTAACCTGAAGCTTGAGGTGGCAGTGGCATTGTTAGAGGTACAATACATAATATCTGAAATTCAGTCTGTTGTGACTGACATAAGCAACCTGCATTAAAAAGATACCATATTTTAAAACTATGCCTAATCTGCTTCATATGCTTAAATTCTAGTTAAGAAACATGGGAATCATGTATGCATGATTAACAAAGTGGTAGTTTTTACTGGACAGCTAGGAAAACCTCTATGCAGTTTCTTGGGATTTTGGTTTGGTTTGGTTTGGTTGGTTTGTTTGTTTGTTTTTGTTTGTTTTTTTTTTTCTTTTTTTTTTTTTTTTTTTTTTTTTGATATTTCAAATTATGATATTTCTCGTAAAGAAATGTTATGCAGCATTTCGGGGAGATTTTGGCATGGACAGAAAAGTTGTTCTCAACTTTTTAATAAGTTTTCAGAGGCAACATAGTATATCTCAAGCATATCTCAGCACAAACTGGCAACATGAAAACATTTATCACTTAATTTTTTTCTTAAAAAAAATTTAACAAATGCTGTACACTCCCAGTGATCTTTCAGAGACAATTACCTGTGCAGGCATCCTTTGTTTTCTTGCTTTATGCTTTTAGATCTTGTGGTTTTGTTTGAGGATGATTGACATAACAACTAATGTATACAATGAGGTGTATATAACCTTTTGCATGACAACTATTATGCATATCAGTTCTCAGCACTTCCAGTTCAAACATCACACTTATCTATTGGTCTTCATGGATTTGTATGTCATAGGTCTCAACGAAACAAAATCCATTCTTATATAAAAAGAGAAGTATAGACAGAATGATACAGTTAATTTAAATATCTTGAACTTATGTATTCTACCAGCTATAGTGGAGCTTTACCAGCATGCATCAATAGCTGGTTTCTACAAAAATAAGTAGTGTTCATTTGTGGATATTTTTTATTAATGTTATTTTGGATTAGCTAGGAAATAAAAAAAAAAAAATGTATAAAGAACCATCCTACTCATTGGAAGAGGAAAGTAACAAAAGATAACTATCAGGAGCAAGCACTGTATCAACATTTATCAGTATGATCTAAACTGGAGGCTTATTTCTTGAACTTGATATACAATGAATCACTTTTTTGAAAATAGTTATTTACGTGGTCTCAAATCGTGTTATAATACATGCTGCAACTTGCCAGTAACAAAACAGCTAAACCCACAGAATAATACAAAGCCTTCTGAATTCACAATGTTTGGCTGTACAGTGAAGCTAACATACCACAGGAGAAAGGTATGAAGGGAAGACTTCATGCAGGCTGGTAAGCACATTCTTCAGCCCTTGAAGGATTCTAGTATTAGCCTTTCAGAATCTTTCCAAGGGCCTTGTGTACGTTATATACCAAAATATTCCACTAGCCCAAATAATCTCTATAGACTACTACTGATTTCATAATTAAAAAGCAATGGCAGATTTCTTCCTAGATTACCTTCACTAAGTTTTGGGTAATTATGTCACAGTTTCGTTTCTGTTAACTGCTTTGAGATTTAACTATTTAATCATGGAATCATAGATGGTTTGGTTTGGAAGGGACCTTAAAGATTATCAAGTTGCAACTGCCTTGCCATGTACAGCATATGTTTCACTAGACCAAGTTGCTCAGAGCTCCATTCAGCCTGGCCTCAGACACTTGGGGACAGCTTCTCTGAGACAACATGTTCCTGTGCCTCACCACCCTCACAGTAAGGAATTGCTTCCCAATAACCAATCTAAACCTATCATCTTTCAGTTTAAAGACGTTGCCCCTTGTTCTATCATTACATGCCCTTTTAAGTAGTTCCTCTCTATCTTTCTCGCAGGCCCCACTCAGGAACTGAAAGGCTGCTATAATGTCTCCCCAGAGCATTGTTGTCTCCAGGCCAAAATATCTCTGAAATTCTTTTAGCTTTTCCTCATAGGAATGGTTCTCCACACTTCATAGCCCTCTTCTGAACTCCCTCCAGCAGGTGCCTGCACTAGTGTTGAGGGCTCCAGTCCTGGATACAGCACTCCACCTGGAACCTCATTAGAGTAGAGGTGTAGAATCACCTCCCACATGTTTTGGTCACACTCCTTTTGATGCAGTTCAAGATACAATTAGCTTTCTGGTATGCAGCCACACATTGATTGCTTATGTACAAGGCAAGGTAATATTAATTATATTATGCTTATTAAGTTTCTAGTTCATGGGTGTAACAGATCTGTGGATTGTTTAAAATTTACACACATTTTCTATTTCCTCTCTTCCAACTACTAATTCTTTTCCTAAAATTCTGATCAGTATAGATTTCTCTGTAATGCTCTCTTTAATGACTTTTCTAATGAACCCAGTAGTTCAGAAAAGCATGTGTTTACTCTGCAAAATCCAGATTTTATAAATATATATACATATTTGATGGGTTTATGCTTCAATTGCTGTAACTCTCAAAAGTAGCGGTGACTCCAGTACTTAGGATTGCAGTGTTATGATTTTGCTAAGGCTCTCGGTGCCAATTATAAATTATTGGAATATTTTGAAAAATTTACAGGTAATCTTTATAACTATTCTATGAACTTCAGCAGGTAGCTAATTTTCAGCAGGTAGCTAATTTTGCTTTCATAAACTGTTTGTGATAATTCAAGATATCATCTTACACTTTTAAGAATCAAAAGTATTAGACCAACCCCCAGCTTGCTTACAGTAAGTCAGACTCCGACCACCTTCAGAGAATTCTATTCCTCAAGGGAATCAGGCCTGGCTTGCAGAGGAACTCATAGTTCCTCAGTTCCCTGGTGCTGTTCTGTACAATTTTTGCAAAACTTTTTGTTAATACATAGTTTTTAAACCAGTGATGATGCTAGTTACAGTTTGATGGATTAGGCTTTGAGGCCACATTCATTAAATGACTGCTAAGTGCTAATTAAAGTCTAACTAAGGTTTTTTCCCATAACACTAGGGATTCGTCGATTTTTTTCCACCTCTCTCGTATATGAATAATTTTTAAAGCAAATAGGTTTATACCACTGGTGTTTGAAGAGAAGCTTACTGAATACTAATTGCTAATTCTTAAAAACTCCAGCATCAGAGAATATTTCTGAACATCTGGCTTACTCTCAACTGGCAAATAATTTACTACTAAGACCCTGAGCTTCCCCAATAGGAAAAACTACAAGTCAATTATCTTTTCAAATGCTGGGTATTTCAAAGATATTTGTAACAAATTGCTTACAGAAATAATATTTACTTTAACCAGCTTAAGTGAAAATTACAGATGTTCAATTCTGCTTTTTCTGAATCTCTATAAATGAAAGCCTTGTTAGGAACATCAAAATTATATTTTACTTCATATATATTTTGCTATAAATACTTGGCAATAAAAGTAGCAGGATGAAAAAATATACTTTAAAGGATGCAAAATTAATGGAAAATTTTATTTCTTCATAACATACACAGATATAAGCAGAGAAATAAATGTTAATTATCTTTTTATTGGCATAAAATATCCAAAATCAAATTAAATTCTTCATGTTTCAGATGCGTGTAATCAGGACAAAGGACAGCCTCTGGTCAGAAACAGATTTTAACTGTAAATATGTAAGAGAGAGCTTTTCATAGATCTCAGAATGAGGAAAGACATTGTATTCTGACAAATTACATAGGTGACTATATATATATTTTAACCCTTTATAGAGGCACTCTGCAGGCAATAATTTCAGCTGAACATGCCAAGTCAGAAGCATTTCACTATCTTTGGACTGATGAAGATACAGCTTAAATGTTTTGTCTAAGTTCACACAGTAACAAATCAATGAATGAGCACAGATCTCTTGAACATTTCATCACTTTAATAATATTTATCTAAATATGTATTTTTTGCCTAATTGTATATTGTAGATGTAAGTTCTGAAATTTGATTTCTTGTGGTGCAAGTCAAGCAGGTGTTTTCTTTTTTTTCTTCAGAATTTTAGAAATGCATGCAATACTTTGGACGGTGTCCACACAAAAATGAAAGCCTTGCTCTCCCACAGACAAGTTTCATGAACATGAAATACAAAACTCTTAAGAAGTAAGTTTGGAATACACCTTTGGAATTGGTTCCTTTTGCAGAATAAGAAGATGCTTGCTGTTGCTAAGATTGATTCTTATTCCTCTCATATGATAATGACTCATCAGTACTTGATAGATTATAAGGGTGTCTAGTGATTTAATGTAGGATTCTTTGTGGGATGATCCTTTACTTACAGGTTTTTCTTTAGTCAGCTCAATGGCTTCCTAAATTCTATCTAAACCTGGTGCCCAGGAGAAATGTTAGCCAAGCCTGGCCATCTGCTGTTCTCAGAAGACTGTTCCCGCAGAAGACTGTGCTTGTGTGGAAACTCTCAGATCTTCTGAGACTTTTTACCAGATATCTGGACAAGTGTCTTTGACTGAACTTGAGACATCTGACTCCCTTCTTTAACTGCTAGACCCTAGGACTCCTAGAAATTTTTCAGCTTGGAATAGATAAATTTCAAAGCCAGGAATGATGTATTTTCCTCTCCTTTCAGGGATACCACATGACCCAGCATTTTCTGAACAGGAATAAACATTTATGACATACACAGTTGAGGAAAAATACCTAAATATATTTTGTTTACTATGTGGATGATTTCTTATTTAGAGGTGAAAGAACTGAGTTAATTTATCTTTCAAAAGACAATGTGTAAATTGTTGTCATTCCAAAGCTAAATTAAAATTTGAACAGTGCAAAAGGTGGCAGACTATGAAGCAATACTACACGTGCTTCTTTTGCCTCCAGATAAGAAATGCATTTTCTGCTTTGAGGTTTGAATGAACTACGTGGTAGAGTTAGTATAGACAGCATCAATATTGTGTTTGTTTCTTTTTGAATTTGGTGAAGGTATTTCTAGAACCATTACAAAAAAGCTATTGGTTGAAACAAAATGTGGTGGGTTTTTTGATTGTTTGGGGTTTTTTGTCTTAGTGGGTTTTTTTGTGGTTGTTCCTGTGTGGATGATTCCAAGAAAGATGTTCCAGTGCTCTGTGTTATCTCATAACTAATAACACAATTTTTAGGGAATCAAACTGCTTGTTGAAGATGACTGGGCCCTTGGACTTCCCCAGAATGATTCGGACCAGTATGGGTGACTGAAGGACTCTGCAGATCTTAGGACAAGTCCAGATTTCAGAGGTCAAAAGTCTATTTCCTGTGAGATTTTTGTGGAAAAAAATAATGTATCGATGGTACTGTACAGACAGAAAGCTCAAGAATCTCTAGCTAGTACCATCTGAGATGTGCAATCTAGTTCTAAATACAGTAATTTGTGAGTAAGAAGTACAGCTAAAAATGTTCTTAAATTAAGTTTGTTCTTTCATGAAACAAGAGAAAAAAGTGCATTCTGAGTAGAAGAGAGAAAGTTGCTTATCTCTGTGGCCATTAACTCACCATGAGACTAGATTCTGTTGTCACCATGGATTAACCCTAAAATACAGGGTCTGCCTCTGATCTTTTCCTACTACATTTGTGCAATCTGATTTTGAGGCTGTGAGGAATACAGTTAATTGGGAGACTTGTCCCTGGAGTTTCTTTCCTTTTGATAGCAGTACAAAAACTTACCCTATTTGAGAGATATTTTGTCCTAGAGCTGGTTAGCCTATGAGTTTTCCTTTAATTTCCCAGTTTTCCATATGATATAAGATTAAAAAAACACTTTACGTAAAATTTAATTAATGTTAATTTTAGTTTACTTCAAATCAGCTCCATTTACTCAGGCCTCCTGTATTCCATGCCCTTTATTTTCTTGAATCTTCATGGTCTACCAAAATAAGCATAAATAAAATAACATTAATATTGTTGTATTTTATTATCTGATAAAGTAATGTTGGTAATCATGTCTAATATTTGACCCTATTATTATTATAATTATTTCTTCCCATATTTTCATGTGAGTTTATAGAGATTTTAAAAATTACATTGTCTTATTTAGGGTCAACACATGGTTTTGCTGTGGCTGCCTTTTAAACTCATGGCCAATTTAACTTAAAAACATTACCTGGTTGCTTTGGGTTTTTTTTCTTTTTGCCTTCTGAAAATCAATATTTTATCCCATATTTATGTTTTGATTATGATTTTATTATTTGATCTGATGACTGATTGGTGATTTTTTATTTGCTGATACACTGCATCGGTAACTCTATCTGTTTTATTTACCCAAGATCCTAGTTTTAACATCTAGAAATTTTGTTTCCTTTTTTTCTAATCACTGTGTCTTATTTCTGTGAGGGTTTGAAATACCATATTATTAGCAGTTATATCACCTACCAGAGTACTAGATACACTGAAGTTACACATTTGTTCACATTCATTACCTTTGAGGGACAGTTTTAGAGAATGGTTCTGCTTATTGTGGACTCAGATCCTTCTGTGACTGTCTTCCACAGTATCAAATCTTACCCTTGATCCTGTCCACTGGAAATCTGATAGTGAAGTTTGCTGTAAAATGCAGAAATCTACATGGTTTCTTTACTCTTTTTTTTTCTCCTTTTTTTTTCTCATTTTCACTTTCAGCTTGGATTTCCTAATGTCATCAGGCATGTCTCCATATACCTGTTGTGATACAGGTCTCAAAGTGTTTTCAGTGACTCATGTTATATAATTATATAGCTGCTAGCAAATTTTGAGGAACACAGAGATCCTCAACAACTTTTCAGAAAGTAGCAGGCTTGGTAGTCATGTGGAATTTGGCTGCAGGCTTGATATAGAAGACATTCTGACTAGAACTTATTTTTCCCTACAGATATACCAGTGTAAGTAAAACAATTGCTTTTTAACATTATGCAGTGTTTCTTTTTTGTTTTCATTGGGTTTTTGTTTTGTTGAATCAGTCCAAGTAGAATGACAGCTCCTGCAAGCTGTTAAATGCAGTTAATGCTCTGGCAAACATACCTCTGTTGTTAACTGATGTTTGTTTTATTTAGGGCTGAATAAGCTTTTTCTAGGAGTTTACTTTTAGAATGGTTGGTATTTCTCAAATTTTCAAAACTAATAAATAGATTTGTAGGTCTATGATTCAATACTGATTCTTTGGCAGGCCTGCGGACAATAGATACCATGAATTTTCATAAAAAATTTAGATTGAAACCTGATGTCCAAATACTTTCTGTACCTTCTGCTAATGAGAAGATTTCCATTTGCACTTGAAAAAATTCTTGAAAATTAGATGCCTATTTTCTTCTCTGAAAGGATCATCATTCCATAGATTTATATAATATTTCTTTACATTAACATTCTTTAGTTGCATAATCATCACATGGGGTTTTTGGTGCCATTTGGCAGTTAAGTAGATTCTTCCTACTTTTTTATCATTAAATCCTGGTCTAATTGTGTTGGGTACCTTGAATTCCTATGAATTCCCTCCTAATACATGGGATCAACAATTTTCATGAAGACTAAACACAGTATGCTTTACACAGTCCAGTTTTGTTCACATAGAAGCCATGACATTGCTGAAGAAATGCCTTGATAATCAGAAAAATGCACCAAAATATTATTCTTCCCAAATTATGCAATTCCATTCCAGTTCTTTTCATCCCCTGTATTAAAACACAGAATATCCCACTTTTCTATGGGATATTCTGAAGTTATGTATCTGTCGACCATAAGTTTTCTGTTGTAAGAAGTTTCTAGTTTGAACTAGATATCTGATTCAAAATTTACAATTTTAAATGTAATTTGAAATCAGCATGTTAGTTCAAAGTGGACATCCCAATTTCAAGTTGTTGACATAGCTAATATCATAATTTCTGTCTATAAATGTGTAAATTCACTTTTTTCCCCTGGTCTAAAATGACAATATTTGTCTTTCAATCCTGAATAATGGTCAAAACAGATGGTGAAATACCTGAATATTTATATAATATATATGTAATTTCCTGAAGTTTTTCACACAGTATTCTTGGAACCTTTTTCTTCTATTTGAAAACAAAAAATAAAGAAGAAAAAGAAAGCTGGAATGATGGACACGTACAGGGAAAACAAGTTTTACCCCAAAAAAATGAATGACCAGGTCAAACTTAAATTCAAGTATATCAGTGAAGCAGCTGAGTAGTTCCATTATGTAATGGGAAACATCTGTTCTGAAACATCTATAGCCTAGATATAATGAGTAGGTGTGTGAATTGACACCTTCAGGTAGCCATTCAGGACAGCCACCAAGCCACAGCTGAAATGCAAAGGGCAAATTTATTTCATTACCTTGCCCATCACCAGGGCATCAGAGACACATAGGGTCACGAGCTCCATTAGGCTTAGTTCATCCTAAATGCTGGGGCAAGGAAGTCCAGTGCCTGTCCCAATATAACAAAAGGCATCCCCAGTTTAACAGAAGGCTGTGCTTTTGTGATTTCTCTTTCCCAGCAGAAGGCTCACACATGTCTGTGAGAGTATGTTGTCTCTACACAAGAATTCTACCTTCCAAGATAGGCACAGGATGAACAACATTGGCCATAATAAATGGAATTTTCCCACACTAGCATTGACACCTACAAGGTCACTATGAATAAAACTATTCCACCCTCCTCACCAAATCTTCTGGATTTGACCCTTTCCTCCCAACAGTAGAGAAACAGAGACAACTCTAGGTTACCTTGGAAAGCGGAGCTGAACTGTAGAGGCATCATAGAGGGACACATGTAATGAAGACTAAATGACCTAGAAAGTAAGAACTATCCTTTGTAACTGGGTGAGAGTCTGTAGATGCAGGCTTTGTTTTTTGAATAAGAGGACATAGGTGAATCCCAAAGGGAAGGCTGCGCCTGTGTTTTTCTGCCTTGCCTTTTCTTGCAGATATACAAATCAGACCTCATCATGGAAGGGTTTAAGGGCACATTAACCTATACAGGGCAAATGCTTCCTAATAGTGCACAATCTTCTAAACTTTGAGCTTTACTTAAACTCTGTTGTGTATGAAGTTGAAGACCTAAATTGACAACAATAGCAAAAAATGAGCAGGGATAATGGACTATCAGGCCTGAATAAAGTGCTCTCTGATACCATTATAAACTGAAAAAAATCCTTTGTAGATGTTTGTGTCCTTCAATGTCTAGGGACTGCAGGGCATCCATAGGTCAAAACAGCAGTCCACTGCTTTACAAAGCACTTTACATTGAAAACTGTTTTATCTGCACTAGAAAGAGAAACTGAAGACAACTGACAGGGGTAGCGTTTCCACAGAGAGTACATGTCAACTACAAAACACCCCACTGGTATAAAATGAAAGCCTATATTGTTCTATATCAATAAATTGATATGTTTATCAGGGACTCCATTTGTCACAGAGGGGGCAAAAATTATAAAGTGTCTGTCAAACTGTTAAAACTCAGGGCTAGAACAAAAGCAAATACAAAAGGTAGTGGCAGAAGAGGTGTGAAAAATAGAAACCCAGAAAAGAAGCATCAAAGTGACTCAGGCAATAGAAAAAAAGGCCCAGTTACTAAGACTGCTGGAAGGTAAAAAAAGAAAGCTAGTGTATATCAATTAATGATTAGAGCATGTGAAAGCAGAACACTGTAAGAAAACAATAGAACCACTGGTAACCCTACTTTGTTTTGATAATATTATGTAAAAGAAAGTAAGAAGTGCAAAGGGTATAGAGTTAATGTAATCTGAGGGAGAAGATATATTCCTGTCTTTAAAATATTGATCAAACTCATAAATTCCACTGCTTTATATTCACTGTAAATCTGCTAGTTTTCATAAGTTTTAGGGAAGTTTTCTTGAACTTTTACAGATAAATATATATCATAAAATATATTATATACATATATATATGTGCATATTCATATATATATATATATGAGAAAAATAGTTAATCATTATAATTTAGTCAAAGACAAAAGCAAAATGTAATTTAAAAGATTTCCAAAATATGTGTTTTGACAAAAAAGAGAAATAACTCTCTTCCGTACAGAAAGACAAAGAGCTTAAAATGTCGAACAATGTAGTACATAGAACACATACTAGGAATCTGAAATATCCAGGTTTGATCAAGAATTTTGAAATAAGGAACATGACTTGCCTGCATGCACACAATTTAACCATCAGAACAATGACCATGAAGAAAAAAAGGCCTCACTACTTCTCTGTTTCAGTAGAAAACAAACTGCAAGGTTCCAAATGAATGAAGTACAACCTATGTCATGCTTAAAAACTTACTTTGACTAGAAAGGAGTAATTAGCTGATACAGTCCATCCATCAAAGAATGAAAACATACATTTCACTTTAATAGAGCTTTATATTTTTTTTTAAAAATAGCAAGAATGTTAGACTCATGTTCACTTCTAAAAGCAATAAAACATTCTGTCATGTGTTCTCTCTATTATTCAGGCAAAATGAAAAGATAAAAATTGTAAGCAATTCATTCATGCCTCTGGGGAAATAAAAGAAACTAATGTAAATAAGGGTTTTAAATGAGTTTATGTGCTTTATGACCTTTGTAAACAAACCCACTTACTTAATAATACCATCAGAGATGATTATCAAATAAATTAGATTTGTCCAAACACAGTCAGACAGTTTTGAGTTCTATGTAATTATAAATATAAGACTCATTGTTAGTAGCGACCATAGTAGTAATGCTTAGCCTAAATCAAATCCTCTACCTTAGGCAAATATACACCTTATCAAGAGAGCATTCTTGCCTTGAACTCTTTACAGTCTAAGACTTACATCCCAGAAATACTTATGTGGGAGATTAGCACTATGTGTCTGTGTGGTCCCATAGTTCTGATTTTGCACTCGGTGTCATTGTAATCAGATATATTTACACTTATAATATATGGGTTCACATAGACAAGACAGATAAAGAGCAAGGGGAAAATGTATTTTCCTCCTTATGTAAAGAAGTAGCTGAGAAACCACTCAAGGCATTAGGTTATGGTTTGGCTGCAATCATATTTTCAGTAAATTCTTGGAAATCATAACTGTAAGCCAAATGAAATTAGTGCATGTAACAGCCTGCATCTGTTTTATGCATTCAGGTTTTATTTTAAAGCCTGAAGCAAAAAACAGCTCTTTTGTGTCTTACAGAGAGGGGACCAAGCACCTGGATTCCAGGGCTCTCAGAAATCTTCTGGGTATGGTAATTCAAATATATCCTTTAGTAGCTCAGGAAAAAATATGAGTCACAGCCTCACCAAATTTTATTTCTGGTGTTCTGGTGCTTAGACCCTGGGAATTCAGAAACTAGATTTAGTTGTGGAATTCTACAAACAGTAAAACACACATTATTACCCTCTACAATTTTTTGGGTCTGGTTTGTGGGGTTTTGTAGTTTTCTAGGGTTTGTTTGGTTTGTTGTTGTTTTTTTTGTTGTTGTTTTTGGGTTTTGTTTGTTTGGTTTTTTGGGGTTTCTTTGTTTTGATCTTTACAAATGTTGCACAAAAAGAAGTACCAACTTAATAAACTCTGGAGCTGAGAGGATTGTGAGGAATCCAATTCAACTAGTGGAAATCGAGTGCTTGAAAGCTTTGGAAAAGAATGGAATTTTTACCTAAGACCAACTTTCTTAGCTTTGATTAAATATACTTCCCATCCTATCACAGACAAGGGAGAATAGGATGAAATGAAAAAAAAAAAAAAAATCATCTTTATGTCTGTTTTCATTGTCTCTAGTAAAAGTAGAAGACAAGACTGTGCCACATATTAAGGGAGTTTGGCCTTGGAAAAGTCCTCCTCTGAAAGTATACTTTAGAGTAGGAGCTGTACTTCAGGTGGGCTCAGGTTTCTTGAAATTGCTTCATAGGAACTGTGGGTGAAATGATGTTAACACAGCTTTGAAGGGAATCAAATAGAAATCAAATCTCTAAGCAGAAGTGCACTGAGGTCCAGATTCCACTCCAGCTGCAGTGCCCTTCTATTGACTTGCTCCAGACTTTTAGAAGCACTAAACCAGTAGAAGACTGCTGGAAAAATCCCCAGGTGGAAATTAGGCCATCTGAGTCTGCACCACAGACTGCAGATGACTGCGTCACAGTTGATGATAAATTCACTGTCAAAACCCAGCAGCAAACAGACAAAAAGCAAGAGCTTACTGGCAAAGGAGAAAGTGAACGGAAAGAGTACTAAAGATGAAATATTTTCTTTTACCATATGTGTATAAGGCATATATCACTTTCTGAGGAAATAATATTGGGAACATTATTTCAGAGCATTACGTCCATAATGAACTTTTTTATCCTTTCCATTATCACAGATTTATATTTGTCCCTTTTGTCTCCATCGAATCACATACTCACTCAGCGAGTAGAAAAAAGAAAGAGAAATATTTTTGCCTTCCTTCTTGGGTGTTTGATATTTCTGTGGTACACTCACTATGAGATCTGAGAAACTCCAGGAAAAGAAATTGTGACAAATTTAATGCTAAGAACTAAGACATGTACTTGTGACTAATTCATATTATTTGCCCATAACCAAACCTGAATATTATCTTTACCTTTTCAATTTTCCTTCCTTTTTCAGCATTGTTCTTATGTCTTTGAAAGAATGTGAGTCACTTTTGAAATACTCTAAAACAGAAGTATGAAATCATAGCTCACATAATTAAAGGATTTGGAAATTGCTTACTGTTGTGATTAGAGCTGCGCCAATGTATAGAGGTTTTCTCAGTGTCAGCTGAGGTGTTTTTTTTTTTTTTGGGGGGGGGTGTTCAGTTTGGTTTATTTGTTTATTTTTTCAAAAATAGCACTAAATGTATTTCCTTCTGTCAGAGAGTTTATGGCATGGTCACAGTATAAAAGAAGAAATGCTAACTGGATATTAATATTAGGAGAAGAGTGACAGACTGGCTAACCCAAATGGAATACAAAGCTGTGCATCATCAATATAAAAAGAATTATTACAATTCATGTCTATGTTTCTGAAGTTAAAACAGGGTCTCTGTCCTTTCTGAGACGAAATGTGGGAGGGCGAGAATGGAATACAATTAAGTTTAAACAAACAATAAAACCTGCTAGATTAAACCAGTAATTTTCTTGTAATTACAGGATTATTATTTCTTCTTTCTATTTTTGTGCTTTAAACTAAGAAATTTATAGTGTACTGGGGAAAGATGTGTAGGGAAGCAATTTTGTTTTACTTTTAGTCACACAACTAAAAGATTGTCACACAGACTGCAGATTTTTAAAAATTTTTAGTGTTGTGGAATATTAAAATCAGATTCCCACTTCTTCAGGTGAATTGAAGCCTTCAACATGAAGATATGTTTGAATGCAGCAATAGCATGGCTTTTGCTGTCTGTCTGATATGCACATGGAAAAAATGTACTGTTTCAAAAGTAAAATATTTTTAAAGAACATCTGCATTTTAAATGGAAGGCAGCAAGGCACTTTGCAAAAACACTGGGCACCTTGTTCCCCACGTAATTCAATTCCAACATCAAGGAGGATATAACAGAGAAGCTATCGCTTGCTACAGAAGAGTATCAGGGAATACATATAAGGGTAGTAAGAAGGAGCTGAACAAATAAGATGAATAGACTATCTTCAGGCTGATCACTTAAATGTGAATTATGAAAACTTTCAGGTTTCTAGTCATCCTAATGAGTTATCATAGCAGCTGGGAGATAATAAGATAATGTACAAGTTTCATGTCCCCTATTTCTCCCAGAATTATAAGCAGTATTTCCTAATCTGCCATAGTCCATGGGCAACCATATTGGAAAGGTATTGTATTGGATGCAATACAGTGTTTTGGTCCTCATTTGGCTTTAATTTCCTTCTTGTTACTCTTCTTTGACTCTTGAGGCCGGCTTGTTGTTTATAGTCTTTGAGACAGGGATTATTTTGGTCTGGAAGTTACTCTTTTTCTCTAGTGTTTCAACTAGATTTGTTGAGATTGGTATCTGTGTTCAGCTATGTCTGCTGGAAGGCTATTATCAAGTAGTGGTGCAGTGCTAAATTGAAGCCTGTGACCAAACAGCAGATAATAAAATCTAACAGATAATAAACTGTCTCTATATTCTTAAAACAAACAAAAAAACAAAAAAAAAATCCAAACCCAAACAACAAACCAAGAAACCAAAACAAGAAAGAAAAAAACCCCAAACAGTGGAAAGTTAAATATATTTGACAAAAAATTATGTTTTGTTTTCAGCTTCCGTACAAATTTGTCCTTCTTCCCTGCTTTGTGGAACCTCTTTGCACTGATCTCTAGAAAAAAAGCTGCAAAGGGCTACTTACTGATTATTTATCAATACATTGTTGTAGTCTCTATCTGTAAACTGTACGATGGATAGAAACAGACTGTTACACAATTATTTATCAATAACTTACAAACACACTTTAAGGAACACCTCGAATGGTTGCATGTTATCCTCTGGAGGTAAATTTTTTATTTTAAAAGATTTTTCGCTTAGAGAAACAAGATTAACTGTTCACCAACCTATGGTAATTATTTAGACCTCTCAAACACCACAAATTGTTATGGGATCTAATTAAGCTACCATAACTCTACAGAAATCTTCCAAGGAATGTCATGGTTTCACCCTGGTTGGACGTCATATGTCCACCAAGGCAACTAACTTGCCTCCTAAATTCCACAGTGGAGAGGAAATATAATAAAAATCTCAGTGGCTGAGATAGGGATGAGAAGCGATCACTCAGCAATAACTATCATGGACAAATCAAATTCAAGAAAACCAATTTAGTTTATTATCAAACAAATCAAAACAGAGCAATAAGGAATAAAATCAAATCTTAAAACACTTTGCTCCGATCCTTCCCTTCTTCTTGGGCTCAGCTTGGCTCCTGACTTCTCTACCATTATCCCCCAAGTGGCAAATGTGCATGGGTCATTGAGGTTGTGGTCAGTTCATTATGTGCTGTCTAATCTACTACATCTTCCTCTTACTTTTCCCATGCTCCAGCATGAGGTCCCTCTTGTGGGAGACATTTCTACCTGAGCTTCTCTAATGGGGGTCTTTCCCACAGGTTGCAGTTTCTCACAAACTGATCCAGTGTGGGTTCCTCACAGGATCACAAGTTCTGACGGCAAACCTGCTTCAGAGTGAGATCCTATCTCTCCACTAGGTCAGGAATCTGCTCCGTCATGGACTTCCCATGGCTTCCTTCATCCACCTGCTCCAACATGGGGTCTTCAAGGGGCTGCATTTGGATACCTGCTCTACCACTATCCTCCATGGGCTGCATGGGGCAGCCCACCTCACTATGGCCTTCACCACATGTTCTCTTTTGTGTTAGGCAGTTTTGTAACTTTTTTTTGTAGTTGCAGCAGCTTCTTAACTAAGTCAAGGCATAAAATGCTTCCTCATACCCGTGTTTTCTGAGAAGCTACAACAATTTTACAGATGTAAAATGAATGAAAGACAAATAAAAGTCTAGTATTGCCCTTAGTTAGAAAAAAAAGAAGTGATAACTAATCTTGTACCCATCTATTTAACTTATTGTGAATTCAGTTATAAAAAGAATGTGGAAGTGTTCATGCTTATGCCATATGGTCAAAATGGAAAAGCCACACTAAAGTGTTTTGAAACATTAAGAGAAATCAAACTAGATATTTTCTACCATTTTTAAGAAAGACTGGAAAAATCGCTTGGAAATATTTAAATTAAGAAAAGGAAAAATCTAATTAGAAAAAAATATCTGTAGTTGGAAGAAACAGACTTTTTTTTTTTAATATCCCTACAAATGACACTAGTCTGTTTCAATATTTCATATTTTGAATCCATAATAAAGATTTTTTTTTCAGTTTTATTGTATCTGATTGTATAATCAAGTGATAGCTCATCACTAATAGAGCGCCAAGATAGCTTACCATGTTTTGCTTTTCAATTGAGAAGACATTCTAATTATTTTAGGATTATTGTATTAGTTCCAAATGGTGTATATTCTACACACTCTGAAAGAAAGATCCCTTTCTTTCTTCTTTTCTTAGATTTTTAATTCATGCTAGTATTTCAACTTTTGAAATGGCAATTTGGAAATACTTTCTGTACATATGGAAGCTTTGAGATATTTAAGCCCAGAATTATTTCTGTATTATGCTTAGCTTAGAAGAATAAACTTATCCTTACATTTAAAAAATATTTTTATAACAACAACAATCAATATTAGTTTATATGAGATATTTAAAGCACTTTTCATCAATTTTTCAGACAAAATTTCTTCTAAAGGTGTTGACTTTTGAGCAAAGGTTATATCATTGCTCCAATTTGCTCACAGAAAAAACAAATGGGTGTAAAACATCCCTAAATGTGTTAGGACTTTTGACTAACTGTAGAAGAACTCTGCTGTAATGACATTTAATTATGAAGGGGTTTTTTTCTACATTTATATGAAGCTATCTAAAATCGCTAAAGTGCAGTAACAGGTAGTAAAATCCTATTATTCCTGAGCTGCCTCTTAGGTTCCCCCACCAAATAGAAAAAAGTTAAGAAGAACGTGTTAAAGTAATTTTTCTCAGAAAAAAGCATAGAGGCTTTTTAACAATGGAAGCTGAAACATCTTAGAATCCTGCAGAATAGGTACGTCCAGGTAAGTCCTCAAGGAGGTTGATGCTGACTTGAGCCAGTGTCATCTGTCTCTGTCTTACGGACACAAATTTGGTGATTTAATCTTACGGCTCGGAGGAATAAGAGTTCCTTGTACTTTCTCTAAGCAAACTTTGAGAAATTGCAGTGGGATACTATTCTTCATACAATCTTAAAAATACTAAAGTAGAATCACTTTAATATACTTCCATGCATATCTCCTGTAAGGCAAAACCTTGCATACACCAGGTGTACACATTAGTCATATTTAAGCCTAGTTCAAATTCAAGAAAAGTGGTTTTGGAATGTTACTTGTTTCACTTAATTCAACATATAGAATGACAAGAAAAAGAGAATAGCAAACTTAGAAAGTAATTATAGAGCAGAGAATCTTTAAGAAATGTGGTGGTCGCTGCAACCCCTGATTTGGTCCTTTCAAAGACCTATAACTTTCCATCTGAGTAGCTGTGGTTCATATGCTTTTTTTTTTTTTTCCCCTTGGAACTAGACTACAAGAAGGCACAAATTGTGATTTTCCTAGAAGCAGATCCATGTTTTCTAATTTGTAGGCCTGCAGAAATCTGTCACTTTTAAGAGCCCCATAAAGAATTCAAAACAACATCACCTCAGGGATGTTTCATCTTGAGTAATTTGCCTGAATTGGAACCACTTGGCTGTTTTTTTTTGGCTTTAACCACACTTTTCCTGATTGCATTCAAGTTGTATAATACCTGAAGTAGAAGCTAAATACCTGTGTGCTTCCGTGTTAAATATAAACCAGATAAGAAACCCTACAAAGCAGCCAGCCTTACAAAAACAGTAAATAGATTGATATAATGAAAATTAGATAAACATTACTGAAAATTAGATTGACAAGTAAAATTAGTGGAAGAAGGCAAACTACTTTCACCATATATAACATGGCTGATAGAATTTTAAATTTCTAGGAGATTCTTCAGTTCAATGAAGGCACTGAAAATACTGAAAGTGAATTGCTTGTGTGTATTATATCCAATACATTTGCAAAAGTATTTCCTTAATTTCTACCAAGCTAAAGATCTTTTAAGTATAGTATGTAAGTTTC
Source organism: Certhia americana (assembly GCA_018697195.1). Taxonomy (NCBI): domain Eukaryota; kingdom Metazoa; phylum Chordata; class Aves; order Passeriformes; family Certhiidae; genus Certhia; species Certhia americana. The sequence goes on along the minus strand of CM031858.1, from coordinate 76,716,877 downwards.
CCAGCCTTGCAGCAATGAAAAAAATTGCAGACCAAAGTAGAAGGTTAAAAATCATAATATAATCCAAGGTGGCCCAAACTGCCTTTCAGACATAACAGCCAAGTGCTAAGCATTCCTTAGAACTACAGTTCAGCTCTGTGAAATAAACAACTATAAAAATAATTACATTCTTTTTTACTGTCCTGTGTTAAAAGTCTCTAGAAGTCAAAATGTATATTTGCTAAAAAATGTAAATAATAATTTGATTATTTTTTTAGGATTGTTTTTTTCTGTTTCAAAATTAGATTTTAAATGTAATTACATCCTTTTTGTAGATCAATTGAACTTTGTTTATCTCTATATAGTCCCAAATGAGAGTTTCTCATTTGTTGCCATTGAATTGGTGCCATAGCTCTTACAGCATCGCTGACTTGAGACCTTAAGCTTTACATGAAACAAACAATATATTTTATTTCCAGAAGTATAGTCATTGCTAAATTGATAAAATCGAATATATGGTGCTGAAAACATTTCAGAGTAATATGAATCCTGGTTCATATTCATGGTATCAAAATAAAATACCTGTGTGATGAGCTGATGGAACATAATAGATTGTAATAATAAGGATGAATAACTTCATTCTTTGGAGGTCATGATTTTTCAAAATAAGCTAAATACACGTCAGTGTTACACAATTTGAATTGTAAAACAATTTTCTCTTTGGGAGGAATGTGGTGATACTCTGAAAATGTTCCCAAATACATTATAGTGCACTTGAATAGTGCACCTGGAAAATGGTGCTCAACAACTAGCCAGTGAATATGCTGAGATGAATGCCTTTTTATAAGGTACCTTTTAAAGAATTATGATACTTTTATCTGCGTCCATATATTGTATAATTCTAGAGTAAATATAAACACCTTATAAAGAACAGAGAATTGAAAATAACTCTGATGCTTGTATTTTTAATTTAGCCTTTTAACTGCCTGAATTGTTTTGAGCATCACATGACATCTTTGTTTCCTGCCTCAGAACCCAATTCAGATATCTGATATGCCACCTATATCTGCATTGTTAAAGTTATGTTTATCTAAAGGCACCTGTTGCATCTCTTTGATCTTCAGAGTTAAGCAGATACTGGAAGATTAATAACAAGTATGAGTTTAAATTAAATTATCAAGTAAGGTCAACAAAAGAAAGACTTGGACCTGTTGGAAAGAGTCCAGAGAAGGGCCACCACCAGTTGATCCTAGGGCTGCAGCACCTCTCCTATAAACAGGCTGAAAGCATTGGAGTTGTTCAGGAAATGAGAAGGCTTCAGAGTGACTTTACAGCAGCCTTCCTGTAACTGAAGCCGACAAAATATGTGGAGAAGGAATTTTCACAAGGGCATGTAGTCATATAACAGGGGGCAATGATTTTAAGATAAAGGAGGACAGGTTGAGATTAGATGTTATGAAATCATTTTGTACTGTACGAGTGCTGATGCACTGAAACCAATTGCCAAGAGAGGTTGTGGACTCCTCATCCCTAGAGGCATTCAAGACCAGGCTGAATAGGGCTCTGAGTAAGATGGTCCAGTGGAAAGCTTTCTTGTCTATGTCAGGGGGTTTGATGATTTTTAAGGTCCTTTCTAACACAGGTCATTCTACGATTCTATGATTCTATGATATATAATTAAGGTTCACATTTAGCCTATTAGAAAAATATAAAAGGCCTCCCCAGATTTTTGTATAAGAACTAAAAGACTAAAAAAAAGAAACTTAAAATTTACAGCATACTGAGGAGGGTTAAATATGGGGAAGGGGCATATTTCTGAAACACTATTAAAACTTCTGGTTTAATTTTCAATTATGTGTTAATATGTATCATTTGAAAAAAACTTGGTTTCATTGCTTCCATCAGTTTGAATTTATCATACAGGAAGACTGACATTCAAAAAGAGTAAAAGTTATCTTAATACAGACTAATTGTGGTTTAAACAGGTTTAAATGCATTCAGCTCTATTTTGATCACACAGTGCTTTATTATTTCATATGAATACTATTTTTGTGTAGAAACCATTTCACCATTTCACTTTTAAATGCTTTCTCTTAATGTAGAAATCAGTCTGCTTCCTACTCACCTGGGAATCATTGCCAGCTAACTGGTAGCTGCTTCAGAAAAATAAGCATTCTCCTAATGCATTGTTGTTCTGTAAATAAGTGAAGAAATTTCCCAATTTGCCTTTTCTAAACATATTTTCAACTTTCTCTGAATCTTTTTCATTTTCTCAATAGGTTATTAACTTTTGCTAAAGGAAGGACCTCACATAATTGTCAGTGATCTTCCTATGCTTAAATAGCAGATGTTTGTCACATTTTATCATTTCCTCCTGAAGGTCCTCTATTATAGAATCATTAAATGGTTTGGGTTGAAAGCAACTTTAAAGTTTTTCTAGTTTCAATACCTCTGTTATGGACAGGGACTCCTTCCACTAGACCTGGTTGGTCAAAGTTCCATCTAAGCTGTCCTTGAATGCTTCCATGGATGGGACATCCACAGCTTCTCTGGACAACCTCTTCCAGTGCTTCACCATCCTCACATTGAAGAATTTCTTCCTGGTACCTAATGTGAATCTACCCTCTTTCAGTTTGAAGTGACTCCCCTTTGTCCTATCACTATATGCCTTTGTAAAGTTTCTCTCTATCTGTCTTGTAATCTCTCTTTAGTTACTGGAAGGTGATATAAGGTTTCCCCAGAACCTTCTATTCTCCAGGCTGAATAACGCCAACTTTCATCCTGTCTCCAAAGAAGAGGTGCTTCAGCCTGTTGATCATCTTTGTAACCCTCTTCTGAACTTAGTCAAACAAGTCCACGCCCCTCCTATGCCAGGGACACCAGACCTGGATGCGACACTCCAGGTGGGGTCTCACAACTACAGAGTAGCGGGGCCATTCCCTCCCTTACCCTGCAGGTCACGCTGCTTTTGATGCAGCCCAGGATGCAGCTGGCTCTCTGGGCTGCAAGTGCACATTGCTGTGTCATGTTGAGCTTCCCATCCATGAGCATCCCAAAGTCCTGCTCCTCAGGGCTGCTCCCCATCCGCTTTCTGCCCAGCCTTTAGTTGTGCTTGGGATTGTCCTGACCCAGGACCATGGCCTTAAACTTGGCATTGCTGAACTTTGTGAGATTTTCACAGACCCCCCTTTCAAGCATTTCAAGGTCCCTCTGGATTTTGCATCTCTTCCTTCCACCATGTGGACTGCAACACACAGCTTGGTGTCATCAGCAAATTTACTGAGAATATACTCGATCCCACTGTACATGTCACTGACAAAGATGTTTAACGGTGCTGATCCTAATATAAATGCCCAAGGAGCACTGACTGTTGTTGGTCTCTTCTTGGATATCAAGCCATTGACTTCAAATCTTTGAGGATGACCATGCAGCCAATTTCTTATCTACTCTGTGTCCTATCTGTCAAATCCACATGTCTTCACTTTAGAGACAAAGATGGCAAGCAGGACAGCATCAAATATTTTGCACAAGACCAGATAAATGAGGTGAATTTCTCTTTTCTCATCCACCAATGCTCTAGTCCCATCATAGAAAGCCACCAGAATTGTCAGGCATAACTTCTTTTTTGTAAAGCCATGCTGACTGCCCCAAATCACTTCCTTATTTTCCATGTGCCTTCATTTTCTGCTGTAATATGTACAAAGAAGTGACAAATCTTTTAAAATGTCCATTAACTAACTGCCCATCTTAAACCTTTTTGAACTGAGAGCACTGCAAAATTTGGCAGAACTTGTCAATACAGAACTGAAGAGACTTTGGAAAATTAGAATTCTGTCACTGGAAACACATTTCCTTTGGTATTTTCAATTAATAGTGAGTGAACTAATTAAGTTTTTGGCCATTCTATGCTTGCTAAAAATCTAGTCTGATTTAGTAGCACTGACATGAAAGCTAATTTTCAACTTCATATCACAGAGGAAGAGTTATGTTTACAACATATTTAATGGAGAAACAGTGGCAGTATACTTTATCACAGCAGTATTACAGATATTTTTTCCCCTTTGGGTCTGACAGAATGTTGTTTTTAATCATGGTCTTATCAAAGTGAATAAGGAAGGATTTCTCATATACTTCAACAAAATTGCATTCGGGTTCTTTTTCTGTCCTTCCTGTGCTGCTGTATGTAGGAGAGATTTCATCCCAGCTATATCAACAGTGAGAATTTTTTAGAAGTCTTGATGGGCTGAAAGCATGAACTTTGCAGTCAATACAATTTATGATGTTCCATTTTGACCTATTTTTTCAATACAAATTAATTTTATTTAAGGTAATTTGTTTTAACTCTCTGGGGAAAGGAATAAGGATTTCTCTTTCCAGACTTTGATACGACATGCTAAACATCTAGCTCTTACTTTCTTTCTTGTGCGTTGATCAGGTAATTGTATCATCACTGAAAAACATTCCTGTGCAAATTATGATAATTTACATTCTCTTCCAGTGATGAAATAACCATAATTTCGTTCCAATGTCAGGTAATCTCATCTACTTTATGAGTACTTTCTTAATTTACTTGACTAAAATCTGTTACTATATGCTTTTTAGCTAAAGTCTCTAGTATGCCCACTAAGGAACTAACAACATATCAATAGTTAAGAAGGAACTGTAAAACCCACAGTATTATGGGATGAAGAATTACATTTCAGTCAGAATAAGATTCAGAGCAGCTTCTTGAAAGCATTGCCTAACTGCTGCAAAACATGTGCAGAATTTCTTTTTCTTCTGCTGATACACCTAACCAGAATAGGCTTCCCTAAATCTGTTGATGTTCTGGGGGAATGTCATTAAATTGAAGTAATTTCCAAACCTGGCAACACTGCTTTGGCTTCCATGCCCTGTTTGCTACTGGGTTACATTTCTATTCTACTGTTCTCAGCTTCAAAGTTCAATTTTGTCAAGTACAGATTAATTTATATAGTTTCTTAAGAGTGCTTCTATAGTTCTTATTTTAAAGTTTTATTTCCTCAAGCTTCTTTTTTCTTAGTCTTGTTCATCTCTGAATATAGGCTACATTTTTAGTCATTCCATGCCTTCTGTTTACATTCAATACAACATACTATAGCTGTATTCAGTATAACTGAAAATATTTGTATTCCTAATAAATATCAGATTTATGAATTTATGCCATAGAATGGAGAACTGACAATTTTGAATTTTTCTCTGAATGGCCAAGGTGCTGTTTTGGAGTTTTCACAAATGGGAATAAGTGGTCTTAAGGAAATTGTCAATGAGTGATGAAGACAGTAAAGAAAAAAACAAGCAAACAAACAAAACAAATACCACCAACAACAAAAAAAGAACTACATGCATGTGTGAGATTTTTCCTTCTCTTTCTAAGTGCCCATTCCTCTGAAAAAAAAAATATTAGGAAGTGTAATCACAGTAAGTCTTTTCTGAGGAAAAATACAATTTAAGAAATCTTTTTGCTATCAGTCAGAGTCATGACCCAAAGCTTTTGATGCAATGGCAACCTTGTGTTCCAGAGTTTCTCTAATAGAAAAAGTTTCTACTAGAAGAACAAACGGTCAGACAGAAAACCTTTATGACTGCACATTAAATAAATTTGAATTAATGGACTTTTAAAAAACTATAGATCAAATCTTCATCCAGAGGTGAAATGTGGTGCCTGAGAGTGAAAAGCAATAAGCAGGATTAATGCTTTGATTTGTCAAAGTATTTCTGACAGCAATCCCAAACCAGCTATTCTAACAACCCTCTTTTTGTGGTACTCTGGCACTGAATGAAAACCTCAGTTACTTTCCTGGGGATATTCACAGGGTTAGTATAGAGCAAGTATAATTAACTCAGTTTGTCACATGCAATTTCACTAATCAGACAGAAGATGAATGGAGTCTGAAGAATGCTATATTTGTTCAGGTAACAAATACGTTGAAATAATGAATGCACTGCATAGAGACATTCTTCTAAAACATATTTTAGTCTGCCTCTGTTTATTTGTAGAGACTTATTTAATTAGCTTGTGGATTTAGCTTCTTTTTGATGTGTTTAGTGAGAGTCTAAGAGACAGTGTATCCTCTCTCTTTAGAGATCAGTAGGTTATTGCTTCTTGTTTAACAAGCAGCCTTTTGTGAATCCTAAGAAGACTGAAGGATCATCCTATAGCACAAATAAATAATAAAAGCTTTAAATATCTTTTGTATTAAGAAAGACATACCAGTTCTGAGTACAAAGCTCAAAATTAAAGTAATTAAGTGTTCTTTAAGGACTTCCCTCTAGCTTCAGTATGCTTTTGTACACACATTATTAGGTTTTTCCCCTAGGATAATCCATGACAACATCATATATTCTAACAGGATCCTCGTTTTACAACTTATTGGCAACTGCTGTTATACATAGATCTTTAGTTTTGGCCAAACACTGTCTGCCTTGTTTTTCCTGCACCACTGTAATACACCACTGTCATTTTACTGTTCTAAAAGTTATTGCCACTTCCTAATAAAGCTATTTTCCTGCCTGTACTAAAAGCAGTATCTTTCAATCTGTCAGAAAGTAATAGTAAACATGGAGAAATAATATCCATTTAATAGCTGAAGAATGAAGAATAGGGTAGGCATGACCAAAGGGTAGGGGGCAGAAGTTCTGTATGCCAGTACGCAGAGCAAGTTCATCTTCATCATCTTGTTTGCCAATGCACAGAGAGTGAAATAAGGAGAGACATGGAAGAAAGAACATATATAACAAGGTCTTATTCCACATGATCACTTTGAGGAATAACAGATGCATGTGGAAACTTTTCACATTCCTTTATAGAGAGAACTATAATAATTTTACTGTTCTCAGACTACCTCATATTTTAGCAACGTAGTCTGCTTATAAGTATCTTGGTTAACACTGCCACTTTTGACAGTGATACTAAACCTCAAAAGTACTTTAAAGTTAAATGTGGTAATAATAGCCTGCTGAGGCCACAGAGAAGTGTTTTTGTCAGAGCTGGTACCCATAATTTAGATTTAGGGTTGCATTAAAATGTTCATTTTCACATAAAACTTTCTATTAGGGAAACCTTCACCATTTCCATGAAATAGACTGCTCTTTGGAAATAATGGAGAATTTTATCAATTTATTAACTTGATATTGGATCAAATACAGTCATATAAATGGTATATCCATTCCATGGATCATTTTGCCATATGAGAAGTTAGGGTACCTTTCAGTTAAGAATCTTGCAAAGAAACTGTATGGGGTGGTCTTTTATTACCAGGTGATATTAGATCTAGAAGCAGAATCACATTGTGTGATCTGCTGCTCTGCACTGAAATTGCCTTCTGGCTAGTGTGAAACCCAAGAGCATCAGAATTTGAAAGAAACTTCACTGTAATACAACATTGAGATAACAGTATGTTACTCAGTAGCTGTAGGCATTTTACAGTGAATTGTAGTCACAATAGAGGCAGTAGGTTTTTAAAGAAAAAAAAAACCCACAAATATTTTTAGCAACATTTTAGAACATACTGCCTCTGTTGAAACTGACAATTTGATGTCTGTCTGTCCCCATGTGTAAAATAACTTTATTTGCTTGTATATCTTTTTTCATATGGGTATCATTCAGTGGAGCAGAACATGGTATCCATATCTCCATTATATATCTATATATGAGTAAAAGGAAAGAAAAAAAGGAAACCAACATCAAAACCAAGATCTCTTTTACCAATGGACAGTAGATTGGGAAAATAAGTTTTTCTTTGTTTGCTTGTTTAATATGTGGTTGTGATTTTTATAAGATCTTTTGGAGGCATAGAATTCTTATTTTCTTATAGCTCCATGAAGGATGTAAATGCTTGATAAGGTCATTCAAGTCTTGGGAGGCAAGACATGTTCTAATGATCAGAGTGAACTGTGCATGTGTAACAGATGGTTCCTTTTTCTATGGAATCTTTTTATCTCAGTTTTGCTTTTTTCTGGGTCTTATGTTTTATAATTTTTTAAAATTAATTTTATTTTTATGATGAGTTTAAAGGAAAAAAAAGAAATGCGGGTTGGGGAGGCATTTAAATGCCATGGTGAAAACTGGGGAAAAGGAAATGCTATTCATCAGGTTTTTTTGGGTTTTTTTTTTTTTTTTTTTTTTTTTTTTTTTGTTTTTTTTTTGTTTTTTTTTTTTTTTTTTGTTCTATTTTCGCTTACTTTGGTTTGTTTTTCTGAAACACTGAAGGAAAGCAAGTAAATTCTTCTTAAAAGCTGTGTCAGGCAAAGACAAAACACAGATGTATTTCATGAAGTTGTATGCTGGTTTGGATTGCAATAGAGTTCATTTTCTTCAGAGTGGCTGGTATGGGGCTATGTTTTGGATTTGTGCTGGGAACAGTATTGATAATTCAGGGATGTTTTAGATACTGCTTAACAGTGCCTGCGCAACAGCAAGTCCATTTTTCTTTCCCATGCTGCCACACTTGAGGAGGTTGGGGTTGTGTGGAAACGTGGCAGGAGGCATCTAGAATATTGTATGTAGTTCTAGGCTCCAGCATTTCAGGCAGATGTAAAGGTCTGGAAGAGGGCAACAAAGCTGGTGAAAAGGCTGGAAGAAATGTCCTGTGGGGAACAGTTGAGGACTTTGGATTCACTCAGTTTGGAGAAAAGGAGGCTAAGGTGTGACCTTACTGTTCTCTACATATTATTGAGGATGGGATATGGAGATGGATGTGTTGATCTCTTCTCCCTCATACCCAGTGACAGCACATGTGGGAATGGTTCAAAGGTGCACTAGGCAAGGTATTCACTGAACCTTAGAAAGCATTTCTTTGCTAAGAGAGTGGTCAGATGCTGGAGAAGCGACTAATGTGAGAAGCCTGTTGAACCAACATTTGGATAACAACCTTTAGAACATGCTCTAGCTTTTGGCCAGCCCTGAAATGGTCAGGCAATTGGGCAAAATGATCATTTTAGGTCCCTTCCAAATGAATTCCAAAATTCCATTCCATTCCATTCCATTCGACTCCATGTTATTCTCTTCTACAGAAAAAAATATTGTTTCTATCTCTTATGCTTATATGTATTTTTTCTCAAAATTTCGGGGGAGAAAAAATTGTGGAATTCCAGTCATAAATATTTACTCTTCACCTTACTACAGTGCTTTGCATTAATGTGACTTGTTAAAAATGTTGAATGCAAAGCCTGTCCTAGGAGACAACATTAAAATCTTTTCTTGGATTGGAACTGGAGGGAGCTTGTACTAAATGGTACCCAGGGGAAAACCCAGTGTAGCTAGGAATGCAGATTGATTGACCTCAGAACCAAACTGAACAGATAATGGTCAGTTCTGAGAATAAAATTCTTTGAAATAAATATACAGCAGTTGAAATAAAAATAGTTCTGCAAAGTAATACACCAGCTATGAAAATGCAGTATATAATTTTTAGTTTCCTCATATGAGCTAAGAAAATGGTGAATCAAATCCTCATAAAATGGCACAAGAATCCATATTTACTGGTCAGTGAAACTATTTACAGCTAAACACTTTCTTTATTGTTCATGGGTATGAGCCAAAAAGATACCCAGGACAAAAAGCAATGTGTCTCTTGAAGTTAGGTACTGTGAAGCCAAAGTAGCTCCTCTGAATTTTTTCAAGCATATGATTTTTTCAAACAAGATAGGAACATATATTTTCAATTCTTTCTTTTATTCCAGATATAGTTTTATCCTATTTTCACTGCTATAACCTTTGAGTGTTTTTATACAGTGCAGTGAATGGTAAGACTAAAGATTTCCCATATATGTTTGATCTTTTCTTATTTTATGACGTGTTTGCTTCATATGCTCCACTGATGTAATATAATAATATCCTTCTCAAATTTTCCAGCATTCTATTTCTCAAGAGTCCATAGAAATATTGTAGTTTTGAAGTTAACTTCATATGGTTATTTTGGAGAATGTGATTTGCTTTCCATCTCTCTAAAAACATAATTTAAGAAAGATACCTTTATTTTAATACTATTATGTAAAGTGTTTCAGAAACTAGCCACTAAAAAAAAAATTTGTTTTGGTCTTTTGTTTTTCAGTGGTATGGGGGTTTTTTGTTCGGTTGGTTGGTTGGTGGTTTTTTTTGCTTTGAGTTTGTTTGTTTGTTATTACTGTTATTGTTATTATTATTATTATTATTATTATTATTATTATTATTATTATTATT
>CM031858.1:76662501-76706687 GCA_018697195.1 Certhia americana | reverse complement strand
TTATTATTATTATTATTATTATTATTATTATTATTATTATTATTATTATTATTATTACTATTATTATTATTTTGGGGGGTATTTTTGGTGGGGGTTTTTTTGTTTGTTTATTATTTGTTTTGTGGCAGCAGGTTATAGTCACACAGTCACAAAGTCAAACTGTTCCGAAGTTTCTTTTTTTTGTTGTTGTACAAACGTAGTTTTTGAGCACTGAAGCTTAATTATAAATCAGCATTAGAATGTGGAAAAATAGCTTTCTGAAGATATTGTTGAAAATATCAGTCCCAATAAAATCTTAAAATAAACTCAATGGAATTAGATAAATCTTAGAAATCTACATCCTGTCAAGGCCATTAGCCTTCTCTGAGTGCACCAGCTCAGGCCTGTACGAAGTCACCACCTCTATCCTGCATGCCTAGTATGCTATCATCTCTCCAAAGAAAGCTGCAAAATCATCCTTCCTCTTCAGGGAAGGTTTGTCCCCAAGGGAGTGCCTGTGAGTGTTCGAGGTGTTTTTTTTTTTGAATCATCCCTTTGATCCACGGTACACTAATGACTGTGAGAATTAAACTGGACTGTATAGGGAGCTCTTCATGATACATTGAGTTATTGTGTGAGGAAATAAATTTTAAAGCTGAGAAAAATCACTAGATCATTAACCTGTTTTCACAGTGTATCACAAGCATTATATTTTACCCAGCAAGCCTCCTAATAGATTTCTCAGATTAAACATTGATAAAAGGCAAAGAAGCCCCACTGTTCCAGTTGTAAGGATCTTTTTAATACAGATAGTCTCTGCATGGTCCTATTCAACTTCTCAGTTAGGAAGACTATTTTTTACAGCATGGATCAAAGCTCTAGTTCACACAGAGCAGGCATCCATAGATGCTAATTAAAATGTGAATAGACATTAATAAACTGACATGGTCTTCAAACTGTCACTAGTTTTTTTTATAAACAATATATTCTAAATCAATTAGAAGTTGCAAAAAATATTACTAGTTGAACATTTTCTCTGTAATGTGGAATATCCTATTAAATTATCATAATAGTTTCTTTGGCTGTAAAAAAAGAAGCAGCTGCAACCTCTGTTATTGTTACTAGGAGAAATTGAGATGTAGCTTCTGTTTATTCTCCAGGACAAAAATTTAAATATAGGCTAAATAAGCTGTAATTATTTTTATCTCCAGCCACTTTGGTAGCAAGCTAGTAATGTTAAACCATATGTTCACAGTTAGGATATTCAAGAAGGGAACTGCCTCTATCAGCAGTTTGTACATCAGCTGTACTTGTGCCATGTTTTGCCACCTTGCTGGGTGAAGAGAATGAATGCAAAGAAGAGTCATCTGAAGACACTGAACAGCTGACTAAGCATCAAGTTTAATGAGAACATTGAGAGCTATCAGGAGCAGTTGGAAGGGGAAAATGGCACAGATGAACTCATCCACTTACCTCCAAACTAACTGTGACAGTAAATCAGAAAGAAAGTTGGGAAATACTTAGACTATATACATAGAAACAGAAGCAAAAATGAAAAGACTAAATGATTTAGTTTAAGGACCTGAAAGTCAAGATGAATGATTTTACTTTCTGGTATGCTTTTCACAGTAAATCAAGACAAAACACGATTGTTTTGGGGTAGACTTAATATTATTCATGGAAGCTAATATTAGAATATGCTTTGGGTTTGTGCTGGAAACAGTATGGATAATACAGAGATGTTTTTGTTACTGCTGAGCAGAGCTTACATAGAGCCACATATTTTTTTGCTTCTTGTATTGTCCTCCCAGTGTAGAGGCTGGAGGTGCACAGAAATATAGGAGAGGACACAGCTGGGACAGCTGACTTTAAAGGATCAAAAGGACATTCCATACCATATGGAGACATACTCCGCATATAAACCTGAGGGAAGAAAGAACAATAGGGAATCGTTTGGCATGACCGCATTTGTCGTCTCAAGTTACCTGTGATGGCTGAACAACTTCCTGCCAGTGGGAAGTACGGAATGAATCCCTTGTTTTACTTGACTTGTGTGCATGGCTTTTGTTTTCCCTATTAAACTATCTTTGTCTCAATCCACAAATTTTTCCACTTTTTCTCCTCCAATTCCCTTCCTCATTGAAACAATGGAGGGGAAGTGAGTGAGAAGCTGTGAGGTGCTTGATTTGCTAGCTGGGTTTAAAACATGACACGTGGAACTGTATTTGTGGTTAAAAAGATAGCCTGCCTTTAAAAAGTAATTAACTAAGGCTAGAACTCTAATTTTTTTCATTTATAATCAAGTCTTAAAAAGGGTTTAGTTTCCAGTTTGCTCTTCCTCCTAATGTACTTCCCTCTATCTTACCTGAAAACTCCATCACGTGGAACTCTACTGCTGAAATAGGGGACTAACTGTGCAAAATCATGCAATTTGAGATCATGAAGTCACAGAGACTGTTAGTTTGTCGAGTTTTTGGGTGTTTTTTTGTTTTTGTTTTTTTTTTACTTTAAGTATGAGAAAGAAAATGTGTGCTGATGAATGTAAAATTCCTATGTTACCTTGATATGCTCTTTTTCCAATTGGTTTCCATATGGTCTCTTTTCATTTATAGTTTTTACCCCAGGCTCATACTCCTTGCCTCAGTAATTTTCAGACTTTGGATATCTCATTTTGTTTCCTCCAACTCCTTGTCTATTTTTTTTACTCATATAAGCTAGTTTGAGCATATTTGACATATTTCCCTTCTCCCCCATTCCATGCAAACTTTCCTTTAAATTTCTCATGTAATTGTCCATTGATACAGTTTCTATCCTCCTTATTCTGGTCTCATCAAACAAATATTTTCTTTGCTTTCTGCATGTCTTAATACCCAGGTTCTTTGTACAGCCAGTCCAGTCCAGCTCTCCAGCTCCCAGAATTATCCCCCTTTTCCCAGTGATGTGTTCTGACGTAGTCTGAGATCTTTTCGTCAATTTACTCTTGCCTTCTTTTTATTCACAGTAATTATTATACCTTCTTTGGCATATTTCTTAGTCCTGAGACAGGTAATCTTCTTAGCCTTTTTTGAGGTATTTAAACTATTTACAAAATGTATAATTTCAATGATGAAAAGGAGATTCTAAGGGCTTGTGTCCTTGAGCATGTTCTTGTGCAGCAAGTGTACAGGAGGATAGTGTGAAACACAGATAAATTTAGCAAACCATCAGTCTTCCACTTTTTTAACTTTCCTCTATGCAGTCTGACACTATGACTTACAATGGGTGGTGGGAGAAAATGTTACATTCCTGTCTGAATGAAAATTAGGTAAAAGAAATGTATTCTAATTTCTGTGTAGAAAATTTCAGTCATATTATGTGGGAGTGAAAATTTAAGTCCTGTTTCAAATGTATTTTAATAATTAAATAATCATATATTTTAAAAGCTTGTTTAAAGTTATTATGTTCAGTAACATCTAACTGGGGGATAATTTTTCTCTTCTGTTCCCTGTTAATCTTAGTATTGCAATCTATATATTTATAATATCGTGAAAACTTTGTCTATGTGTGTGTGTGGTAGTATATACTGGTGCCAGCTTGTAAGTGATAAGACAAATTTTCACTAAATTAATTTCAGATACATTTGGATCTTATATTGTAACTTAATTATATGGACTTTGTTATGCTTTATTTCATGAAAGGAATGGAATGATCTTTCTTTGGGATTAGAAATTATGATCAATCTAAGTTATTACCAAGACTGGCTATCTCTAAAAGTGACTAGGAGAAATCAGAGGGCAAAATAAGAAAAGGCACAAGTAATGCCCTAAAGTGAACTATGCAGGGCAAGTCAGAAGGATCCTTTCATAAAATCCTTGTTGTCCTTGTAGTCTTCCTCCCTCTTCCAAAGGTGGCAAACTCTCTTTTATTGCTGCATTCCAGCCAAAACTATCTGTGGAGCTGGAATGGTTTTCTTCCCTGCCAGCTTGTTTTTCAGCACATGGAGAATATCTGCTCCTGTGACTTTAAGATTTCCTCCATGAAGAATATTTAGCTTTTCTGGACTCCTTTGCTCTTCAGAAATGCCTCTCAACGGACATTGTCTCCTAAATGGTCTACCCTCTGGAAGTCCAATATAGCAGACTTGTTAACCAATATCTAAACCACCATGCTTCTATTTAGATTTTCATGGTTTTTTTACTACTGCATTCAATTCATCTATAGAATTACTTATTTGTTTAAAAAATGTTATTGAACAGTTATTCTGAAATAAGATATGTATGCCATATATTTATATTTATAAAATTTCTGAGAGAAAGTGATAGATATAAAAATATGTAAAATTTCCAGATATGAACCTGTATCTGTATTGGCTGTTAAATACATCAAGGAGACAGTAGCTTCTTCCTGGCCATTTTTTTGTTCAATTTACTCATTGTTTTGTAATGGTTGACTATTGCACGTACACGTTAATTGCTACAATTTCTGCTCAATTATTGCAAATAAAAAATATATTCTTTTGAAAAAAAGAAATCATCCTTTTATAAATAGACTATGAATAAGTTCTACTTTGAGTAGAAATGACTTGCACTACTAAAAAACAGGCTTGATCACTTTCTATAAAACATGCCATAAAGGAATGAACATGCCTGCTTACACTGCCTAATGCCTAGGGACACTATTGTTTCATGTTTTTCTTTAAAGACAAAACAGAATAATGTAAACGAATATTAAAAATTATCTACTTGAAGGAAAAACTGCAAAGACACTTGTGCCTGAAATTTATCCCTCTTTTCCTTCTCCATAATGTTATGGCTTAATATTTAAGTTTTCCTTGTAGATGAACAAAGAATATTCTATTGTTGGGTAAGTTGATGAGGACAGACTGCTTTAACTGCTCATATGTTTTGTGCAGAGACAGCTGGAAGATCTGATGAACATCTCACAGCATAACTAGTCATGGGAGAGACTTTGCTCTGAAGGGTAGGATCTTGGCATAGTCAGGCTATGAAAAGAAAGGAGAATTTTCAGAAAATCCAGTGGTCTGTGTGTACAAAAGACAGGATGCAGCATATGAGGTCACAGCAGGGTGATTTTCAATCCCATGATTTTTTTCTGTCTGATAAGACTGGAGATGTACATTTTTTTAAAAGGCTGTTTTCAGTTATAAGTGATGAATCTATTTCCACAAGCTCTGTCATGATTTTTTGGTGTGTTGGCTCAGTTATGAAGCTCCAAATTGTTCTAAGTTTATTACTAAACCTAAACTTTTGTAGGTGCTGTGTATTTTACTTTCATCTCTTGTCTTGTATTACTTGCTCCCTAATAAGTTGTTGTATTGTCTGTTGTTATTGGTTCCCTGTGAGCTGAAAATTTATTCCCTTTAGTAAAGCAGTAGGTATGGTTTTTCAAGCTGAGTTTGACTTGTGGCTGCTAACAGGAAAACATTTTCCTCTTCATCCACTTTTCTTCAACAAAAATATAAAAGAAAAAGGTTTGGTTAAAAAGAGATGTGAAAATGAAAGGTTTGCCATCTATAAATAAAAAGGGACCGATGATAACTTTTGTATTTACTAACACCAGCAGTGTGCAATTTCTCAATCTTTTGTTCCCTCTGGCAAGAGGAAAAGACTTGAGCTCATCATGGACTAGAGGACCGAGCCTCATCTGTTTTAGTGGGGCTTTGTGTAATACTGAGGATCTGTCTTTATAAAAATGTTTTATAAAAATGTTTTATAGAACTGAAATCTCAGGTCAAGGAGAGGCTCCATTCTGCACCCTTCACAGAAATGCTCTTACTGCTGTTAGCTGATTTTGAGTCCTCTTAGATATGAATTCAATACTCTGTCAATATATATATATATATATATATATATAAATTATGTTACAGTTTAATTTTTTGGTAGACTTAAGCTGTGAGAAATGCCAAGGATAATAAGGTCAGATATAATGTGTCTTACTATGAACAGAAATGTCCTGTTTGGGAGATGGACAGTTTTACAATAGAATCACAGAATATGCTGACTTGCAGGGGACCCACAAGGATCATTGAGTCCAACTTATGGACCCTCCCAGGACAAACCAAGTGTAACATCACATGCCTGAGAGCATTGTCTAAATGCTCCTTGAGCTCTGCCAGGCTTGGCGCTGTGACCTCTTCCCTAGGCAGACTGTTCTAGTGCCCAAGCCTCCTCTGGTGAAGAACTTCTGAATATATAACTTAAAACTTCCCTGAGACAACTTCAGGCCATTCTCTCAGGTCCTGTCACTAGTAAACACAGAGTGGAGTTCAGCATCTCCCCCCCTTCTTCCCCTCATAAGGGAGTTATAACTGCCATGAGGTCATCCCTCAGTCTCCTCTTCTCCAGGCTGAGCAGACCAAGTGACCTCAGCTGCTCCTCATACAGCTTGTTCTCAAAGCCCTTCACCATCTTTGCTGCCCTCCTTTGGTGTTCTCTAAGAGCTTAATGTCTTTCTCATATTGTTGTACCCAAAGCTGCCCCCAGCACTGGAGGTGAAGCTGTCCCAGCTCAGAGCAGAGCAGGACAATCCCCTCCCTTGCCTGACTGGCCATGTTGTGCCTGATGCCCCCCAGGACAGGGTTGGCCCTCCTGGCTGCCAGAGCACTGCAACACAACTTTCTGTTGACCAGGAACCCCAGTGGCCCTTTCCACAGAACTACTTTCCAGCATCTAAATCCCCATGTTAGGCAATAGTTAGTTGTCTCTATCTCCAGTGGTGGACTTAGCTTGTCCCATAGTATGGATTTATAAAAGATGTTTACAAACATCCACAAGTCTGTTAAAAGACAACAAATGAAAATAAAAACAACAAATGAAAATAAAAACAATAAATGAAGATAAAAGTAATATGAACAATTTATTTGCAGAAAGCATCAATACAAATAAAGACGTTCTCATAAATATTCATACCATGAAAAACCTATCTCTTCATCCATTTGATTTCTTCTTAGGAAAAAAGTTAGACTTTAAGAGGATGGATTAGTGGTCTCTTTTTTAAAGTAATCCTAAACGGCTCCATCTCAGTACAGGTCAGGGTAATCAGGCATAGCCTGAATTATGGTTGTGCCACGGTCTGATCCTGTCTTAAGCCCTCCCTGAGCAGCCACTGAACTTCCATGGATTAACCTCAGTCCTGACTTGTTGACCTTGCCCTTGGTTGAAGATCACAGGACTGTCGTTGGAATCCATTGCTATTGCCAACTGACACTGCTTATCCTGCTCAGGGGCTGCTAGATAATGCCCTGGCAGTAAGGACATTGCCTGTGCTATCATAGTTGGCTCCTGCCTTGTCATTCCTCAAAATTCCACCTCACTCTTGCTGCTCTCTAATAGAAGTTCCCAAAACCAGATACCCAGCTCTGCAATGAAATCATTAGCTAAAGCTCATGAAAGTCAATACCAGAAGCAGGAAAAGGCATAGGCAACAGTCTATGACCTATTCCAGCTTTATGATGTATGCACTGCTCCTCCTGTGAATAACTTCCCATTAGAGTGGTACAGCATTGCACTTAGCTGATACCCTCAAATTCAAGAGAAAGGCAGTCTAAGAGTCTAATACCCTCTGACCAGATCCTTTTAGATACTCCATGCATGGAGGACAAAGAATGTTTAACTTATTCAAAGTCAATGCTAAACAGTGTATTTTGAAACTCAGATCAAAGTGATAGTTAATTTTTTGAATGAATACAGAATTTATAGGGTGAAATTTTGGTGAAGGAGAACTTTGAAACAGGAAGGAAAGAAGGTAGAAGAAGGCAATGTCCAGGTTTACTGAAATATGCAAACACAGGATAGATATCTTTCACCTGGTGCTCCTTGTAGAAGTTAATTACAGTAGTGTCTCATATTTTGGCTTCTTATTCTGGAAACTTTCCGTGCTGAATGACTGATATCTGAATAGTTCTGAAGCCTTCAGTTCTGACACTACTCTGCATGGGCAGACTCTGGCCCCACTCTTTCTTGAGTCCTGCTCCCTGAAAATGATGGCCATGAGGAGTTAAGCATCTCTCTCACCTGCGACATCCCTTCTGGTGTGGTATGTTTGATTTTGGACTTTGCAGTGCCAGAAATACCGTGATGTTCTCGGGTGGGTCAAGAAGAGGGCCACAAATATGGTAGCGGGCTGTAGTATGACTTGAAATTAGAGACTGAGATAAATGGACTTGTCCAATTTAAAGAAATGAAAGTGGGGAGGAAATTTTATGTCTGACTACAACTCTCTGTTGAGAGGCCATGCTGAATACAGGATCAGACTTTCTGAGGATGTTCACAGAAGAAGGATGTGATACCAAAAACACAGGTTGCAAAAGGAGGTTACAAATGCTTGATGTAACAAATTTTTTACCATGAGAATGTTCAAATACTGGAACGAGTACCTCAGGAGGTTGTGAAACCTTTAAAATTCAATTGAACATGACCCTGAGCCACCTGCTCTGACTTTTAGCAATGTCTTGGCTAACAGGACTTCTGGATGTCTTTTCCAGTCTGTGAGATTCTGATCCCATTTTCTTTCTTGGAGAAATGTCATACACCAGAGGTTTAATTAATGTAAATTACAAACAACATTATTTTTAAAAGGAAGAACTTTGAAGAATTGAAAATAGATTTGCCTATTTGATAAAATGTGTAATTTGTAAAGATTTTTAGTCTTAATAATGGAAAAAGAGACAGAGGGTTTTTTGGGGGGGGTCTAAGATGAATGCATTGAATACGTAATATATTTAAAACCTGCAATTTTAGTTTTTGTAACAGTAAGATGTAATAAAAACAAACTACAGTGTCTGTTCAGGGTAAAAATATTATAATTTTCTTCAAGAAGCAGCTGTTGTATCAGTCTTCACAAGCTCCTTATAATTTTTACATCAACTGAATTTATTCTTCACTTCTCTACTTATTATATACAAACTTTAGTTTACATAGAATGCTTTTACCTGCTTTGTCAGAAAAAATTGTGTGAACAGAGCTTTTTTTATAGCCTTATGCGTCAAGAATGATGATGAAAGTAAAGAACTCTTCATCAGTTACATGAATAGTGGAAACAGTCATGTCTTATATCAAGTAAATAATTTACTGCAATATAAATATTCTTTTGATCATGTACTTCTCATAATGTACTCCATTTTTGATTTGCATTATATCAAACACAGCTCTCAGGAATTAATTTGTTTTACTATTGAGAACATTTGTGTATGCAATAGCAACTAAGACAGAAATACTACATTTCAGTGAAGATCTTAAATATAAGATCTTAAGAATTTTGAAACAAGGTACTTTACAACTTTTTGTGACAGTGCTAAAAAAAGGAAACAGTTGCTTTTTTGGGAGGGGAAGTGCAGACTAGACAAAATATTTTAAAAATAACAGCTTTTGTACAATTATCTCTGCTGAAATGTCTTGAATGTCTCATTATGTCAAGTGCAGTGATTTACTAAACAAATATTTAAATTTTTTCCATCTCTTTGCTAGCGACAACATATTAAGTTCTGATTAGCTATTCTCTATTGTAACAGCTGAGAGATGTTCTATTTCCACTATTTTCATGTTTCATTGAGAAAGAATTGGTTAGACTATGTGAGGCAAGAAATAAGAGAAAGAATGATTAATTTCTGAGTCTTTGCATATTTCTCAGAAGAAAAATTTCAGGTACCTTATGCAGAGTTTTTATTATTTAAGTTTGAAAGATACACAAGAACAAACAGTTCAGGTAGCTGTTCAAAGCAAAATTATTAATGGAATTGATATTTTTATGGTCATATTTCATTTGGAATCATGTCGACTTTATTTAAAGCTGCAGTTCTTTACCTAAGTAGCTCACCTACCTACCAAAACTGTGAGACATAACAGAGTATTGTAAGCAAAATGTTAACATTTCTCAATTATTGAATGTTGCCACAGGCCTGAAGAGGCTTAGAATATGTCATTTTCAACCTTCAATCTAACTCTGAGGCTCCTGTCTCTGAATTTTTTTAAGGATAAATGTGATAAAGTATTGTTGTGTTTTCATCCAGCTTCTTTACAAACTCTTTATGGTATTTTCTCTCATAAGTAATTACCGTGAGTACCAAAGAGGGAAAATTACTCATTTAGTCAAATGTGACTGAAATGGGAACAATACTTAGTGAGCACTAGAATAACAAGCTAATAGTGTATTTCTACTCTTCTGTAAACAATATATCTACATGTTGAACAGGTTTGGATTCTATATATTTCTCAGGAAAAAAAAACCCCTCTGTATATATGTTTTGGCTTGAAAGACAGGTCTCCCTATCCAGAAAGACACAAACTCCCCTTGGAATGGAAAATGTGACTCCCTTCCCTCCACATTATTATAACTTTGAAATTAAGGGGTTTTCAGGCAAAGATTATGGGAAAAGGAATAACAGTTCTTTACTATTATCTGTATAACATGGCAACACACAACAGTGGCAGTAACAGCAAACAGAAGTAAAAACAGCCTTTAAATACAGTAAAAATGTGCCACAGGCACTTCTCCTTTTGCTGCAGTTCCAGGCACGGCCAGCAGGGGCGCTGCTGCCTCAGGGCTGGGCAGGATGGGTGCAATGATTCCCCCACGGGGGCAGGGGGTGCTGTGGCACCAGCTCAGCCATCTCTCTCCCATGGACAATGGCGGGTGCACCAGCAGAAGAGATGGAAAAATGGCTTCTGTAACAAACCCCCAGGGGCAACTGGTCCCGCTGCCCCTCCGTATGGTGAAAAAGGGCTGTAGCAGGAATATCGGAGCAGTGGCTGGAACTGCGTAGGGGAGCAGATCCCGAGGTGACAAACAAAATGTAGCAGATGCTCTGCAGCCATAGCAGGAGCCACGACGGATCGGGCTGACACGGGATATTAGGTTGAACTGTAGCGAAAAACCTGAAGCGGTGGCAGAAAACAGCAGGGCCATGCAGCAGCAGCTCCCACAAACAGCTGGGAAACACTCCCTGGGAGGGGGTCAGTGGTCGGGGTCCCAGGTTCTCCCCTGGGGCACCCAAGTAGATGGTGAGGGTTCGTTCCAGTGAAATCAGGTGATCGATAAGGTCACAGTTCAACAGCCGCTCTTATGAGCAAAGCCTCATTCACAGCAGGAGAAGCAGTAAAAGGGCTGAATTCTACAGAGGGAAAGAATTCTCCCCACAGCAGCAACAGTACCATCTCCTCTGGTTCTGACAGGAACAGAAATGAACCAAACCTAGCTCTCTGACCGCCAAAATCTCATGGCGGTCTCTTGGCCCTTCCCAAGAGAAAATCCCCCAGCCAAAATAGTGCAGCCAGCTGCACCCATTCCCCCACCTTGGCCACTTCTGTCTCTCAAGTATTGGTTCTTCCCATCTCCTAGGCAGCAAATGGAAGAAAATTCCCTGAGAGAAAGAAAAGGCAAAAAAAAGGAAAAAATCCTATCCTACAACCGTATAGTAATATGAACCTTGTGGCAGACAGTGTACTTCTCTTTGTCCCTATAACTGAGTGAAGATAATCATTAGAGATGAACCATCAGCATCCAAACTCCTTCACCAGGAGCAAAGTGAGCATCTTACATAGATGCTGAGTTCTTTTGGGAGGTTTGTTACCCTGAAAACTGTTTTTGCCAACTCCCATGATTACATTCCTTTAATGAGCAGTGAAGGACCATTGATGGCTTGTTAACAGCCATCCAGTCTCCTGTGTTTATCTATCTTGGATTAGATTCCAGGGTCATAATAGAGATTTTGTTCTACACAGTTTAATTAAGCTGTTGTCACACCCTGAGCCTCTTCTCTCCACCTTCTATGGCTTTTGCAGCTAGGGATCAGGGCCAGGTTTTGGTGCAGTTGTGTTGTTTAGCAACTGCCTGATGGTAAAGGTCTAACTGGGCCAATGTTCTGGGAGAAATTTGTGCTGGGGAACCATGTTGGAGCCCCAGCCCATGGCCCTCCAGGGCTGCCCCAACACTTGTTACTATTATTAATTATTATTAGTTGTTCATGCAACAATAGCCACAACATAATTGATAAAGCCAAGAAAAGCTAGAAGTATAGAAGGGTAAATTAATCAAGCAGTGGTTTGATGATTGCTGTTACAGATAGAAAAGCAAAGACTTGGCTACAGACAGGCAAAGAAGAGTCCAAGTGAATCCTGATGCCATGTGAGGGCCATGAGCCTGACAAAAGACTTGTGGTCTCTTACTGACAGTGTCATCACCATCCCTTGTGGGCTATAGGGCTACACTAATCTGCTCATCTTTCAACACCCTCACATTTATTGATCTTTACAACAGTCTATGTCTCTTCTGTTAACCAGATAAAACACACAGTAAACTGCTGAGGAGAGAAAAAAAACAAAAAAAAAGGTTGTATTTGGGGACTGCAAGAAAAGTGCTTACCTTTACTTTCTGCACAAAGTCTAGAATTATAGTTCATTTTGACCTTTGGAAATATTATTCCCCTGTTAGAAAAAGAAAAGGAAAGAGCTACACTGTCATGTCTATCCTTAAATGACTAGGCAGACTTCTATTTAGATTGGTCTCAACAAAACCCTAGGGCTCCTTTCATATATTTCATACATTTTCCAATGTCCTGTCCAAATAACTTTGGTTGTCTTTCCCTGAAGTTGATATAGTTCTCTTACCATTTTTCTAAGTATCAATATTGTTGATGAGTGATCTTTTCTCTACAGCTTCTGCTGTATTCTCTCATGTCCTTTCTTTTTTTTCAGGATTAAATCTAAAAGACAGAAATCCCAGGTAAATATGTCTTGTGGCTTCACAGATACAATTCTCTTAATTACGATTTGCAATGCATCATTTTCCTGAGAATGACTATCAAAGTAACAAGAATCCCAGGTAAAGGTGTACTTTAAATCTGGCATATTAATTCTCCTATTTCTTACAAGTGTTTTAAAAGCTTTCAGAAGATGAACTAATGTCCTGACCTACTGAAATTTTAGGTAGGTGAGTAAACATCCTAGCTGGTGCACAGCTAAAATCACTTTGGGAATACTAGTTATTACAGGTAAAGTTTGTTAAACATGGTTATGGATACACTCTGGTGGACTATGCCACTCAATCAGCAAGCCACTTCTATCTTTCAAGATCATTCACCACAACTCTGTTGCTACCTGATGTGAAAATCAGGTTGAACTATGAAGTACTTTGATAAAAAAGGTTTGGAGTACCAGTACATGCAGATCTTATGGCCTGCCATAGTGCACTCTGAAAGCATATTCTACCTTTTCTCTCTTCAGCAGCCATGCACATATCTGAATGTTAACACGTTATCTGCTGCATGTCCACCACAGTCTTCACTGCAAAAGGCTGCTTCATTCAGCTTTTCTTCAGTAGCAGTTCTGGGAAACATGACTCTATTGAAGCTTTTCAAACAGGTTTATCTTACTGATAATGTAGATTTCAAAAGTATTCAAAGTATTATACCTGAGGATTTAATGAGATACAATACCTTTTATTTTCCCAGTGTTGCATCTATCTTGGTTAGAACGCTGGGGCAATATTGACTTAATTGATCCCATATCTTGCTATCATTCATGGCTTCTCTTTCCTGAACAGCTGCATCCTAGGGTATTGTTCCTTATCCTATATTAATCCAGCTGATGGTTCCTGCTTGAATACAATATTTTACAGTTCTAATGAATTTTATATAGTATTTCTTTCTCCTCAGAAATCTGAAAAAACCCCTTCTAGACTCACTTTTGCAGTCATATACAGAGAATTAGGCCAAGTTATTGTATATTGCACTTGGTGCCCAGTTTGACATGCTTGAATTTCCAAGACTACTGAGTACATTTCGACAAGTTGTGTTCTCTTATGTATGCCTATTCCTATCCCAGCTTGATAAGCTTCCCATGAGGTTATCTGCTTTATAATTTTGAAGAATATATTTACCTGATATTGTAGTGGTTCCTTAAGTCCCGTTTTGCTTTGGCTGCAAAAATCTGAGATTCCATAGGTTTTATACATGCTTATGTTGTATATCACCAAAACACAGGACAAGCCTGTAATCAGTTCAAAGAAGTTGCTTATTTGCTTTGTTTTCAGTTTGAGATTAGGAATGATGAGTGTTACAGGAAAGTTGTTTTTTGCATCTTTTCTCTAAATACAACTTCTCAGTCTTGCTGAGATCCTATTTGGTTTGTTATTCTAGGCTTTTAGGTAGACATAAGAAAAAAACCTTTCAGCTTATGCACAGTACCAATTTCCAAAGGTTTAATGTGTTACATTTTTTTTCCATGTCCCAGTCATGTAACTGTAAAAAGTTCAAACACGAATGAATGTGATATTTTCTCACCACAGATCTGCTCAATTCCACTTGCCAATCAAGTGGAATTTGAGAAATATGAGAAATTTTCTATATGAGAAATTTTTGATTGGTTGTAACACAATTTCTTCTAAAGTTATCCAGTGTTAATATTTAACAAGGATACTCCATTTTGTTTCAAGACTTAAATTCATTTATGTTCAGTGTCTTCTGTATATGGCCAGAGGCCTTGACACTTCATTAAAAAAGGGTTTTCTAGTATATAATCTACTAAAATAACTAGTTTTGGTTTTTTAATTATAGGTTAATTCAGTACCCTTCCCAACCCTAATTCTGTTTTCTGAACAGACTTTTGGGAAGGCACCACACACAAAAGCTTAGATAGATCTAATGCACGTCAGTTAATTATGAGATCAATTACAATTATATTTTCAAAACCAAATAATTCCAGTAACACATGAGCTATTGAAAGCGTGATATTATCACCATCAAAGCCAAGTGTATCTGTATATGCTAATTCTCTTCTTAATCGTGGTTACTGTACTGTTCTTTCTAAACTGTTGATTTAGTGTGTCCTCTCTTTCTACAGTGAACTATTTTTTTCCTAAAAATATCAACAACTATCTACCCATAAATTTAGCAACAGCATCAGTTTAGCTGAGCCTATTGCATTATTTATTGCTTAGGTTTATTCATATAAGGCATTGTCAAATCTCTTCATATTGGAACTGACCAACTCTATTTTACAGAGAAAATTGAATTGTGGTTATTTTGCAGCCTGATTAGTTGCAATTCCTTCAAGAAAGTTGCATAGTATTTCTCCTGTTCCTTGAATGGAGTTTTGTTGTTAGACAAGGGAGTCCGGTCGGAAGATACCGCGATGTACGGGAAGACAGGGCCCCACCCCTCCAGTGCATTTAACCAATACGAAATTAATAATGATGTAAGCAGACCGTAGTTTTATAAGACCATGCAAGAAAGCAATAAACGCCATTTCACCATCCACCATATTGGTGTCTGTGAGTGATTTGCCCGAACGACCATGTAAGTGGGTCGTCGTGTCTTTCTTGAACCAGGTCGCCAGCCTCGGCGGAGGCAACAAGTGGTGCCGAAACCCGGGAACCGCCCCCCGACACACGGGCAGGTGCGACCGGGAAATCGGGAGTCGCCTGGACGAGTGAAAGACGGCCGGAGCAACGGGACTGACTTCGGTGGGGAGGACTCTCCCGGACCAGCGAGGAGGATGGAAGCACTCGCAAAGGTCGTATCTCAGGTTCATAAGCAATGGGGTATTGATTGCAAATTAAAAGATTTTACTCTCGCTGTTACGAGATTGTTGCAACTCAGGGTCATTGACCAAGCGGTGGATATTCTCCACCCAGAAATATGGGATAAGTGTACTAAAGCTCTGGATGAGGAAACGATGTCCTCCGGTTCTAGTAAAAGTCTTAAATCATGGGGAAAAGTTACGCAGGCGCTGCAAAAGGCACTGCAAGAACAAGAAACCTGGAAAGCAGCTCAGAACTGCTTGTGGGTCACTCCGAGAGTGGGAGTCGGAGCGGCCACGCAGACCGCATCTGACGGTCATTCCGCTGAGTCTAGCAAGGATGAAAAACACTCCCCTTTGCCCTCTCAAATTCCTAGTCCGGTCCGTAACTCACCCGCAGCGCAGAAGCTGCAGCCAAATAATCAGACTGTTAATGACTGTGAAAACTTTACTAGCAAATTGGGCTGTGAAAAAACTTCGGAGAGACCCCCACCCTATAACCCCCAAAATAGCGCCGGAGCCGAAGGTGAGGGGGTGGGCGAAAAAGCGGCTTGCAATAAAGAAAGTCTGTTAGAAGTATGTGAATTGCACGGAGGAGGCGGGATTGCAGATAGAGAGAACAAGGAAAGTCTGTTAGAAGTGTGCGAATCAGCAAATGTAGATAAGGAAAATAAAGAAAGTTTGTTTAAAGCACGTCGATTGGAGGGAAGGGGCGTGGACGCAGTCAAAGGGAATAAAGAAGGTCTTTTAGAAGCGTGTGAACTTGAAGGGGGGGAGATTCCTGGACGGGGGAGGGCGGCCGGTCGCAGCGCTCGCCGGACACACTCTTGTGGGGCGGGAACATCCCTCAGCAGGAGGCGGGCAGAACCCGGGGGGAAGGAGCGGTTCAACCCTACGAGAAAGGGGCGGGGACGGAGCCCAACAAAAACGGTCTGGAGTACGGAAGTATCGAGTCAGTCGGCTTCCGGCTCTGAGTCAGACTCTAGCTGGAATCAGATGTACAAGCAGTTGTTAAAGCAATTGCAGACAAAGAGATTAACTCAGCTATGGTCTCCACCCTCATCGACAGCATTTTTGAGCTATGCCTTGAGCTCCTCAATGTGGGTGTAGAATCTAAGCTCATCCTAAAAGGAGTCATACTGCTAATGGTAGACAAAGCTTTTTGTCCACTGACTTAACATTCTTCTACAACATGCATGAGGCAACCCCCTATGACCTATTTTACCGCATGTTAGACGCTGCCTTTCAGTCACTGAACATGTCTGAGCCAAACCTTACTATCTCTTGCTGGCTTTGTTATGATACCAACCCTCCATTCTATGAAGGTGTAGCCCTTAACATCCCATTTACCTACTCCAGAGATCCCAACCCAACCCAATGCCGATGGAATGCCCCTCGAAAAGGAGTCACTTTACCCCTAATCACTGGCCAAGGAATTTGTGTAGGCAGTCAACAGTTAATTCATCAGAACAAACATATCTGTAAAACTTTTGTTGCCATCGATAGAACACACTCTTGGGTTGTGCCCTCAGCTTCGGGAGTGTGGGCTTGCAATAACACAGGTGTTAGTCCTTGTATATCAGTTGAAAACTTTGATGTTACTAACGATTTTTGTGTCCAAGTTGCTATTGTTCCTAGAGTCCTGTACCACACAGACGAAGAAGTGAACCATTATCTAGAATGGGGCTTTCGGCGACAGAAAAGAGAGCTGGTAACAGGCATTACCCTTGCAGTACTCCTCTGCTTGGGAGCAGCGGGCACGGCAACAGGCGTTTCAGCCCTTGTATCCCAATGTTGGGGGTTGGGTTAATTTCTTATAGAATTTTTTCCCAGAAGTTGCTAAAGAGCTAATGGCTGGGTGCTTTTCGGTACTTATGGGTGCTCAGGAACAAACAAAGGAAGCAGCTACACAGAGACATTGATTCCACTTCGCTCAGGGCAGTTTTTCTCTGCTCTGGGGAAGACGGCCAGGGCTGCTCGTCTCGGCGAGGCGGAGAGCTCTGACTTTTCCCTTCACCTCGGACTCCGTCGGACCACCGGTCTCTTCGTGTGTCCCCCCGGGATTTTGGGAACCCGTTTCCTCCCTGCCCTGCACCCACAGTTTCTTCAGTTCTGCTCGAGGTCTCCCCACGCTGTTTCTACAGCCCCTGCCAGCCGGGACACTCTTTTCCAACAGCTCCAGCCACTGTGAACCCTCGGAATTATCTCACCCTCCTAGAGCTGCCGCTAGCCTTTTTGCCTGTGACGGTACTGAGGAGAGTGAGGGGGGGGGTTTACCAGAGGAAGAACTGTGACTGACTTGTTGTTTTGGTTTTTTTTTTTTTTCCTCCTCTAGTTCTGTTTGTTGTCAATATTGTAATTATTGTGAATTTACCTTGTTAGACTAACTAGTAAAGAACTGTTATTCCTACCCTCCTTATCGTTGCCTAAAGCCTCTCTTTAAATTTTGGAATTATAACAAAACCCGAGGGAAGTTCCCCTTTTTCTTTAGTCCCTGTCTTTCCAAAACCAAGACACCCAAGGACAAGGTCTAACTCAACTCCAGATGACCATCGACGAAGACCTACAGAGGATTGAAAAGTCCATCTCCTTCTTAGAAAAGTCTCTTTCCTCACTCTCTGAAGTAGTATTGCAAAACAGACGCGGGCTAGATCTTTTACTCATGCGTGAAGGAAGCTTGTGTGCCGCTCTAAAAGAGCAGTGTTGCTTTTATGCTAACTACTCAGGTGTAATTAGAGATTCAATGGCAGAACTTAGAGAAAGGCTAGCGCAACGAAAAAGAGATGCAGATGCTCAGCGAAACTGGTTTGACTCACTTTTTGACCATTCTCCTTGGGTTGTCACCATAATATCCACTCTGATGGGACCAGTCATAATGATTTTGCTTGTGTTAATCTTTGGTCCTTGTGTCCTTAACAAACTGACACAATTTGTCAAGTCTCGCCTGAGCAGAATTGATATTATGCTTCTAGAACAAAGACAGTTATCTTAAGCAGTTCTAACAGTTATAATAGCCACTAGTTTTAAATGCTGCTATTAATCTGCCACGATTCCTATCCTCATATTTTTGTTACTAACATAATTACACATCAATAGCTTGTATTAGTCTAACATGTTTTGCAGTTTTGTTTAATCATGGAGGGGGGGGAAATGTTGTTAGACAAGGGAGTCCGGTCGGAAGATACCGCGATGTACGGGAAGACAGGGCCCCACCCCTCCAGTGCATTTAACCAATACGAAATTAATAATGATGTAAGCAGACCGTAGTTTTATAAGACCATGCAAGAAAGCAATAAACGCCATTTCACCATCCACCATATTGGTGTCTGTGAGTGATTTGCCCGAACGACCATGTAAGTGGGTCGTCGTGTCTTTCTTGAACCAGGTCGCCAGCCTCGGCGGAGGCAACAGAGTTTTCTCCTTCATAACATATGGAAGACTTGTGAACATTTGGCCTATGAATCTCTGACGAAGGAGTAATTTGAAGCCAACTGATAATTTTATGTACTTTTAATTTTTTTCCTCTCAGAGACAGAAAAGTTGTCTCTCCTAGAGAAAAACAAAGGAGTTTCTCAAAGAGGAAGCTGTCAAAACCAGAAGTAGATTTCTACAACTTTATTTACAGATCACCTCCTTTATTTCAGCCAGTAGTAGGTCACAAGAGCTGCTTCAACCTGCCATGAGATGGAGGTATATAATTGCATGCCCTTAATCAAAGTATGCCTAGAAGTACTCACAAGTTTTATTATAGAGTTACTCTCACATTTAATTGCTACTCTGCCTGGTTTTGAGTGCTTGGTTTTGGCTAAATCTGTGGGATACACTCCCTTTTTTTAACCTGAACAGCTGTGAAAACTTTGGCAAGTAATGTCAGAATCTTGGTTACTCGACTACGTTAGATAGTGTCCTCTGCCATACTTGACTTCTGGAGAAAACAAGGGTCCTTGGATTATAAAAAATATTTTTTTTGTGTGTTCCTCTGTTGATCAGCTGTTTTTCTGATCCCAAGAAAGCAAACAGAGTTTTTTCTCTCAGCCAGAGAGTTTGATGAACAGGTCATGAGCCATCTCTTCATATGTTTTCTTCATAGTTTATTATTTCTTATCATTACATTCTTCTCCTGCCCTGCAGAGCTCTTCAGTGCAGGTCGGTTCAAGGCACAAACCCTGAAAAGCCCAAATGCTCCAACTACTCCCACCCTCAGGGTGGCATGGATATTTATACTACAAACCATGTAATCAGTATTTATAATACTTCTCCAATAACTGTTATCTTCGTTAGAAGGTTAGACTCTATTCTAAGCCAACTATAATGTGCCACCTCACTGCAGAATATGGAGGCAGACGAGGAAGAAGAAGAAACCCAAAAGCCATGTGCTTCCTCCATCTTGCCTTCACCTTTCTGCAATCCTAAAAACCCTATATATGTAAAATTCTCACCCTGTGATAAATTACACAGTATTCTACTATCTAATATACACTCTTGAAAACTCTTCTTCATTCCAGAGCCTAAAAGCCCTTTTTCCATGAACAAAGGTTAAAAATACTGTTTGTCAGAGATCTTAAAATCTCTTAAACATGCAAAGAAATATTTCTCATCATTCCAGACTCTGACACAAGGGCATGAGGCCTTAATGAAACTAGGAAACTTTATGATTTTAGTAGTTTATGGAAAGGTAGTTCAATAACACAGTCCTGAAAATAGCTGAGCTAAGTATTGCCTTCCAAAGAAAACCATGTCCTTCACATGATCTACAATTAGTTGTTCATGTCTGGGAGAACAAAGAATTTCAGCTTTTATCAAAATCAACTCCCTTTTCAATTTATGTGTTTCTTTTTGCCATGGAACAATAATTGCTGCTATTAGTGGAAGTTAAACAAAACACTGCTGTTGGTCTCCCAGGTGTGAAGAAGTGGCTGTGGAGATATATATTCACTAGATATCTTCTGTCAAGTACACATGGTGAAATGCTTGGAATGCTTTTAAGAGAGTGTCCTGGATTAGGGTAAATTTTGGGAGGAAACTTCTGAAGTGGTCTTTTCTAGAAAGCAAATTCAAGCGCCCTTCTCCCAGTTGGTTTGGGAAGTAAACCTCCTTCAAGAAAAGTGGAAAAAACTGTTTATTTAACAAGCAAAGTACCCACAAACATGGAAAATTGAATAATATTAAACAATGGAACCTCTTGTTGCTCTGAAGAGATGGCAAATTCAGAAAGTCCTTGTCATGGGGTGTAGCTCAGCTCCCTCAGTCTCTTATCAGTCCCTCCTGTGCTGGAAAATGCCACATCCCAGGCCCTGGTGGGCCATAGGTGTGAGCTCCCAGTGTTCTGCTGGGTTTTCAGTCACAGAACTTTTAAGCAATTCCAAGAAAAATAAAAAGACAGTCTGGGAAATTTTTCAGCCTCACCTAGCTAAAAACAAACTAACTAAAAGCAAAAGGGAGCTCTCTCTCACTGTCTGTCCATGCTGCAGACAACAAGCACCAAGAGAAAAGGAATTCCGGGGGAGTGAAAATGAGGTTTCTGCACATGCAAAATGTTCACCACTGCTTCACCCTCCCTTCACTCTCAGGTCTGGTTTTAAAGGAGCAGAACTTATTTCTGGGCTAAACACCTGAACGAGGATACAATTCAACACCACAAAGTCACCCCAAGACAGACAGAAAAACAGGAAATAAAGGATCTCCTATAGGAACAGTGATGACATTGTTTTAATCAGACACTATGGGACCAATGCACAATTCCTTCATTTTCAGGACGGAAACTGGATGCATCCTTTACATAGTTGTGTAGTGTTTTAATATTCTGAGAAGAAGGAGAAACTACAATTAAATCCAGTCATGTTTGAGGAAAAGAAATTTTGGAAAAAAAAATTAAAAATCCTGTATTGCTGATGTGCATATATATGGTGCAGTGAAATTTAGCAAATGTTAAGAGATTATTTCTCCATCAGTTTGACATGAGAATGACTTGTTTTCGATACAAGAGAGGCATTAATAGCAACTAGATAAATTTGAGCAAATGGTAGAAAGAATACTTAAGGCTGCATTCCAAATAGAGATACTGGAAATGGAGACATTTTGTGACAAACCTGTATGAACTGAAAATAACGGAAAATTCTACTGGCTTCTGATAGCTATATATTGAAGTAGTCAGTCCAGCTACTAGAATAACTGAGCAGCCTGTGTAGCTTCAAAACTTCTACACAACTAAAATTGGATGCATGAGTTGTTGAGATTGAAGTGCAGGACCTAATCCTTCACCTTGTTGAACCTCATACCACTGGCCTTGTCCCATTGATCTAGCCTGTCTAGATCTTCCCAGCAGTATAAAACCCTTGCCCAACTTAGTGTTGCCTGCAAACTCATCAAGAGTACACTTGATCCCCTGGTCCAGATCCTTCGCAAAAATATTAAACAGGACTGGAACCAGTACTAACCCTTGGGCAACACCACTGGTGGCCGACCACCAGCTGGATTCAACCTCTTTTACCAGCACTCTGAGCCTGGCCATCCAGCCAGGTTTTTACTCAGCAATGAGCATGCTAATCCAGACCATGAGCAGCCAGGTTGTCCAGGAGAATGCTGTGGGAAATGGCCTCAGAGGCTTTACTGAAATCTGTGTAGCCAATATTCCCAGCCTTCCCCTCCTGGAGGATTTCCTTCTCCCACCTCTTCCTGTGTAATCCTCTTTGCCCTTTCAACTTTTTATACTTCATTGTGCCTATTTTGTACCTATCCCCTAGATATAAGCAAGCAGACAGTGTTAGAAGGTCCTTCAGTTTGGAGCCAGCTAGGAGAACTGTGGCAGTACTACCCCTGAGTGTTCATTTTACCAAAACCAAATGGTTGTGTGTTCTTCTTCAGTTGACTTATAGTGGTTGTAAATGCTGTATAGCATAGATGTATGCTGTATAGATATATAAGGTTGTAAATGCTGTATAGATACCTTAGAGCATATGTAAGATGGTGAAAAGTAGTTAAATAGAGTGTGTGTCTGAAGATTCAGTTAATCAGAGTGAAGGTTTTGGAGCTTAGATACACAATGTTTTTATTGAAAACTAGGATTTGATAAAAGATGAAAAGTAGGTTTATACAGCACGAATCAAAATATAAGTAAAAACTGTTCTGTATTTTTATATGTGCAAATGAAAATCTCATTTCATATTTTGAAATGCTTTCGATTTACTCCATTCAGCTGCTCTTTCAACAATAATTTTGGTATTCATCTTTCCTGAAGAACTGAGGTCAAAAAACCTGTAATAGTATTCTTAAATGTATGACCCTCATATCACCTTTGGGAACTTCAGAATCTACAATTTTGGTATTCTTAAGTACATTGCATATACTATCCTTGTATGTATTCCTCTGGGGTTTTCTGAGAGGGAGGATGTGCTCATTGAACTTTATGGTATTTCTTGTTTGCTGTCTAAGAAATCTAGTACCGTTAATATTATCCTGGTTTTGTTAAGCATAGAAATACACATAGCCATGATTTTAAATTTTTTTTTAATTTGTCCAAATCAGGGAGGTACATTTTAAAAATTAATGAAATTATGAGCAAGGAATATCCAACAGCAGGTTGAAGGAGGTCATTCTTCCCCTTGTTTCAGAACTCATGACACTACCTGGAGTACTGCATCCAACTCTGGGGCCTCCAACATAAAGAGGAGATGGACCTGTTGGAGAAAATCCAGAGGAGAGACACTGAGTTCATCAGACATCTGGAGTATCTCTCCTATGAAGACAGGCTGATCTAGTTGGGGTTGTTCAACACGGAGAAGAGAAATGAGACCTTATGGCAGCCTTACAGTGGTCTACAAGAGAGCTGGAGAGGGACTTTAGACAAGGGCGTGTAGTGATATGGCAAGGGGATGTGTCTTTAAACTGAAAGACTGTAGGTTCAGATGAGATATTGGGAGGAAATTACTCACTCTGAGAGTTGTGAGACACTGGAACAGGTTTCCCAGAGAAGCTGGGGATGCCCCATCTGTGGAAGTGTTCAAGGCTAGGGTGATGGAGCTTTGAGCAACCTGATCGATTTGACACCTTGTAAGGTCTCATCTAGACTAAATTCTCAAAAAAATAGAGTGACTGGCTTTTCCATCTTCCTTCTCTCTCAAACTCCTAGCTGAAGAACACAGGAGAACTAGACTATCAAGTTCTTGTTACAGAAGAGATATGTAAGTGGAACAGCCTATTTTCATCTGTAGGAAGTAAAAAAGTAAAAACAAAATACACGAATAGACATTGCCTTTTCACTGGTGCTTCTGTAATGGCTCTACTACTGCTGACTCTCTAACAAGGGGTCAGTGAGATATCTCCAGTTTTGTTTTACCCAGTTGCAGCATCTTGTTGCTGGCTGCTGCTGAACTGCAAAGATCAGTCAGGTGATTTCTGTGCATTGTCAGTGCTGATCCCATTAACAGATGATCTCTGTTCTAGGTCCTCCACCTCTTGTTCAGTTGAAGTTCCTAGATGTCTGTCTGTCTGTTAAGTGAACCTTAAATGTCTTCATCACACTAGCTCTTTTATTTGTATTATTTTTGTGCTTTTGCATGATTTACATATAAAATCTGTGACATTTTGTACTTCAACAGCTATAACAGGTACAATAACAGAAAAAAAAATCTATACTTGCAGAATGCTGATTTAAGCATACTTTAAAAAATTTCATAAACCACTGGTATGATTATTTTTTGTATCAGGCTGTTGACATATTCAAAGCACACAGAAGAGGAAATGAAGGTGAAAAGAAGAAAGTATTTTTTTCTTGAAGTCAGCATGACAGGCATAATTTTTCTGTTACTCTTTCAGTGAGCTACTGACACATTGGTCACTAAAAACTTTGAGCCTGAATCCAAATAATAAAAGCATTGACTTTGAAAAGACCTAAGCATGCAAATAACTTTCATCTCATGAATACTACTATTGATTTTGATGAGATTATGGAAGTTCAAAAAGTCCTGTGGGTGCCTAAGCTTTAGGATCCAAGCCCCAGGCCAGAGATGATCTCATTATTTTTGTGTTTGAGATTCTATAAGACAACCAAGAATATACCTCATAATTCAGTTCACATTTATCAATGGTTCTTTCTTTTTATTATTTTTTTCTTTCCATGTATAGAATTTCAGTTTTAGCACAGATAGAATGAAAACTGGCATAGGACCTAATTTTGCCTTTGGCTAAGAAATATATTGAAAATGAAAAAAGCTTTTAGCCATGTCAATACAAATAAGCACATGATGAATATGTCAGAATATATTGTGTGCTACCTAGAGAATTCATAGTAACATTACTAAAGCTGTGATCACCACTTGTGGAAAAAAAATGTAAATATCTTTTCAAGTACTAGGGATTTCTGAAGTGAAACTAAACTGCCTTATGCTATTTCCTAATAATTTAAGTAGCTTTGAATGCAATTGTGTCAAAATCTGGTGAGTTATACCACTTTTTTGACCCTGATAAATCATAATCTGAAACATATCCATCTACCGTATGACTCAATAATAGCTGCCTAGAGGACTTCATCTTGTTCCTGAATCATAAAATATAAATGAGAGAGGGAAGGCACAGGGTTCCTTGACCTTAGTCAGGTTTTGTAAGAATCCAAGGGACTGTGTATCTATAACAGCTATATGCCAGAGTCTCTAAGTCAGACTTAATGGCTGGCAGGTTGTATTTATGTATGATACCTAAAAATACTGTACTAGATCAAAATGGGCACACTACCAAAGCATACCTTAAGTCATGAAACCTTGACCTTATTTCTGTCTTTGCTGCATCAATATTGCAGTAATCTGTACATTTAGACTGTCTAAAATATAGAATAGGAAAACAGAGGCATTTTTCATGCATTTAAAAATGGTGGTGGTTCATTGTGTCAGTTTCCAGTATAAAATCAGGTAATGTGGAATCTGAAGTACATTTGGAGACTGCAGCTGGGCAAGTATGCCAGTTTACTATCTGCAAATGTCAGCATGAATTTAAACTGGCCTTGGCCATGTCTGGGTGAAGGGACTTATGGGACTTGTTTCCGCTCCAGAAATCTATGAAATACTTGAAACGATGGCCACAAAAAATCTCACATCCAGTCTTATACCTTCATGAATGCTAATCAGAAGAGACTGTTTTGTCTGAGCTCAACTAAAAAGAAAGCTGTTTTCCTACAAACTACTCAAATTCTTTATTTGCTTGCCTTTTTTACTGAAATAACTTGATGCTGTTGACATAAAAGCTCTCTATGTGAGTTTGTTGGTTGATTTTTCTTATGACTAGTCTTTTAGCAGAAAGAGAACACTATAAAAGCTGGCAGAATTATATGACTGAAAGGTAAGATTTTGATTTTTCAAAATTCTGTGGTCCTGTTTAACTCTCTATTTGATAAAAATGGGTCTATTGAATTCTTAGCAGCAACATTTACAAGTTAGAACACAATTTCTTTATATTTCTTCTATAATCTGAATGAAAAATATTAATGTACTTGCCAAACACATATATTTATTCTTCTTGTACTGAAACTTTGAATTCCAATATATTCTTGTTTTGCTTAGTTTCAATGATTATCAGAGTTTTCAAAAATCATAATTGAAGTTTTTTAATGAACTACTTTGCCTTCTCTTTTTCTACATTGCTTCTGTTTTTCCCTTTCCTTGGTGAGAATTCTTATTTCCATCTGACCTTGAATAAAACCACCAAACTCATTTCAAACTGGTGACTGAAAATGAATACCTTAAATCCATAATTGATAAGTAATTTAAAATGCTACAAAAGAGTTGGATACAACCACTGCTGCATTTTTCAATTTGATTATTTCTCTTTCTTAGTATTGGGAATTTGGTATAAGATTTGGTATGTGTTTAGCAATGGTAGTTTTTACTGGTTCAGATACACATTCCAAAGAAAATAACTTCTCTGCATCACAGGTCACAAAAAGTGATCATCACTGCAATCCTTGATTTTAATGCCTCAGGTACCCAGAATTGCTTGAAGAATGCATGATGAATGTGTATTGAGTACAGGGGGCTGGAGAAAATTCAAAACCACAAATGCAATGAGAAACTAACTTCTTTCATAGAAGCAAAATATGAGAAAATATCAAGTTTTACCAAAATAAAGGAAGCAGTCTTCCTACTGAAAGTCATAACTGTTTTGATGAAGGCACTGTAAACCCTAAAAAGGAATCACTAAGATTGTTTTCATGAAATGCAGTATCAAAAGGAATGCTACTGGCAGACACAGACAGTATACACAGACTGCATTAATTGACCACCTCTTTCTGCTGAAGTAGGATCAGGCAATTAAAAGATTAATTACTACAGAGAAGGGCAATGTATTTGAAAATCCTATAATAAGAGCCCCACATGGATGCTGAATTCATTGGATGAAAATTGTTGAGCAGTACAAAATAAGTAGAAGGCAGGATGCTGACCTTGTAGAACATTAAAAATATATCACATTTGACAATTTCATATTATAATATGAAAAAGAGTATGCATGAATTATTTTGACTTCATAAAATTATTTTTTAAAGCATTTTGGTGTGTGCTCTTCACCAAGTGTCTCTCTCCTTAATGTGAACTTATCAACTTAGTGTTTATTAACTCTAATTTTGGACTTTTAATGTATCTTACTAAGTTTAATGTATCTTACTAAAAAACATCCAGTAGCTATAGAATAGCATGAATTTGTCAGTGTAGTTCAGTTCCAACTGGAGTTGGCCTTCTTGTGTATTTTACGTTTTCTTTTCTTCATTATTTTAAATATTTGGGGGTTTTAATGCAGCTTAAATTTTCTTCATAATACTCCTGTTAAGCATTTCTTTCTAGAATTTTTTTTTTATTAACAGTCTAGAATTGCTGGGAAGAACTTTTAAAAGTTTTATACTGATAGATTGATTTTTGAACAATGTATAATCCATTTTTAATTTCCTAGGCTCAACATTCACTTCAAGACTTTTCAAATATCTTGTACTTACCTGCCATTATATTTTTATAAAAATATTTAAATTTGCATGGCTTGATGTTAATTAAACTCCATTTGTAGTGAAGTTGTCTATTGGTTTTAGCTGGGATGAAAACTTATTTTCTTCATAGCAGCTGCTATGGTGCTCTGTTTTGGATTTGTGACCAAAACGTCATTGATAACCCAGGGATGTTTTAGTTGTTGCTGAGCTGGGCTTACACAGCATTTCTGCTCTTCACAATACCCACAGCGAGAAGATGGAGGAGCAGAAGAGTTTCTGAAGTTTAAACACTTGCCCATTTGGGGAGGCACCATGGTGCTTTGCTGAGGCCAGGTTTATACCTCCCAGAAGGAGGAGATGGATTTTTGGGTGTGTAATGGCCAGTCTGCATAAAGACTGAGGGGTGAACTGGCACTGCCTGGACACTAAAAGCCGGGCTTTGAGGAGGCTGAGAGGCAAATCCTGCAAGTCAAGATGGTGCCTCTTACCATGCTAACTGCCCTCCCTTAAACAATTCAGTCGTAAAATTCCCCCCCTCCTGTCTCTGGGGAAGGTCTGATGGGGCATAATTGCCTCAACTGTGCTGACATGAGAGGCTGCTGTCATATTTTAGAAGGTGTTAAAAACCACCAAAGGCCCCCAAAGTACCTCTAGGCCCATTTCTGTGGCCTTACACCAGAGGATTGAAAGCTTCTCGCTCCTAGAGGAGGTACTAGACTGTTCCCAACTTATCCTGAGCGTAGTTTAACTTGACAGACATTGCATTTTGTGGGCTTCTTACCCAGTCCTGATAGACTACCGCTTTGAACAAGAGAAAGCTAAGCTGCAACAATCAGATCTCATCAGAAGATCAATGGATGGTGATTGTGTATCTTTCTATTCATATCTTTTGTCTTCCTTATACATTTCCCTAGGCAATATTTTTATGCTTCATATTGCTATAGTGCTATAGATAATAATAATCAAAAGGCTACATAACTGTTTTCCATTACAACCAAATTGTTCTAAAATAAGCCATATATATATATATATATATATATATATATATATATATTTAGAACCACTGATCATTCAGTGTCATTTCTCTTTAATCCACGCCAAGGGATCTATTAATAAAAACCTGGGTTGCTCTCACCATTGTGGGGATGACTCGTAACGGGAGTGGGATAGTGGTGGTGGGGATGTTCAAAGTGATGGCAGTTATTTCCCTAGTCATTCCTTCATGTATGATGGCTCCCTGCTCTCTTATGGATGACTGAAGGCCTGCCCGGTGAGTGAATTCCTTGCTCTGCTTACTTGTGCACTTGGCTTTTACTTTTCTTATCAAACTGTCTTTATCTCCATCCATGACTTTTCTCACTGTTAACTCTTCCACTTCACTTCCATATCCAAACAGGACTGAGTGCTTGAGTTGCAACATGGGGCTGAGCTGCCAGTTGAGGTGAAAACAAGACAAACTCTAAATGAAGGATTAACGTTTTAGGCTTTGACTGCAGCCAGAAATGAAATGGATAAGGTTAAGAACAAAATCTATATTTGATTTGCTGCTGTTTCTAATTTTAGATCACTTGAATAATTACTAAAAAAAATGCATATAAAACCATCCTTGTGTCTACTACTTTATTAATACTATCCATTTTTATGAATTCACTGAATTTTGCTTCAAAGAAACAATTAAAAAAAACCCAAAACCTTTTGTATAATAGGATGCTTTTATTTTTCTAATGAAAATGCATATTATGACATAGGAACAACGTAAGGGCTTTCACACAACTATTAAGTATGTCTGAGGAGCTTCAGATTGAATCCAGTCTCTGCAACTTTATTTATAAGTATCATCAAATGAAGGCATATAGATGTCATATCTTTACCTTTCAGTGAAAGTCATGCTTTAAAAAAGTCCTAAACAGTAAAAAAACTTTGCTAAATAGTCCTCTGAACTATTTAATAAATTGCTGCCAATAAATTGTAGAGGTTTCTTCAGCTTCATAGCACATCAACACATGGTTGTTTGCACCTGTGCAACACCTAAATAAAAAAATTAATAGTTTTGCATGTTAATGTAATTTCTTTCCCTCATTTTACATAACTGCATTAACTGAAATTGTGCTTTTAGTCTATGAGAAGATAAACCCTAGGTAGTGTTTATCTCAGGGCCTGGAAACTTTTTTAATTTAATTACTTGAAAAATTTAAAATAGGGACCTGCACAATTAAGGTGGGCATAAACCTTCTTCCAAATAAACAGAATACACCTAACTAAAATCAAAGCCTAACCAATATTCCCTTAGATTAAGTTGTTCTGTTGTCTCCCTTACATACATGTTCAACACATCTAATGACCCCTTACCAACATGCAGGTGCCTCAAAAAGTTAGACTTATGGATGCAATTATCTTCAGTTCTGTTTATCTTCAGGCCTGCGTGTCTTTGCATCACAACAAAAATAAACAAATTAAGTTGAACACTTTAATGAAAAAAACTAGCTTAGTAGCAAACAATATCTAGATTCATTTTGCCAATATAACGCAAGTATATGGTATCAGAAAAACTCCTTTTCTTCAGTGTGCTAATCACCCTTGTCACTTCTCTTTGCTGATTATCAGTGAGGAAAAATAAACCAAGCAATATTTAGCTAGTGAGAACCCTGGTTTGTATACACATGTGTATGTGACCACTGCATCTCTTGGCTGTATACTTGACAGTATATCCTGTCAAGACACTGTGTTGTTGGGAGCAGCATTTTCTACCTCTAGGAAGATACAGTTAGTGAGTTTATATTTCTGGTCTTTAATTTTTTCAAATAGGTGTCCTTAGTGGTTACTGCTTCTCTTCTGCCTGTGATTCCAGAAAACACCTGAAGTGCAATGTATCTTGTATCTTTATTAGATCTTTTTAGTGTAAATGTTCTTTTCATTAATGATATTTTTTTCCTCATACATTCTCCCATACTACTACACACTCAACCTGAATAAATGGCAAGGGATCTCAAGGGCCCAAACATGTCTTCAATAGATGTAAAATTTCATGGCTGTACTTGGCAGTTTAGAACGAATAAAATCATTGCCTCTTTTTAAAACAAACTATGGGGAAAAAAGTTCTCTGCTTTGTTTCTTAATGGCATGTTCAATGAAAAAAAAAGAGAAAATTATGTATGTATTATTATAAGCTACGCCTCTGAAATTCTGAAATCATGCCAGAATCTGATAAATTTAATCACAGAGTCCTTTAGAAGAAACAAACTCTCACATGGCAAACCAAAAAGATGTTTTAGAAGTTGTAGAAAAAGGCAATCTGAGAAAGATGTCTGCCACTCACAGTTCATATGTATGCAGGGAAAATGTATTGCTTAGGTGCAGCAGTTTTATGTCTTCATTTAAAGTTCTTTACCATCTGGAATATAGGGTCACAGAACCTTTAGATGGAAGACTGACATTTTTTTCTCTGCAATTGAATTTTATGTGGCATTCAGGCTTGCATCCAGGTTGGTTTTACCATGGTCCAGACTTTGGCAGTATGTCCTGGAATTCTGTACTGAACAAAAATAAAAATTATTTTGTTTCAGTAGAAAAGTAAATTCTCTATACTGGAACACTGTTCTTAAGCATAGTTCTTTATTTTATTTTGTTCTCTTTGCATCAGCACAGATCCAAGAAAGAGATGGATTCCAGACCCCCACCCCCCAAAAGTTCCTTTCTACAACCCACTTAAGATGGTACAACTTAACCACATGCTGTCTGGAAACCTGTTTATGAGTTCTATACCATACACATTACTGAAAAACAAGACTCTCTTTTTAAATGTTATTATATAGAACAAAGTGATTGTCCCCTTTTAACTCTTATATTTGAAAGAAACTATGGTAATTCTTCATGCACTACTGTTAAGATTGCTACTTGCTACATCTTGTCTGTATGATCAGTCAGTTTAACAAATTGCCTCTCTAGCTGATACATGTTGGTATAATTCAAGCCTGACTGAGAAACAGCTAGCTGACTGGGGGTTTTATTTAATCTCACCAAGAAACCTGGTTAGAAAATATGTTCAAATTCAAAGAATTTCTCAACACAAGCAGTAAGGCACCTCACATTATGTTTGAAGGAGTCAGAGAAAACAGAGATTCAGTTGCCTGCTCTTTTAATTGCTCTCTCTCTATCTGGTTTTGGAACTGTGGAGGCAGTTCAGTTTTCAGGAGGACAAATAAAGTATGTCTTTACCCTTTAGGATGTTTACCTTCCTCTGAGCCAAAAGAATATGCTGAAATAACTGTATGTAAAATGGTTTGTTGCTGAAATGGCAGACAAAAAGTGAAAACCCAGATATGGTTATTTTGATAAACTGCATGAAAATAGACTGCAACTTTATTTCCATACTTCTAAGTTCCTTATCTAATAAAGGATAGTAACAATAAGTTCCTGTTTTTTTTTCAAAATCTTGCATTATTCAAAAAAATTAAAAATGGTTAATAAAAATAATTTACTTTTAAAGATTAGCAATTAAATATCTGGGGATTTAATTCTCTGCTGGAGTATTTGCAAGAAGCATTTTGGTACAGTTTTATGAGGAACTTGACGAGAGGAGCTTGACATAACCAGTCTAGAGTATTAGATGTCCAGAATAAATACAAATGTAGATCCAAGTAATTATGAATATTTGCATAAGTTATGAAAAGGTAATTTAGATCAAGAAGTTAACATGTATCTGGATTCCTTAAGTACCATCACCTTTTTTTCCTGACAAATTGATACTTGAGATTTAAAGCTAACACTTCTTATGGTATGTCAAATTCAATAATTATCTTTAAAGCTTTCTCTATTTCAAAGTTTCAATCAAACATGTTTTTTCCCTTATGAGGAGAAAAGGTAGTGCAGGGCAAACATTTTTTAAACTTTAAAAACTGTGAGTTTCAAAATTACCTGTGATTTCTCTGCAAGAGCTTGCGTGAAGGAGCAGAACACTTCATTGTGGGCAGTATTTCTCCTTCTTGAAGTCAGTCTTCCTGTTTATCGTTCCTGTTTTATGGAAAACTACTGAGAGATAAAGTAAAAGAATGCAAGTTCCTGGGTGTAGGAAACAGTTACGTGCCAGAACGGTCTGGGACAGTACTCAGCCGAGATCTCTATGGTTAAGTTTTGAAGTTTATTACATAGGGTGTGGGTGAAAAGAGCCCAGCTCAGGGTTAGCTCAGAGCAGGCTAGAGGACACAGGAGTAGGAGATTATACAAGGTAAGAGAGCATAAGAAGATAAGAGCAAGAAAGAGTAAGAGCAGGAAAGTAAGAGGGGAAGAGTAAGAGCGTAAGAGAGGGAGACTATAAGAGTAAGAGAGCGAGCTCTCCTTTTACAATGACTTATATTTCCTTCTATCTAATATTCTACTTACTCATCAACTAATCTAGTACTGAATACAAATTTTCTACATTTACATACATCCTATAGGAATCACTACATTACCATGTTTTACTGCTTTCTAATCTCTAAATCTTATCAGGGGTCCCTTCCAGGCAAGCCAGGGAAGAAGGGTCTGTTCTGGTTTGGCATGTCTGTTAGTAAATCACATTCTTAACAAAGAGAGAAAGACCTTTGGTCAGCCAGAGCTGTTCTATAAACATTCAGACAAACACTGCTTTCATTTCAATGTCTCTTCTAGTTTCTGCCTTCATAGCATCTTTGGATAAGTAGTCAGATTTACAGGACTTTCTTGTTTCTTCCTTTCCAACACCTGGGCTTTCTGTACAGATGGAATTCCCGTTTCTCCACTTAGAACAAGTGTAACTATATCTTATCCCAGTGTCCACAAAGTCATACTAGAATCTGCAGTTTCC
This sequence comes from Certhia americana, assembly GCA_018697195.1. Classification (NCBI taxonomy): domain Eukaryota; kingdom Metazoa; phylum Chordata; class Aves; order Passeriformes; family Certhiidae; genus Certhia; species Certhia americana. The sequence continues at coordinate 76,673,413 of CM031858.1, read as the reverse complement.
CTGAAACTAAATGGAGGGGAAGGTGGAGATCATGGTATTTGAAGGGAAGAAACAATTTGACACCAGATAGCTACCTCAAAACCCTTCTGTTTCTATATGGTGATTGCATGCTGCTAGTCTAGACCGCACAATGTTTTCTTGAGATCCATTCTTAACAGATTTTAGACTGTGCTCATATAGATAGTTGGTTGGTTTGGTGGTGAAATAAAAAACTTTTTTTCCTTTTCTTTAAGTCACACAGATTATTTGAATTGACCCAAATGAAATGCATCATTTGCAAATACTTTATATCTGTATTTCTTCTGTGAGTAAATCCCTCTCTCAGAAACAATTTAGATGACTTTCATTTTGGGCAAGGAAATTACTCATCTGAAAATTTTCTCCCAGTCCTGACTAGCATTGCACAATATTAGACTACTGACTGAAGTCCAAATATACTAAGTCTGATTTCTTTGATTCATGCCTATTGAATACAATATACATTTCTGTGAAACTGCTGGGCAGAAAGCACCACATCCTGATTTTTTTTAGCAAGCAGGGTTACTATGGTAGTTGAAGGTCTTTTTATTATGCTTTGGTGTCTCTCAGGGACCCTGGGGAGAATTCTGCCTTTAATATTCAAAGCCCTTTATAGGACTAGACTGTGCCATTTCAGACTGGATAACATTTTCTTTTCCTTGGGTTAACCCTAATTATTAGCATGACCTGATGATAGACGGGTAGAAAATTGCAGAAATATTGTGATGAATGTTAATTTTGGCCTTTCTTCTCAACTGCAAGAGTCTGTCTATTTTATTAATCAGGGCTTGTGAAGGGGAAGCAGTTGTTAGTGGTCATGAAGAAAAAATGCACGTTATTTCTTTGACTTTGCTTATGATGTGCAAGTAGGGCTCACAACATCTCTGAAAAACATCAGATTTTGACAAAAATTTGTCACAATACTAGGGGGGAAAATGAAGTAATATATGTTCTTAATTTGACTGCTTGGGTATCCTGATATGTTGTCTGGAACTCCAAGAAAAAACTCAGTAATTTTGTCATTTGTTGGAATATCAGATCTATTAGAAAACAATAGGAGTCAGATTCATTCCCTAAGGCTTCTCACACATCTGATTTCCTTCTCAGTAACCTTTCAAAATCAGTCACAGATGGTCTTATTCTAGATTATACTGGCATCTAACCTTTGTAAACGTGGACACTGTAGAGAATTAAAAAAGCAAAGTGTAAAAAGAGTTACAATCTTCCATTTCAAAATGTTATCATTTCTGAAAGCAGCAATGATTTCATGACCTATAAAGTTCAAAGTTGTGCTAGCTTACTTTGCCCTTCAATTCTCTATTTTTTTAACCTTGATCGTAGCTTATGCTTGTCCATATTATTTCTTAATTTCTCACTTTTTAAATGCAGAATAAATATTTAGATTTATTTAGATTGAGATGTTATGAGTTCATGGACAAATGTTTTCACAGTATTAGCCAGGGATATAAGTCCTGTGTGCTCTGTTGAAATACACTGAACTACTCTAATAAACTGCAGTGGGCTATGTGGCCCCTTTCTACAGAGTTTAACTTGAATCTGGTAGATTTGGTCACAAACAGTAACAGAGTTCAGTCTGATTCTAAAATCACTGGCTTCCTTAAGCAAAGGATCAAAATAACATATCATATTTAGCAGATAACCAAAAAGAGAAAAGTTGGGAAAACCTTCTGTGTATTCTTAAAGATGCTTTACCTATTAAATTGGGTTTATCTCAAGCTGTGAGTTTTTTCCACTTTTCTGTTTCCATCCTCTTTCCCATCCCACTGAGAGGCTGCAAGTGAGCAGCTGGGTGGGGCTGAGCTGGCTACATTTGGACAGACAAGCCAGAGCTGCTGCCGTAACTAACAAAAGGATACCATGCCCAAAACATTTAGATGTCAAAAAAACCAAACCCTCAAAACCCAAACCCAACAAAAACCTGCTATAATTGTTAGGTGTTAATATAAGTATCTCAAAGACGAGTGTGTACAAGAGTATAATAAAAGAAAATATGCCTTCAGAATTCAGCAGAATTGTAATTTTCCCTGATAAACTTGATATATATTTAAAATCCTCCACAAAGTAAACAAACCCCTCCCCAACAAACAAACAAACAAACAAACAAACAAACAAACAAACAAACAAACAAACAAACAACCCAAATGACAAGCTCATCTTTGTTTAAAATTTTGCTTGGAAAATAGGAGAGGAACACAGGACAGATGGAAAAAAAAATGCTTTTTTTTCTTTTGAAAATATGCTTTTTTCTTTTTGACTGGTTTCCATTTTGAGCAGATTCATCATCTCTTCCTGGTACCACGGTAAGCACGTTTGGAGAGTAAGAAAGTAGAAACAGCTCACATGAGATTGAGATTAATTCCTTGGTGAAAGACTTTCTGAGCTTCAGAGATTCCTGTTGCAGTGTGTTACCTGACTTTGAAGGTCTCTCTGTCATCTTACTGCTGTACTGGTCCTCCCTTCTATTTTGTAAAGTAATTAAATGGTGAAAGAAAACGACTCAGCAGGAGGATAATACTGTGGGTAAATTCATACCCTTATTGCAGTGTTTATACCAGCTGAAGAAAGCTTGCCTTATTTCATCCTTTCTTTCTCCCCCTGCCCCCTTTTTTAATTTTTCAAATGCTGCTTTATCCAATTACTGTCATGATCTCATGAATAAGAGTTGGTCCATGCAGGTGGTCCAAAGATCGACCATGTAGCTATCTTTTATCTCTGAATGTTTTCTTTCTCCTTTCTATGGCTTTTCTATAGTTTTCGTTCCAAAGTTTAATCCCATTGTGTATGGATCATGATGAGGAGAGGTGGAAAGAACTGGTAGAAGGTAATCTTACACATACATCATGCATCCACTGCCACTTCTAAACTTTCACTTTAGAATTCATTTGCAGCATCCTCTGCAGCTCCTATAGAAGTGGTAAATGATGTATGAAATGAAATATTTTTGTTGACTGATTGCACTGAGAATTCGGAGAATAATGTTATAGTCACTGCTGAGGCATATTTATCTTATTTGCAATAATACCTGATATTAAGACAAGTCGTCAAGAGTTTACTTGACTAAAAAGTGTTAGAAAATGAGGGCAAGGCATTTTTAAGGCAAATAGACTGTTCTCAGGAAAATCTAAAGTAAAGAAAAGTAGTATTGTCACTGCATAACCCAATTGTTAGACTTCATCTTGGAAGTAGGTCACTTTTTCTGAAGGAAGATGAGATTGCCCTAGAGATGGAGTAATGTAAGGTTAAGGCAATGATTCAGGTACTAAAAATCCTTATTAGAAATAAAGTTTGCACATATTATGAGAGGCAGAGATCAGGGACTATAATACCACATAATGATAATTATGATTACAAGAGAAAAAGAATTCAGCCAGATGAAGAGCCTAATGTTTATTTCTTATATGTAAATCTGTGTTCTGTGATTTATCTGTTTCTCTTGAATTAGGCTCTTAAAAGTTTTTTTTTATTTGAAGTACTGAAAGATGAAGACTCAAAGCAGCCTATTTGCAATAAGCTAGCTTGTCTTCATCAGCTTGTGTGAACTGGTAGGGCTAGAGTGTGTGAAGAGTAGGTTTAAAATCATTATTTTGCAGTAGTCTGTCTTACTCTTTTAAATAGTAACAAGAATTGCAAAGTGTTTTCTATTAAGGTGAGTGAAAACACACATCTGCAGAAATGCTGACATCTACAATTTTGTATATAATCTGCGCACTTGATTTACTCAGATTTGATTTCATCTTCACAGCTGCTGTGACCAGAGTCACTGCTGTTGAGGTCCTTAACTTACTGGTCTAACTTATGTTCTCTGGTGCTACTCATTTGACCTCTGCACCTGAAACTCTCAGCACTGAGAACTGACAAGTTTTTGCAGAACTGAAGTCAAACACTTATTTCTCTGCATTAGGGATGCACACCTTGCTTCACCTGTTTTTCTCATCTCTAATGTAGAGATGATAAGAAGAAATAATTACATCACAAGCACCTGCTTGGGTTTTTTGGGGTTTTTTTACCTTTCCTGAAGATTCTTCAATAGAACTTTGGTGACTTCACTTTTGGGTTTTTAAAGCAGTCAATATATCTTATCATGTTTTAATGATACCTTGAATGTTTACTGTGGTAATTGCCTACCTAGTTCCTTGAGTTCGTGAAAAAGATCTAATTATAAGATAACAAATACTGAAAACAGAGAAATGTGGGAATGTTCCCACATTTCTTCTGAACAGTAATTTCTTATTGTGTTGGCTTTTTGGATAATGCCCATTGCCCATCCTACATATTTTCTGGAGTCTCAGTGTGTAAACTGAAATCTACCACCAAGGACACGATATATTATCGAGAAGATGGTTTCAAATTTAATTTTTTTGGTTACTTTTCACAAGAAAGTGAAAAATATATATACAGACACCCACCCTTAATTTTTCTTAACCATAATAGTCAGAACGGAAAGGAAAAATGCTTTATGAATTCCTAATTTCTTTTGTGTAAACAAGCAAACTTTTTAAAATACAGACCAAGTACTCACCTTTCCAAGTAACCAAACCATGACATGTAAGCTTGTATAATTTTATCTGTGACGAAGGCATAATTACATAACACCACCAAAGATATTATAATTAAAATGTTTTTAGTTTTTTAATTCTTCTTCTTGTCCCACAGTTTCATCTATCTTTTTTCCCCTCTTTTCATATTAAGGCCTATTTTTCCTGTTCTTCACTTGGTAATAGCTGATGCTGTACTTTGATAAACTCGGTCTCATTAAGTGTTAGTGTCTGGTACAGCCCCAGCAGCCCTCAACAAGACTCATCGGAGGCACAGAGCAGATCGAAAAGCAATTAGCATTCTGGCTTGTGATAATTACCCACAGTATGGGAGGCTTATCCAAGATGTAGTTTCCACTGTGTCTAATAATAGGATTCTTTAAACACTGATATATTTTCATGGACACACCAGTGCTCTCATTTCAATTCTGTCACTTATCTCAGATAGGGGAAATAAACATCCCTCACACATTTTTTTCCATCATAAAGAAAAGTGCACTGCTGCTCCGACAACTTGTAGTGTCACCTAAAAGTCACCTTGAATCATGTTTTAATCAACTGGAACAAGGCAACATCTCATTTATTTCTGCAGTTTCCTTGCTCTGCAATGCACTGATTGCCGAGACATAGAAATCCAAATTGAGCTCTGATTAAAATGGAATGAGAATGCAGATGCTGCTGTTGGTTCAGAGGGGCACTCCGCTCTGTGCTAGGAAAGGTCAAGGTGATTCGAGTTCCAATTAAAATAGAAAGATTTGATGCAGTTTGTGAATATGTTGCATTGAAGCAACTTTGTGCCATGACAGGTTGAATAATTTCTGAAACATTTGTTTTTGATCTTTTATCTTTTATTATCACAAGAGCTTAAAAACAAAGTCAGTATTTTTTACATTCTACAGTAAGATCCAATACTGTTCTCATGAAAGTACTGTTTCGGAAGCTTGAAATCATCCATCACTTCCTACTTGCAATTTGTATTTTAAAGCAGTTTGACATTTTTGTCAATTTTAATTTACTGTTGATTTTTAACAACTGTATAAATAAATAATTACTTCAAATGCTTTTATTTTAACTTAATCAAAAGATATGATATATAAATGAATCGGTAGTTGTCTAGATGGGCTAGAGATGAGTCACCCATGTTGTCTTTAACTCTTAGCTAAATATAGCTAAAGTGATTACAATGATAATCCACATCACACAGAGATTTTAAAAATAGACATTGATGGTTGAGTTCAAGTATACTGAAATTATAACCCATTTTTACACCTGGGCTGTCAGTTACAAGACAATCCATTCATTGGTAATATTTTACAGTGGATATAATTTCCTATTCAAGCGCACTCCGGTAACCTCCATGGCCATAAATATGAAAGAAAAAACATGATATTATTCTTAGATGCAGAAAGCATGTTTTGAGTTTGCGAGAGCAGGTCTGCCATATTATTGAGCTAGAAAGTGTAATAATACTGTCTGTAACCATCCAGTAAACAATAACAGGAAAAGACAGAGGAGTGAGCTAATTTAAACATTGATTCTATGTGGACATTAATCTGAACACTCTGGAAGAACATGGTAGCTACCTATTTTTTTTTTTTTTTTTATGAGAATATTGACAATACTGGAGTATGTGTTGCGGCATTTTTCTGAATGAGTAACTGATGTGAACAACACAGTCTCAGTGCAACTCCTTACCCTTACATCAGGCGAAACTACACCTGACAGAGCTTCATAAACTGAGCATGAGGTTGGAAGTTTGATGACATAAGTAAAACGTGGGAGCAACTCCATTTGTGGACTCAATCTACGCAAAAGTACTAAGCAGGAAATGGTTGGGACCAAAGAAAAGTTCTTGCTGGAGACACCCAGGGGAATGAGTTTCTGAATAGTAATACTTACTGACAATGCCACAGTGACCCAGTTACCGGCAATGACATCTGAAGGAAAGGGAATTTGCATGCAGAGCCACGGCATGTTCCTACAGACTATGTTGTCCAGGCACCCAAGGAATCGTTGCTTTCTGACAACGTAGCAGTGTATCCACAGAGCAGTCATGTGCACCCCTGTCCTTGAGAGGTGCAGGGAGACTACTTAGTAGAAGAATGAATCAAGGCCCTGTTAACTTTACTTACTATAAGGATGCATCATAAAATATTTTCTTTTCTCACACTCTTTATGCTCATTTGTTGTTTTTTTTTTTTTTTCCTTCTGAGAACATGGTAGATCAAAGGTTTAGTCTTTCTGTATGACTTTGCTTGTTACATAGCTTAGCTTTTATATACTAGGTGTGGTGAGATAGCAGACTTTAGTTTCAGGCCTTGACCTAAACAATTACTCAAAGAAAACAGTATTTATGCTGTGTTAGAAAATAAGGCTTATCCATCAAGCATTTGTTCAGTGGTCTGTCATTGACACAAAATGCAGTCCCCAAATTAACAAAAATAAGCTCTGATCTCCATAGGCTTGGGAAAGTAAATTAACATAGGTAGTGGAGGCACACAGAAGTAACAAGTATTCTAATGCCCATTGTGCCTCTGAAAATCTTTCTCTTATACTATAACTATTTTTACTTTATAACCCGTTTAAAATGTCCTGTTGAAATATTTGAGTATGTTGAATTATATCTCATTTTTCTAGAGGATGATATCAATAAAAATTGAGTCTTTTGTAAATTGCTTGAGTCTACTGACTTAGCAAGGGAAAGTCCACCCATTTTTTAAATAGATGTTTTCTTATGTTCTACTCAAAATTTAAAGTATTTCTCAGCCCTGTTTTATAAGGTCAATGGAAAATATTTACCACACAGGCATTAGTATTAAATATTTCCATCCATATTTCAATATCACTAATAAAAAATGATAAATTAAATGTGTTGAATATTATTAATAGTGACAGAATCATATAATCCAAAAATTGAATAGCATGACACCTGACATTTTAGTAGTATTTATTTGCTTTAATTTTGAATCTGACTTCACACTCTTTATAATTCAATTGATATAGCTGTTTAGCCAGCTATTTCAATGGTTTTCCACTTTACCATTGAGGCTGTAATTAATTGAGGCTGTAATTCTGTTAGTAAATGAAGTTGTCTAGAATTTATTTTCTGCTTCTGCCAGCAACTGACATGCCACCATTTTGGTGTGCACCCTTTTCTTGCTGCATTACTTTGGGTTCAGATGTGCACCCTTGTATCTTATTGCATGCAAAGACTTTTCATGTTAGAAAGGATGCTGGGGGATATGTCTGCCTCCCTTGGCCCCAGTGTCATCATCTCTTCACCTGTCCTATTCAGTTTAAATTCAGCTGTCTCCTTTGGATGATTTGAGTTATAAGAAGCTGTAACTCTTTGGGACAGTAAAATATTCCAGAGTCTTAGTTTGTACATTTGGCTGTGCCTTTGAGGAAGATGTATTGGTACTAACCAGGCATCTTAAATCACACCTGGACTAACCTAACTCAAAATGTTGCTGACAGCATATAAAACCAGGCAGAAAGTACAAATATCTGATATAGTTATGGCAAAAGAAAGACAAACAATGCTTGATCTACTTGCAATAAGAAAGATTTCTCTCCTACTCCTTCAGATCAATTTCTGTTTCCCTGCCTTACCGGGGACTGACCTTGCTGCTACTGAGCCACTCTGAGCAGTGGTGGCTTTGAGGAGTCTTTACAAACAACTTTTTTTTTTCAGGAAAATGATAATGCTGGCTTCAGAATTTAACTCACTTCCCTTAAAAAAATCAAGTAATCTCCTCCAGATAGGCTGCTTCAAGAGTCCCAGGCCCATGCTATTCCCCAGTCTTTGTACAAGTGTTATCTGGGAAGGTGATAATTTGATGTGTCCCATGCCAAGGCACAGGCAAAGATTTAGACAATATATATGATCACATGTCAGCACTCAAAGTTAGAACCTGGCCAAGTATACTTTACTAGAAATAGCAAAGCCTCAGAGCACAAAAAATGCAATTATTTGTTTATCATCCTGGAAAAGTAATGGTGTCACACTTGGAAATTCAAAAATCTTGTAGTTGTTGGTGTTTTTCTTAAATGCCTTTGAAATGTCTATTTTATTAAAAGGATGTATGATATTCTGCCTCACAGCCTGAAAAAAAATCCATTGCCTTTCAAATGCTGTCATTATCATTGGCTAAAATCAAGGAGGGATTATATGGACCAATGGCACACTGAGTTTCTTCAATATGCTTGAGAACAGCATATTTAAAAAAGAATATTTCATTCTGTATTAAACATTTTGTGCTTAGCTAGTGGGGAAAGGTGGGCATGAAAAAACTGTCTTCAATTTCACATGCATTTATTATAATTTATAAGTCTATATAATCTACTTTAATGTTGGATGTACTAACAATTAGAGTAAAACTTACACACAGATGGTGCAGTGTTCCTCTGCTACAGAAAGGACCCATATATGAAGAATTATCAGCATCACTGTTAATTCTGTTTTATGCTAAGCTTCAAAATTCCAGTTACTGAAAAAAGTTGATATAAAACTAATTTTACATTTAAAAAATTTTCCACCATTCTGTACTTGCTGCGATTTTATTTGCAAAAGCTGAATTGCATCTTATAAATTAGGAAGCATGATTTTACTTCCTACAAAAGCTAGGTTAAAAAGGTTAGTTAGATTAAAAGCTTGGTTAAAGTCTGTGTTCAATTACAGATTTTGGATATTATAGATTTGGGGTTAGGAGGCTTCAATCCAGATGCTCAGGAGATTTTTTGTGAACCTCCAGTGGTAGAAGTTAAATTTCTTATGCACTTGTTATTACAGGCCTTAGCCTCATCAGATAGTTTTAAGATATTGCTTGAAATGTTTGTGTTGAAACTGAATGCTGGTATAGGAAATGAAACCCTGAGATCTGAAGTTTTGTTTTTCTTTCCACTCTGTTGGATATTAGCCATGTTGTATTGGAGTTCAGAGTGTCTTTGCTGCAGAGAAGCCCAGATGAGCTTCTGATGCTTGTTTCTGCTGGATTGTATTTTGTGTGCCCTTGACCACTGTGCAAGTTCCATGAAAGGTGCAGTCTAATGCACTGAGGATGATCATGCTTTTCTACAGTGAAAAGGTCTGGCTCATGACTCTCCAGTGCATATCCTTGTATGTAAATGGATGCTGAGCACTTGTCTCTTAAAATTTCTGTGATGTTATTTTGCCAAAGATTTAGGCCCATGTTCTGAATGCCATAGCATACTTGCATTTTGCTGAAGCAGAAAAGTTTCTACCTCTTTACATTACACATCAATGTCTATCCTGTTTGAAGAGAAAACCTGCCTTTTTGTGAAAATTTGTGCTGTATAAATGCTGTTGGTTTTTGTTGCTTTTTTTTTTTTTTTCTGTACAGAAGAAAATTGTTTCATACTGTCTTGGAAACTGTGAACTGATGATTTAATACATATGATTGCTACTGTAACTGTTTCTTTCTTGTCTGACACTGAGATAAGAAAGGGCTAGATACCTGGTTCTTTTATATTTCTTTTAGGCTGTCAGGAGCTTTCAGATAGAGCTTCAGTAATTTTGAAAGACTAGATTGATGTGAAGCAAATCTTAACTTTGATTACTTCAGCCTTGCACACTGTCTGCAGTAACTGCATATTTCTGTCTTTACTTTGAGCTTTGGTAAAGCACAGAGAATATAGAACAAGTTTCTACTTGCCGAGATAACTGTTGGCTAATTCAGTGTGGAAATTACATGATGACTGAAATGTTTCAGCGGGATTCTCTGAGTAACCAATCAAATTGCTGTCAATATTGTCAAATATTTGCTCTTGTAAGACTCAGACTTTTACTTTATTCTTCTCAAGATTCAGAGAGAAGGAAGAATTACTGTTGATATGGGTAAACATAAAAAATAAGGCTATAGATCACCAGCTGATATAAAGTAATAAAGACCCATTTACCTTGAAATATTAGAAAGCATTTAAACTCAGTTGAGACTCTGACCCTGTAACTTTTTCTGCTTTCCAGTATTGTACAGTATGACCTCACTTAAATTTGTACTTGTGAACCTTCCCTGACTGAATGAAAAAAAAATCTGATTGTGTTGAATAGACTGAGAGATGAATATGCAGAATGTATTTCTTTACAGAAAATCTGCCTCTTAAAAATCCCCATCTCCATTCTTTCTTTCTTTCTTCTGTCTTGTCTGTGGCTTTTCTTCTTTCTTTCTTTCTTTCTTCGTTCTTTTCTTATCTTTCGTCCTTCTTTCTTTCTTCCTCGTCTTTCTTTCGTTCTTTCGTTGGTTCTTGCTGTCTTTTCTTCGTGTCGTGTCTTATCTGCTTTCTTTCCTTTTCGTTCGGGCTGTCTTTCTTTTTTCCTG
>CM031858.1:76542662-76662187 GCA_018697195.1 Certhia americana | reverse complement strand
TTTCTTTTTCTTTTTCTTTTTCTTTTTCTTTTTCTTTTTCTTTTTCTCTTTCTCTTTCTTTTTTTCTTTCTTTTTTTTTCTTTTTTTTTCTTTTTTTTTAATGTACCACTCAGTTATGACATAATCTTACCCCTCTCCTATGGTCAATGGCTTGAGTTGGAAAAGAAATAATTTAGTATTACATGCTTTGGAAAAGTTATGTAACATATCTGGTTATGCTTTTAACATTGAAAAAAAACTTTTCTGAAGTCCCTAAATTTTATTACCAGTTTTATCTAATAGACTTTTTGCCTGGGAATAAATCTTCATTTCTAGTACTTCTACAGAGAGAACAGAATTATCTAGGGTCATTTAAAAAACACAAAATAGTTATTTCTATGCATGTGTTTCTTTCTTTTAAACACAATTAATTGCTCAGCAAAGTACCTAATTAGTCCCTCACTTTTAAGAAGTATCAGTTTGAAAATGTGACATGACACAGAAACTGAAGTAATTTTTTAGCTAAAGTTTTAGATAAAATTTAGGGTCATTGGATAGCACAAAATTAAAAAATCAAGAACAACTAACTTTTAGACATGCAGAATTACTACATTTGTGATTTGCTTTGGTAAATCCTTTATATTTTCATGCTTCAGAAAATAAGTTGAAACCAATGGACAGCTGGGGGAGGGAGAGAAGGAAATTTACCTCTTTATATGCATAGCAGCCTGTGATAGATATACTTGATGTCTAACATCACAAATTTAATAAAGGGAAGTTCACGCTTCATATCACAAAACGATCATTTTCTAGGCCAGAAAGCTCTTCCTCTTGTAAAGATTGGCTAGCTGGGTACCTGGGAAGAATTAAAGCACTAATTATCCTTCAAGTATAAAAATATGGATTTTATCCTTATTATGCTGTTCTCAAAGACTGAAAACCCTGAGTTGTTGAAAAGCCCCAAAAGAGGTACAGTGAATCATGTTCATGGGTCAAGGAGAACAAGGATGTCAGTGGTGGACTTAATCTCTGCCTTTGGTCTAAAAATGGTCTTCTTAACAGTTCATCTGAATCTCACAGGACAGCTCAAAATGTGATCCCACACTTGTGATGCTATAATACATATTAAATAATATCTTAGGTCAAAGCTGGGTTGGTTTTGCTTCTTCTCTGGAGTTTTAGCAATGTTATGGACAAAAATTTCTCTATGAAATCTCTGTTTATAAATGGCAGATGTCAAGATACATTTCTGGCTAAAGTGCTGCAATATTTTCTGGTAACATAGAAATGTCTTTTAAAATATCTTCAAGCAGTGATACAGGTATTCAGAATTACATGCCAAAAATAGCTTTTCTGGGAAGAGAATTGGTTTTTAAACCAAAGCATTGCATAAAAATCATTCTGGTCTCCAAAACATTTAGTAAATTGTTGCTGCATATTTGGTGAGTCAGTCAATAAATATCATTGTTGAGAACAGTCATATATTCTATGTCTTGTCACTTTGCAGCTTATTTTTTATTTGATAGCTTTGTTTCTTGAAACTAATTGCAAACCTCTTTTAAAAAGAGTCATCTGTTTGTCAGCTGGAAATTGGGAAACTGCCATATATTTTTTCATAGCCTTTGCTATCAGCAGATTGAACTCCCATTAGAAACACTTCCAGTTGTTTATTCATAAGTATGAAAGCTAGAAAATGAAAAACACAAAAAGTCAGTATCAGTTTTCATGTTCCCAATAGGTGTTCAGTTGAGATGCAAATAAGTATGTATATCTAAAGACAGACATGTATATAAATGTGTGTTTATCTGTTTGGTTTTTTGGTTTTGGGGTTTTTTTTTTCCCCTTAGGAGAAATTCTTTCCAAAGCTCTTGGTATCTTGGGTTTGTTTTCTTCAAAAATTTGCAGCATTGACTAATGTCATCTTTAGTCACACAGAACTACTATTTCTATCTATATATAGAGCCTTAATTAGGGAGAGAATGCAAAATAATTTTTTCTGTAAAAATCATTACCTTTTTTTATCTTATCATTTGCAACTGTTATGCTAATGTACACCAGAGTTATAGTATGTTTATTTGAGTAGTTGGTTAATTTGACTCACTCACATGGCATTGCTTTATGTTAAACCACACCACTGAAGACACATTTGTAATTCAGAGATGCTTAAAGAAAGGCATATTTAACACCAGAATGTGATGGGACATTCAAATTATGGTCTTTTAATTTTAAACTGAAATTTCACTTCTTTCCTCAGTGTCAGCATTTTCAACACTGAAATACAAATTTAGTACATACAAGAGCAAGATAATCCAATGCTCATTATATTGAATGGAGATATTCTTCCTGAACTTAGTAGAAAGCACTGAGCCTAAAACTGGTAGAAAAGTCAATTTATGGGAGAAAAATACAACCCCCCTTGTTTAATGGAATGTTAGTGGTGAGCTAATGATCAATGCTGCAACATGGGAAGGTTATTTCACCATAACTTCCTTTATTGTCACCCACTCAACAATACACGACTAAGAGAAAAATGTTTAAGGAGAACATTCCATCACTATCTAGCCCATAAATCCCAAGCCGTATCTGAAAATTGTCTAGTCACAGCACACACTTTCTTGACAAGGCTGCTATAAGTTTTAAATTTTTTCCTATTATTTACGTCTGCATAGGTTCCTCTGAGTAAACTTCAGGTGAAAGAATTTTCCTGGTTTCAGCTGGAAAAGAGACTTTATAAGAGGGAAACTGATGTAAAGAGCTGTTGGTTACGGAGGCTATTTGTCTTCTAGGCTGAATGCAACTGAGACCAGAAATCAATACAGATAACAAAACCAAGTGAAAAGACTTTATTGGGGTCTATATGGTTCCAGAGGGAGATTCTGTTTCTTGCCTAAGTGATATATTTACAGTCTTGATGTAAATGGTTTTAAAGAAGCATTTATAAGTGCTTCCCCTGACAAATAAAAGTAAATTTAAATGCCAGCATAGCTAGTTTGCCTTCCTGAAGAAAACCTTCTGGTTGTTGTTTTGGTTTTGTTTTTTTGGTTTTTTTTTCTATTGCTTCATGAAAATCATGACTAGAAAACAGAAGATAGCTGGGGTCAGAGGCAGAAACTGAACAGTAACTACTCTCTACTTTCTCTAAGATTTCTTTTAAAGTAATTGTAATCAAAATCTTAACACTTCTTTGTGTTAGTAAATGGAAATTCTTGTTTTGCCTTTGTTGTTCCAGATCTTCACATAACTTTTTTGCTTTTCCCTCTATTGAATTTAAAAAGCAACAGCTTAAATTTTGTCTATGGAGTAAAGAAGAATTAAAAATGGCTTGTCTTGGTATATATGTGTATCTAGCACATTTTTTTCCCTACAGACTGTTTTTACTGTTAATTTCAACTAGCCTGAATGGAAGGAAAATATTTGGGCATAAACAGATGGTGTTGGCTAGTGAGCATTACTTTCAGTGACAACATAATGTTAACAAGCTGAATGTCTTAGTACAGTTATATTATAAGATGGAAATTGGAGTAAATATTTTTAATATGAACTATTTTTAGTGCAGTGGGCACTTTATAATGAAGTAACTGAAGTCTGTGGCTATCCCACTCTTGGCAATGAAGCACTGATTCTTTGTAGCTGTGGGTGTACATGCATAATTACTTCAGTCAACGCAGTGACTAAGTCTTAACTAATGATGAAAATTCTGTCACTTTTATATAGTCATACTTGGAGACATACTTTACCCTGAGAGCTTTAAAGAGACAGAGAGCCTCATAGATGACGGAGAAAAAAGAGAATTACATGGATTATAGAGGTGAAAGAAAGAGAGTTTGTTTCAAGTTTATCATAGATACAGAGTTATTGTGTGTTTTAAACACAGCTGGCAATGAAACCTAACACAGACACTTCCTCATTCCCCCTCAGTTGAATGCAGAAAAGCATCAGAAGGGTAAAAGTGAGAGAACTTGTGGGTTGAGATGACAGTTTAATAAGTCGAGCAAAAGTCACACACACAAAGCAAAACAAGAAAAAAACAAGGTATTCCTTCACAACTGCCCTTAGGCAGGGAGGTGTTCAGCCATCTCCAGGAAAGCTTTCAAGGCTCCATCACATGTAACAGTGACTTGGGAAAAGTCATCACTTCAAATGTCCCCCTTTCCTTCTTCTTCCCCCATATTTATATGCTGAGCATGATACCATATAGTGGGGAATATCCCTTTGGTCACTTGATTTCAGATGTCCAAGATTTGTCCCCTCCCAACTTCTGGTGCACCCCTGACCGCCTCACTGTCAGGGTAGTGCAAGAAGCAGAAAAGATTCTGCAAGCACTGCTCAACAATATTGAAAATACATGCATTATAAACCTTGTTCCCAGAACAAATCCAAAGCACAGATCCATACCAGCTGCTGTGAGGAAAATTAACTCTACCTCTTCCAAAACCAGCACAACCGGTTTTATATTTCAGTCAAGAATGTTGCATAAGCTTCATACGTTCCAGTAGCATCTACAGTTCCATCTGACAGCTCTCATTAAGTCCTTCCAGAGAGAAATGGATTGGATTTCCTGTGGGTCTGCCTTAGTAGAGCTTTGCTATAGATTTTAATGCATCCTTTTTGGATGAATAATTCGAAAGGTCAGAGCTCAACTGAGACCATAGGCAATGTTCAATATCTTGACAGTAGTGGACCAAATATGTTCCTGTGATTGCAGAATGTGTATCTGAACTATTTCTAAAAAAGTAGGTCAAACAGTAAACTGTTACTTCAAGATACTTGAATTCAGAAAATTCGATTGAATTCTAAGTCACTCCAAGTGCTGACTGAAAGAAAGGCTGACAATTGCTTTAGAAAGGGTAGTATGTGTGTTATGACCAGATTAATGAGAGATGCCTTTGCCTGAATTAAGATGCAAATGAGACCATACGCCTAAGTCAATAATACAGATTTTATTTAACAGTAAATGTGAGGTGAGTGGAGAGATGTGGTTATCTTAAGTTCCCTCTGTGGTGGTTTATCTTATGGAAATTTCCTTCTGGACTGACAGGGCACACTGCTGACTCACACTGAGCTGCTGCTGACCAGCATCCATAGATCCCTTTCTGTAGGGCTGCACTCCAGACACTCCTCTCTCAGTCTGTAATTGTGTACAGTGTTCCTACATCCTAGGTGCAAATACAGCACTTGGACTTGCCAGATTTTTTATCCCTTATTGATGTTATCTCCATAATTGGTGAGTCCTTCATTTTTTCTGTTTTGTGATTGTTGGATTGCTGTGTAGGCCTACAGGTGCAAGGCAGGTAGAGGGTCTCAACCTGGTTGGTATGAACACCCAGAATCAACAGGCAGCAGCACCTGGAGGCTGCACCAGGCTCTGTGGGAGTTCAGGTGGTAATGCTCCAGAGGGCATGGTCTCCTACCTGGGGGTGATACCTGAGCATATCAGAGGCTCTGATCCAGATTAGGGCCATTAGAAGATGGCTCTGGATCTGGAGCAGCAAGGACTGCCTGTGGAGCACAGGAGACTCACTTGTGGGAAATGGGTGGTGGTAAAAGCCCTGCATTGCTGGGTGGAAATTTGTCTCCCACTTGGGTCATAACAGCCCCAAGCAATGCTACAGACTTGGGAAAGAGTGGCTGGAATGGTGCCCAGCAATAAAAGGACCTGGAGGTGCTGGTCAACAGCCGGCTGAACATGAGCCAGTGTGTGCTCAGGTGGCCAAGAAGGCCAATGGTATCCTGTCTTCTATCAGCAGTAGGGTGGCCAGCAGGACCAGGGCAGTGATTTTCCCCCTGCACTCGGTACTGGTAAAGCTGCACCTCAAATTCTGTGTTCAGTTCTGGGCCCCTCACAGCAAGAAGGACATTGAAGTGCTGGAGTTGGCAAAGAGTCTAGGGGGTAAGTCTCTTCAGGAACAGCAGACAAAGTTAGGGTTGTTTACCCTGGAGAAAAGGAGGCTCAGAGAAGACCTATCAATCTCTACTACTACCTGAAAGAGTGAGGGTGGGATGATATTTGAAGACTTTTCTAACCTGAATGATTCTGTGATTCTGTGAAATATTACAGGGGGCAGATGAGCCGGCTGTGTGCTATTAGAAAGGTAAAAAAACAGGACTGACTGGGGCTTCATAGAAACTTTACAGAGAGAAGGGCCTAATTTCTTCCCTCATGGAGAAGATCTCTTCATAGAGAATGAAAGACATATATAAAGAGGTTATATTTGAGTGACTCATGGATGGAGACCTGCAAGATGAGATAGGCATGAATCTTTGAATTTTCTGAAGTAAGAGAAAGGCTTCTCTGATGTCAGATTTGATCTTATAGACATGGATACTGTACCATAGCAGCCATAGAGAGGAACAAGCTCTTCAAAGGAGGATTTGTGAGAGAGTTGGACATTAATAGACTATTGGCACCAGGATGGAGATCCTCTTCTGATGGGATAGACACTTCTAGCTGCTAAGCTGTGACATACTGTCACAGGAAGTTTACTGCTTGCCATAGATTTAAAGCCTGTATTTTTGGTGTGGCAGAGAGACTGCAGAGGGCCTCAGACTGTTATTAATGAGAGAGTCACAGAGACAACTCATGTCATTGTGAGGCTATTTATTATCATCTACAGCTGGTCATGGAAGCCAGGAGATGCCCTTGATGAATGGAAACAGTCTGATATTGCGCTTGTTTTAAAGGGTGAGTGTGAATGTCAGTGGAACTCCAGGTAGAGGCTGGTCAGACAAGCTTCACCCCTTATGAAACTATTGTGTGAATAAAACACACAGTGGCCGTGTGAACGTGATTGGTAATAGTCAGCACGAGTTTACCAAGGGTAAATAAATCTTGTCTAATCGGACTACCCATTATTACAAGTTTAACATTTGCAACTGGGTTTATGGATGTAGGGGAGTGGTGGTTTTTTTTTTCTTCCAGGTCTGAAAAGGCTTTTAACCCTGCCTATCAGAGCATCAGAGAATTTCCGTATTCAGATAGGGATGTAGATAGGTGGATTAGTAGCTTGGTAGAGTGCTGGCTGGGTGGTTAAATCTGAAGGAAAGGGGTTAACAGGAGGCCAATTGCAAGTGGAGCTCCTCTGAGTTTTAACTTGAGGGCTATCCTGCTTCATGTTTTCATCAGTCATCTGGACAAGGCAAGAAAATTCATCTTTATCAAGTTTGTGCATGACATCAAACTCTAGTTCACAGCTGGTGTACTCCAGAGCTGGTCTCTGAATGACATCTCTGTATGGCTGAATGGTGTTAGTAGTTAAGGTGTAAGCAGGCTGACTTGGCATGGGGACCAATGCTGTTCTCTGTTACACTCTGAAACTCCTTGTTTTCGTGGCTGCTAGTTCAAGGGAATTTGATTAAATTCTGGACTGAGCTTAAGGTAGCTTCTGATGACAAGCTGTTATGGTCATGGCTGTGAGTGTTGTTCATGGAACAACTGTGCTTTGATCAGTAGTTTAGCTGTATGTACACTTACACAGATATACAATCTGACATAAAATGGTGTGTCACTCACTATCAATGATAACAATTCAGTGATAGCTGCTCTAGTTTTTCACTGCTTCAGTCAGTATTTCCAGTTAACCAAGATGTGCTGATCAACACTGTTTTGATAACCTGGGCTTGTTATGTAAAGAATTTAATATGGCATAAAGCCATCTGATCTAGTGCTCACTGTGTTTCTTCATCCAAATAGTTCAAAGTAACAGTGTGGATGTAACATTAAATTCCAGAAACAGTGCAAATAAGTTGGCATGAATAAGGATTCTTGCTCACTAGTCTGGACTTTCAGTGCTGTCCTGAAGTAATTCCATTGCTTTCTGCTCTAACATGAGTACTGGCATTAATTGCCATTGTGTTGACACTATCAATTTCCCATTATATAGATGTGATGAGCTAAGCACTAAAGAGTCAGGCTGCCAATTCTGTTCAGAGCTTTACAGTGGTGTGACTTACATCAGAACACTGCAAAATCTGGTTGGAGATCTAAAGCTGGTTTTCAATCTTATTAGTACTTTTCAAAATAGCTCTCTATAATTATCTCTGTAGAAAAGAAGCTTTCTACACAATTAAAAAAGCTAAGTTTATGACTGCTATAAGGGATTTTTTAAATTGCTTTCATCAAGCTGGGCAAATTTCACATTACATTTTTTAAGTCACTGTTTACAAAAATCTCATAATTAAAAGCACTTGCAAAAATGTTAATACTCTTTGAACCAAGAAGTAAAGTGCATGCAATTTTTCTAATAAACTGTTGAAGCTACACTTCCAGTCTGGAAAAGGCTGTTGCATTTGTAGGATAGGACTCATGCTGATTTTCCTAAGCACTTATGTTCATCATTTATTCAGTGGTTCTTCAGAATCAAACATATGAGCGAGATTGAATCCTGTGCTGTAAACTGTAATGATTAAATGCCTGTAACTTATTTATTGCCTGGGTACAGATACCTGGCATTGTATGAGATGCCCATAGTATCCAGGCAGGATTCAGAAAACTGTTCAAAAAGAGCTTAGGTCTGATGCAGTTCCTGAAAAATACTAGGCAAAATAATTTAGTTAAATGCTCTGCTGGTTTATGGCTGTGATAAGAGTAAATGTTTTTCATAGCAGCTCATATAATGCTGTGTTTTGGGCTTGTGACCAAACCAGTTTTGATAATACAGGGAAGTTTTAGGCATTGCTTAAATGCTTTCCTCCTTCTCCCTCCAGCCCACCAGCAAGTGGGCAGCTGGGACAGCTGACCCCAACTGTCCCAAGGGATATTCCATGCTATATGACATCATGGTCAGCACATGCAGCTGGGGGGACATTCTGAGTGATGTTGTTAGACATCCCAAGTAACTGCTAAACGTGATGAAGCCTGACATTCCTCAGGATAGCTGAACACCTACCTGCCAATGGGAAGTGGTGAATGAATCCCTCATTTGGCTTTGTTTGTGTATGGGTTTTGCTTTTCCTACTAAAGTGTCTTTGTCTCAGTCCAGAAATTTTCTCATTGCTATCCTTCCCCTTTCCCTCCAATGCCACTGCGGGAAATGAGTGAATGGCTGTGTGGGGCTGAGCTGCATGCTGGGCTTAATTCACAAAGAATTATTATGATTTAACACCCAAATTAAGTATGCATGTTCATTTACTGTGAAATAGATAGGTGGGGGAGGTGATCTGGTCCACAATCTCAAGCAAAATCTCCTCTCTTCATGAAAACCCTGGAAAATTTCAAAGTTCACAGGCCAACTTACATCGTCCTTGATAAATGATACTTAAAATTAACAAGACCACAAATTTTAAATCCAAAACACTTACCTTTAATTACAGCTATGAGGCATCTAATCAAATTTGATAAATAAGTATTAATTTTCCTTGTTGACTGCATACAAATTATAAGTTATAAGTAGTAATTTATATCACTTTATTAGATTTGATTTATTCTACCATATTTTTGTTGGTTTCCAGTTCAATTGAGAATTATGGCGATCACTTAGATGTACAACAATGCAATGAGGATGTCATTGTGTGTAGAAACAGGAGTGTTAAAAGCATCAATATGATTTAATGTTTGTGTGTGTGGTTTATTGAACACCTGAGGAAAATGTAGAAACAACTTCTCTTTGGTCCTGTTGTCAGAATGCAAGTCCAACTGGACTGCATGGAGAGAAGTCAGAAAAGGTGCTGACAGTGTTAAAACAAATCAGAGCAAGAGAGAGAAGTGGCAGCCCTGAAGTCAACTGAGAAGTGAGAACCATGTAAAAGACACGGGGTTGCTACAATAAAGTTTCAGTCTCTGGTCGTAGTCTGAAGACATCAGAGATCTCTGCTTCCAGAGAGATCTCTTTTGTGATCTTTCTGAGTCCATCTGTTTGGTCTCTTTGGCAGTTTTTTCTGTGAAAGGGCAGAAAGCCAGATACAGCAGAAGGAGAGACAAGGAATAGGAAAAAATCAAGGGAGGATGTCTGCTCTTCTGCTAAATGGGCTCTTAGGGCTGAGCTGAGTAAAGGGATTATACACTGGGAACCAAAATCCTGAGGCTGGGCTTTCAGCACAGAAGGTCCTGCCTGTATGACTGTCCAGAGCCTCCACTGCAGGTTATATAAAGTAAGGGAGAGAGGAGTGTGACACAGTAGAAAGGGTCCACTGTTAGCAGCAAGGGAAGGGTGGGGCCAAAGGGTTGAAACAGGGAATCAACCTTGATACAGTAACTGCTGCTGACTGCAATGGAATCGAGTTAACTGCAAGTTAGGAGACAGGGCAAATATTTTTGTCATTGGTTATTGACATAAACCTGTATTAAGAACTTTGAACTCTTAGGCTGTGAGTGAATCAACCATACTAGCAATAAGTTTTTTGAGTCAGAGGCATCACCTATACAAGGTCTCTCCTTTAGGAAGTTAGGGAAGAATCAAGGATAGTATTACCAGTGTATTCTGCACAGGAAATCATAATTTCAGTCTGTAGTTCTCTGCCAGAAACACCAATAAATTGTTCTGTTAGTATCCTGTTCTTCCCAACCGACCTTTCTTTAAACTCCTAATTGTTCTTGTGGACATCAGGTTTATTAGATGGTTAGTTTTGCCATGTTTCCCTTCCAAGTAGGATGCAGTAACTTTAGTAAGGTGTAGCATAGTTTTTCACATCTGAAATGTCTAGATTTGTATTAAAGGATATGCATATATAAATAATTTTAGAATAATTAATCTGTTGGGGAAGTGAGTGAGTTGGGGATGTTTAGAAGATTATGCAACTGAACATATCCATTTTTCTCAAAAAGTAGTTCAGGCAGCTGTTTGAAGTGTAGATGCTGAAACTAGAATATCAGCCATACTCCTGATATTTTTGTATTTTTATCTGATACTGCTACGTCAAAAATTCTCTTGATTCTATTTTTTTTATTCCTGCATAAACTGCAGTAATTCAGTTTACATCAGGTACCCATCCCTTCTCTTACTAACACCTCATCACTCATTTCATTAAAAAAACCAACAAAAAAACCCAAAACAAAACCCAAAAAACCCCACCCCAAAACCCCCAAAAACCCCAAACCAAACCCAAAACCAAACCAAAAAACAAACAAACAAAAAAACCTAAACTGGATAAAAAGAGCATGGTTGTTTGGTTATCTAACAAGGACACTTCTAGAAATGGGTATAGTAGAAAATTTTGCAATCATACCTGATCTGTTTTCAAAATTATGATCTTAATATGATATGTAATATATTAGCAATGACCAGCTTGCACAAAAGTCCCAATCTAAGTCCAGAACTGCAGCCTTATTCCATTATTTGCACATTCCTGAAATTACAGTAATTGCAATGTTATGTGAATTTCTAGATTTGCTTCAGTACAAATTTGCTCTGAGCCAGGGGAAAAACTCATCTTCTTGGAGTGCAATTTGAAGATCTTTAGCTTTGGAGGCCGCTAAATATACAAACTTGAGTGTGTATGAACGGGAAGACTGAAGCATCTTGTGGGTGGAGGGTTGTGTGATGTAGGGATAAGCTGTCAGATGATGAGTATATCAGGTGCAATGGGGAAGGAGGAAAAAAGGCTGGATATTGGTTACTTTGTACCCATGGTTTCACCAAAGCAAGCAAAATATTACTTAGCACCCAACTAATCTCATGAATTGTCAACTCACAGTAAATAGTTTGATGCCAAAAATATCTGAGCAGTGGTATTTTCTTACTATGATAGTTTCAGTAGGTCTCAGATAACCTGGAGTTTCTCATGCAGCAGAGCCCAGCTGAGATCTATGAGAAAGACTTCAGCGGTAGCAAATTTCTCACGCATTCACTGAAATAATCTGCTTCCATCCTGATGTGAAAGATTTTCCTACTGACCATCTGTTCCACATTTGGAGACAATGTTTCTCCATCTATGTATCTTGTAAAAAAAGAAATCAATCCCATTGTGTCCTTAAATATGACAGTAAGTGAACCTGAGAAAAATCAGGAGAAACATACAAACCAAACAAAATAATTGTTCTTTATTTTAAAGTGTTTAATGAAACTGTGCAGCTTCTTCCTGTAGAATATTCTGGTTTGCTAAAAGTGACATCAGGGAAATGATCAAAATCATGGAAGCAAAAACCATTTAAGTTATAGAATGTAGAGGCTTTCTACGTCTGACTTATTTCAAAGTTCTTCATGAAAAGAGGCAGAATTATAGACACTGTTATCCAGGACAGCCCAAACCATGAAGAAATGAGGTGATATTTAAGTCCACAAGCACTTGGAACCAAAAAATTAATCTAGCCCTTGTGGTCTTCTGTAGTATATCTTTGTCTTGTCTAAGTTTCATTTAAATCAGCTAAATCAGATATAATCTGAGTGGTCATTCACATTGTCCTTATATGTGTATTGTTCATATGGTACTTCATCATCATTCCCTTTCCCAATATTAGGACTGTTAAGGGTATTGATTTCAACATGTGTTTACACTGCTGTGTATAACTCATAAGCAAGTATTCAGTTTATAATTCAAGAACACACATGGTATGCAACACAGAGAAAAGGAGTCTGGTCTGTGAAAAATCAATCTCATTTCAGCTGAATTTCAGGACTCTGTCTTTCTGTTGTCCAACCCAGTTTCCTTAGTCAGATGATTAAATTTGGTTAAATTTGTGGTTACATTTGAAAGATGAGAGCGAGCCAACAGTAGTCTTCTGTGTCCAAGTCTTTACATGATTGGAAGCTGGCTGATGTTTTAATTGGTCCATTTGCTTGCTAAAACCTCCTGTCTTCATGACCATGTCGTTTAGTAATGAGAAGTCAGCAAGTCCATAAAATGCTGAGGTTCCTGTTTAACAAACTGCAGCTTTTGTCATGCACATGTAAAACTCAGCAATAAAAATTAATTTCTCAGCTGATGAATGATAGTATATCTTCTCTAATTCTCTTCATAAGGGTTTCTGTCCTTTGGTGTATTTATTTAGACATACATACATAAAACACATCAAGTTGAAATTTGAATGGACAATCTTATAAAGATAAATGGAATTAATAAATTACTTTTATTTAAATTCCTGTCTTGCTTGAGGCAGAAACTGAGTTCATTACAATTCAATTGAATATGCATATTGGCAGTCAAAGAAACCTCTGTCTTTCATTCATATTGACCTTAAAAGTGAAAGATTAATTTTTAAAATGCCAAAGATTTTGTGGGTTAATAATTTTGATAAAACATCCCAACATTTTGGTAAATCTCCCAATTAGATAAAGCAACTAACCAAAATCTTCAACTGACTGTGGTGCTAAGCCGAATCCTCATGTAAATTTATAAGAGTGGCCTTGAAGAGTTGCCAAGAGAGGAGGAAAAGAGTGTAGTGATTATTTTCAAATTCACTTGACTCAGGCAATAGGAGCATGATAAACTTTACCATTGTGAATATAGCAATATTTTGAGTTTGTCATTAAAATTTCAAGAGTTAAGATTTAGCATAGAGACAGATGCCATTTGTTTTTTGCCTTTTTTTCTTCTTTATATGTTCTCTGTATTCTTTGCACATATATTTGTAGCTCTGTAGCATTTTATATTGTATTAGTGGCTAGTTTTCCCAGTAATTTTCCACGGCTTTTCTCTAGGCAGAAAGAGAAAATAA
This sequence comes from Certhia americana, assembly GCA_018697195.1. Taxonomy (NCBI): domain Eukaryota; kingdom Metazoa; phylum Chordata; class Aves; order Passeriformes; family Certhiidae; genus Certhia; species Certhia americana. Next base: position 76,648,620 of record CM031858.1, on the reverse strand, counting down.
ATTCCAGAACTCCAAGCCCCGGGGATACAAGGCCAAGTGACATCTTGGCTCTTCCTGGGAACCAAGGCTGAGAACAACTCTTTGAGATACATTTCATGGACGAAGTACAGCCAGTGCCGAGGGGGGGAATCCAGAGAAGGGCCTTGACCTGGCAGTGAATTGCATCATCACTTGTCTTCCTAATTTGTTCTTATTATCTATTATGTTAATTTCCTAAAACCCATAAACATATACTCACCTCTGGAGGGGGTGGACTTTTGTGGACAGCTTTTCATAACTGCTCCTAAAGCCCTTCAAATAATTAAAGACCCGCTCTTATATTACCTCCTTACTAAAATTATCTCAACTTTCATATCCAGGTTGGAAAAAGGCAACCAGAGGCTAAAAGGAAAATTGTTTATAATTTGGATTTACTAACCTAAAAGTGATATTTTGAAATTTCTCACAGAAATGTGAATAGGAAAATAAAAATGCTTAATTTCTCTTAAAACAATTAAGCTTTCAAGCTTTTTATAGTTTCACAATTTAAATTTTTTTTTAGTCTAAATGACTGGTTTTGTTTCAGGTGGGGAATTATTTGTGTTGAAGCAAATATGCAGTACAGACAAAAAACAACTAACTAAAATTAGAAAGGATATGTTTTATTGACAGTACTGGAGCGCAGGAGACTCATCTCAAAGACATGTGCTCAATTCACAAAGCCTTGGTTCTCCATTTATTTTCAAAAACTGTACATATTCATAAAGTCACCCAAAACATACTACATACTCATTACCTGACCCTGCCTATCCCTGCTGTATATTAAATGAGTTTAAAGTTTGACTACACTTGCCCAGTTCTCTTCTTGAAATGAGTTGGTGGGGTTTGAAATGGGTCAGTGGTTTTCTTCATCACAGCAACCTCTTATTTCCTGCCTGTTGGCAGGGCCAATTTGGGCACAGTCCAAACCCCCTGACCCGGTTCTGGCCAGTTTTGAGCCCAGCTGCATCTCCACAATATAATATTTTTCTCATCTTGCTTCTACATGTAACTAAGTCAAGTAAATGATATATTGTCTATATTGCTTCTACACTTTTGCTAGGCTCTACTCTTTTAACTCTTAATTTTCCTAGTTTCTTGCATCAGTGTGAATAGTTATTAATAGTGTAAAAATCCCCTGATGCTATTGCTTGTCCTATGTTTGTGCTTAAAAGAACCCACTGAGAATGTTTGCACTACTCTGTGATACCAACAAAGATGGTTCCTGCTCTTCAAATATCTTCTAGTCTGACAAGAACTGTTACAGTTATAAACTGGTATTAAAATGACAGCATAGAGTATGAGTACTATGACACTTGAAATGCTAGAAATAGTATGATATGAAGTGTCATCTTAGTCCCCAGGTGACTTTACAGCCTTTGTCAAGTGGATTGACTAGTTTGTGTTTGAAGAAAGATATTTTTTATGACTCTGACCACAATTTTAGTGAACAAGTCAACAGATTTCAACTTTTTCAACAAGTTAGTTGTGACCTGTTTTCTTAGAAGGTTTCATAAAACTATTGAATTGACTATATTAAAGCACTTTATTTCACTGCCTCTCCATCCTACTGCTTGCACTGGTCAAACTCACGGAAAGTCTGACAGAATTTTAATGTTGAATCCTCTCACAGTCACACTCCACTGTTCCTGTGAGTCACGCAAACTGAGATATCCTCCTGGGATTAATTCTTCACTCTCTCATCTGTTTTTATTGTTCTTCTGATTAGTTGCATTTTGACAATGATCTCCACTTAACCATAGTAGACTCCTGATATTAGCTTGGTTTTGGAACACATTTCCATGTTGATGTAGATTCTTAAAAGAACCATAGTCTAGTCTGTGTCCAAACCTTAAACCTTATTTCCCATTTGTTGCAGACAGCTTACTTGGATGCCTCAGTCTTTTTCCAGCAGACTGTTTCTATCAGATATCCTGAGTAATAATGCTTGCAATTTGCCCTAAGTTAACTTTTCTGATTTCTAGGATTGGCTCAGCTTACTCTTGTTTAATGGAACATGTTAGTTCATGCTACCAGTCCCCTTGTGAATTCTTTCAGAACTTCAAGAGAATGTTTCCTTCTGAAGTTTAATCTTTTCTGTCCTACTGTAAGAGACAGCCTGGTTATTTTAAATTGTTTCTCTTAAGTAAGCAGATTCATCTTTGTTACAGAAGGAGCCAGTTGCTCAATTTACTTGGCTAACACTAAGCTTCTATCCTGAAAAGCCTTTCTTCTTTCCCACTGGGGTATTACCTCACAGTGGGAAATGTGTCTTAAACTTGCATGAGGCCTTTCATTCTGTATCAGTCTGGTAAGTTTATTTAGTTTATAAATGGGATAAATATGTGTACCTACCACTGGCTCTTGACAGAACACAGACATGGTTATAATTAATCACTCTGGGGTGGCACTGGATTAAGGAATATTGATCCCTAATGTCTTTAGAAGGATGTTATACATGCATGGCATTGCCTTGTTGACTGTAAGTTTTATAATTAAAGGATTATAAAATAAGATTACAGTTAGAGTTAATAAGAAAAGGTTTGAATCACAATGTACTTCTCTCCTAAGGAATACTACAGAATCCTTCTTGCTTGAGACATTTAAAAACAGACAAGGCAGCTGACCTTTTCATCCCTGACTCCTAGTTTGATTTCAAACAGCCTCATCAAGCATTTGTCTTTGATATGTTTATTTTAAGAAATGAATTTTTACTGTTGGGCAGAACATATGTAAAGAAAATTTTTTATCAATCTAAATTTAATCATGATCCGTTTTGGTTGAAGGCACAATGCATTTAATACTCATATCCTGAATTAGAAGTGGCAGTTAATTGAGAAGACTGGCAACTTAGTATCAGTATTTTTTGTTTTCATACTGTTGTCTTTTCTCTAACCTGGAAATGAAACTCCAGATAATTTTAGTGAGGAGGTAATATAAGAACTGATCTTTAATTATTTGAAGGGCTTCAGGAGCAGTTATGGAAAGATGTCCACAGAAGTCCACTCCCTCCAGGGGTGAATATATTTTTATATGTTTTAGGAAATTAGTATAACTGATAATAAACGCCAGTTAGGAGGACAAGTGGTAATGCAATTCACTGCCAGGTCAAGGCCCTTCTCTGGAATCCCCCCCCCTTGGCACTGGCTGTACTTCGTCCATGAAATGTATCTCAAAGAGTTGTTCTCAGCATTGGTTCCTTTTGCCTGGGGTAAAAGCCATGGAAAATTACTGGGAAACCTAGCCACTAATACATAGCATCCTGGGCTCAGGTGGTAATGGCAGAAGTTACACAAGACTTTGGGCGAAAGTCCAGAGGCACTAAAATAAAAATGAAAGACAGGCATGATTTGGCCACCCGAAAATAAAAGAAGCTTTAATGGTTAAAATAACAAACGTGCAGAAGGCAATCTCTGTATGGGGTGCACAGAAAAGGCAAGGGCCAGGCTGAAACAATAACTTATATATTAGGTTAAGGGCAGAGTCTGAGGTAAGGGTTCCAATGGGATGTGAGGACTAGGAATATGTAAAACATTGCAGGGCCAACACAACCAATGGAAGTAACAAGAACTGTGAACATCCTAGAAACATCAACATATCAACCTCGAGGGGGTGATGGGAGTGAGCTTTTGCACACCCTAACTATGAGGAGTTTTTCCACGGTCTTAACCATAGGTTGCATGGACCCCCCACCACTAATACAGTACAAAAGGTTACAGAGCTACAAATACATGTGTGAAGAATACAATGAATGTATAAAAAAGGCAAAACCCAAACAGCATCAGCCCTACACCTGTTTTTATTTAAGACACCTTAAAATTCACAGTTTATGATAGGAAATAGACCTATAGCCTTTAACTGCTTTCACCTTCTGGTTGAAATATTTATCATGAGAAGACTACCTTGTGGGGAAGTACAAAGCAAAAAATAGTATATGTTCAAGAATGGACTCTAAATGAGAGATGCTTCTGAATAACATCTTTCACAGAATGTGTGTTTCTTCTGTTTTGGGTGGGTTCAAGTAAAGATAGAGGACTATTAAAAATCCCAACATTTGCAACATCATGGTATATTATCTTACAATGTCATTTTTTTGCAAACTGGCATTAGAGGTTTAAGAAGAGTAGTTTTAAGTATGTTAGGAACAGAGGAAAATGTTACTGTATAGAAGGTAAGAATTTCTGTAAAATGCAGTGAATTACACTGTTAAGTTGCAACTGTAGAAAATGTAGGAATCTTAGAAAACACACATAATAAATGGGATTCCTTTTTATATGTTGAAGAGTAGAAAACAAAAGAATCACCAAGTGTAATATTCAGTTTTGCAATTGTAATCTCTCCTGTCTCCTGTGCATTTGAGATCTGCCCAATTAACTCCATGTTTCAATAATGAATAACCCCAAGCCAATGAAACGTCTCAAAGTTCATAATAAACGTGTGCAGATTAAGAGGGCTCATGAACTTGACGAGCAAGGATGAGTGTCTGTCAACAGAATCTGCTGAGAATTAAGTATGAATAGCTGAAAAGAGAGACAACTTAAGGAGATTACAAGTGGGATCGATGACTTTACAGTGTAAGGACAGATTGTTTAGGGACCCATTCTTCCCTTAATAAATTAATCAAGAAGCAGCAGTATTCTAGCTTGCCAAATGAATTTAAACTGTAAAGTTGGTTATAGCCACAAAGTCAGCAATATTGCAGAATGAAGTCCTGGAAAGTGTTGCCATGTATTTTGTGAAATAAGAGATCCCTAGACTGACTTTGCAGGTCCAAGGACCCAGAAATATTAAATGTATCACAAAGGCTGCCTCTGCAGCCTCTTTTGCTGAAACCTTGCCATGCAAACTCAAGGTAGAGGATCATTTAAGTCTACTAAGGCTTGAATGCTTTGGAGTGTGGGCCATCTTACTGTTTACACAGTGGCAATTGCATGAATATTCCAGTTATGCTATTCAGGATGAAACCCCTAAATGTCTCTTTGCATTCCTTGTCACTCACTTATGAGCAGAGTCTACCCATGAGAAGCTCCTTTATTTGGGCAGTCATCTCCCATACCCCAAAGTAGAAAAGCTCCAAATCCGGCAACTCACAGAGCTATTGAAGGAAAAGGGTTTCATGTGCTCTTAGATACACATAAATGAGGGCCTGGGTGAAGTTTATCCTCTATCTTGTAGAAGCTACAAGTGTGGACAAGAAAAGAGAAAAGAAACTCTAAGTGCTCATCATCCTGAATAGAAGTCTGCAGGCTAAGCTTGCACAGAGATGGAATGTCCAGCAGCAAGAAAGGGATAAAACTTGAAGGAAAGATGTTGAAAGAAAATCAATTGCAATGCGCTGAAAATGTAATTGATCCATTCCCAGGGCCCAGTCCTCCAAGGAAAGAACCTGAGAAGTGTGACACTTGGTATACATTTGGTATACATTTAGGGTACCTCTGTCACTTTTATTGAGTTACTCTGCATTGTTGATACGTGTCAGAAATAAGAAGCTAAGCAAATTACAACTACTTTAAGGTTGGAGAACATACAGTAAATGATGACATTTTTAAAAGACTGAGAACAGAGGATCTTCAAAAATATTTCAGCTTCAGTTTCTAAAGTATTGATAGGCTTGAATTTTAAGCAACCACATGTAACTACTTACTTTCTTTCTTTCTTTCTTTCTTTCTTTCTTTCTTTCTTTCTTTCTTTCTTTCTTTCTTTCTTTCTTTCTTTCTTTCTTTCTTGTTTTGTTTTGTTTTGTTTTGTTTTGTTTTGTTAAGTGAAGTGTTTTGGGGGCTTTTTTAGCTGTTGAGAGCACAAGCAGTGAAGAATTCATCTGCATTTATCTTGCATATAAATGGAGAGCTTATGTGTCCCAGTTACATTATTTGGAAAATATAAAAAGGGGGAATTATCAAAAGAATTTATTCTGCTGTAACATGACTGAAGTCAAAAGAGCCATGTAAGAGATTAAATTCACCCACAATGCTGCTATTTTCTCTTCCCTATTGCATGCTGTGGATTGCCATGCAGCTAAAGAACATCTTTCAATCACTGTCTTTGTATATTTTTATGCTTTTCTTTCCTGGGTGGAAATACACCCTTCATGTTTATTCTTGTGGCATTGTTACTCTTAACCTATACACAACTCTCGTTTGGTCTCTGTTAAGTCTCTGTTCTTTAAACTATTATAAAATAATAGCTTAATAATAATAGATAAAATAACTTGTTGCCTTTACTTATGAAAAAAACTTTCACTCTGCCCAAGGGTATCAGTTCAGATCAGGTTTTTTTGAGTCAAAATAAAAATCTCTTCAAAGACAAAATAAGCCTATATGAGTTCGCTTGAATTTGTCGAGAGGAAGAGAGAAAAGAAAAAAGAATATGCCCATGATTTCTAGTCCCAATGAGACATGGAAATAAACAAAATAACCCCCCAAATTTTTACATGAATCATCCTTAAAAGACAAAGGAGAGAAATATAAAGAACAAAAAAACAAAAAAAAAAAAAAAAAAAAAAAAAAAAAAAAAGGAAGCAATCTCCACTGTCCTTCAGGAGACATAATCTTCAGTGCCACTTTGGATTTGTTCCTCAAAAGAAGTGTGTCCCTGTGGCAGTTCTGAACCTTGAAAAGCTTAATTCTCAGCTGGAGTGACAGACTTGACTTTATTATTGATGTTCAAATACTTCTTTGCAACTTGAGAGAATGACTCCTTAAGAATGTTCATGGGAGTTTGCTCCTTTTGAGAGACAAATGAAAAATGTCATCCCGACAAAAGTCTTCAGCCAAGTTTCTTTGTGTCTTCTAAAATCTGAGAACTGTATAATTAAGAATCTCCCTTAGAAACAATATATTTTGTCTTAAGTGTGTTGCAGATCAAGGAAGCTGCTTATGCTTTCCAAGAACAAATATGAGTTAACCAAATTACTTTTAGTTCTCTTACTGCAGCATTTTCATTGTATGTGGTTAATCTGAAATAAGGTCTCAAAATAATGGATGCTGTATTGTGAAAATGTAAACAAAGCCTGTGTCTGTATAATTGTGGTTGAATTTCTTGAGATGAAATTGCAAAATTTCAGACAAGAGCAAGTTGCAGTTTTCTTCCTTAAAGATTTGAATAAGGAGGAAAACAATGTTAATATAGTTTACTATGCATTTACAGTAAGACAAGTACTCTTTTCCTTTATCTCACAAAGTAACATGCATTTATTAAGCCCTTAAAACTCATGCCTAGTAAATAAGCAGCTGGACAATAGGAGAGTTGAGATAAAGCTCAACATTGCTCTCAGCTCTTTGTGTTTTGAAAGAGTGACTCCTGATGTTTCCTTACTCCTTCTTATGTATAGAGTTGCAAAGAAAAATATTTACTTTGATTAAGGATTGTGATCCTTAAAACGGTTGAAAGTTTAAGCTTCACGTTCTAACAGTACTGTGCACTTTAATTTCTACAGAACTCTATGAAATTATATTAGCTAATATGTTTAAAGGTAATAAAGATTATTAGGCTTGACGTTTACTTTAAATTTCTTAATCTGTCCCTTGAGAAATGGCTTGAGTGTAAAAAACACATTTCTGTGATCTGACCACTACTTGTACTCAAGAATTTTAAAATAATCCATTGTACCTAAAGCAGTAGAAGTTGACATGCTGCCCAGAAAAGTGCTGAATGACCCATCCCTGAAATTTCAAGACTGAGTCAGATGGGGGTCAGAGCAATCTGGTCTAGTGAAAGAGAATTAGAATTAGATGATCTTTAAGGTCACTTCCAAGCTAAACCATTCTGTAATCTTATGACTTGAGAAGATAAGTAGGCAATGCTAGCATATGACATTACATTGTTGTGCTGGTTTTGGCTGGGATGGAGTTAGTTTTCTTCATAGTAGCAAGTAGGGGAACATGTTTTGAATGTTTGCTGGAAACAGGGTTGATAGTAAAGGTACGTTTTTGTTATTGCTGAGCATGACTTACACAGAATCAAGGTCTTTTATGTTTCCTGTACTACCCTGCCAGTGAGGAAGTTTGGTGTGAACAAGAATCTGGGAGGGGACACAGGCAGGACACGGCTCTCCTGGACACAGCTGAACACCCACCTGCCCATGGGAAGGGGTGAATAAATTCATTGCATTGCTATGCCTATGTGTGTTCTGCTTTACTTTTTAAACTGTCTTTATCTCAACTCCCAAGTTTTCTCACCTTCATCCTTCTTATTTCTTCCCCTGGTGTGGAGTGAGCAAACAGTTCCATGGGGTTTGTTTTCTGGCTGGGATTAAACCATGAAAATTGTATAGAGGACATTGTCTTGTTCCAATAAAATGGAGTTCCATCTGTATCTTTGCTCTTCAGTCATAAATGACATTGAGTGAGAATACAAAAAGTTCTGGTGGTTTTCTTAATAAATTTTCTGAAAGAAAGCATGTTAAGCAATTGTACATTTTATTCTGTGCTATTTTATGTAGTCTGTTTTCACACAGTCTTTCTTGTCAGGTCTTGTTCTTTGATTACAGACTCAAGAAGCAAAGAGAAAAAGAAATGAATTATTTCCTTGGGATGTTAACAAACTTGTGAATATATCTATTTTTTTTTTTTTTTTTTTTTTTTGTAGTAAAAAAGACAAAATAATCTAAAGTCTTAAGTGTTAACAGTTCATGGTGCTATTATTTTAGGGGAATAACTTCAAGAGGTATTCTTAACTGATATGAGTTCTGTTCTTTAATTCACCTTGTATGTGTCCATCTGTGTGATGATACCCCTGTCTCCTCCACCCCCCCACACAAGCTGCTAGCTCAGATTTTGGGGGATTTTGAGAGACGGGAATCTTCAAGATAGGGTGAAGAGTATCAAAAGAGGCCCCTTACCTCAGGAAGAATTCCAAAGCTTTATTTCGATGAAGGGGATCCGGAGGTAAAGGGAGGGGGAGCATGGAGGGAGAGGGGTTTTTATCACCTTTGGGGTCGGGGTCAGGTTACCAGGCCGAAAGCCATAGGTCAGGAGACAAGGGGCAGGTAACTAAGGCCAGGTTACAGTTTCTGGGGGAGGGGTTTTGGAGGGAGAACATTCCCAAAAGGGATACAACATCTGTGCACATTTAAATCATGCTTTAATTCAACTTTAGATAATTATGATGAAAATAATACATATATAAAATGAAAGAGTCTAACTCTTTCAGTTGTATCTAAAGGTTTATTTTCAGCTATTTCAGGAGGTAAATATTAACATGATAATTTTGAAATAGGGTAGCTGTAAACACTTATAATTTTTTTAGCTGTTCCTGTTTGTCTTAGAGGGTGCACTTGATTCTCTCATTCATATAATCGATAAAGATATTAAAAAGGACTGGCTCCAATACTGAACTCTAGGTAATACCTCTTGTGACTGGCCACCAGTTTAACTGACCACTACTTGTACTTAATGGAGTTAATTTAAACCACCTGGTTTACCTCCATTCACCAGTATTTCACTGTGCCTGGCCATCCAAACATTTTTTTTCACCCACTGAAGAACATGCACCTCTAATATGTAAGCAAGCAGTTTCATCAGAAGAATGCTGTGGGAGCGATGTGGGATCATTTAACTGAACGACTTTCAAGCAGCATTTTCAGGGTAGCAAAAAAAAAAAAAATATTCTCTTACTTCACAATCTTGACCATTGCTGTAGGTACAAGGGATGGTACCTTAATAAATTTGAGGAAGTTTAAACCTTTCTTCTCTACAGCAGGTAAAATGCAACAAAAGGAATATACTTCTAATATATAGGTCAATTAAAAAAAAATGTTAGTGAGACTTCTATAGCACATCAGTTTTCTAAAGCAAGGAATAGTTCTGTCAGTACAGCTCACTGCTGTAGAGGATCTGAATCCTGCAACAGGCCATTCAGCATCAACATCTCTGCAGCTGTAGCAGTTGTCATTAACATTCTACTAGAATGAAGTAGAATTGATGTTGTAGTGTGCATAAGCTAGCAGCAATGAATATTGGACAATCAGTGCTTTCTCAGCATAGCTTGGCATACTTTTCTCTTAAGTCAGGATATTTTAATAGAAGTTCTTCAAACCAAATTTAAAGGAACAAAACAATACTACATTTTAGATGTTTATCTTCAATTGCAAAGAATGAAACCTGAACTTTTCTAAAAGGTTTGTAACTTTTCACAAGCTAGTAATTTAAAAATTAGTATTATTGTATCAAATATTTGTTATACAAAATAGTTTGAAAGAAGAATGGAGATATTTTCTCTACATTTACATGTGTGCTTGTTCATAAAACAGGGAGAGGCACATGACATTAATTAACCTGTTCAGTCTTAGAGGGTACATAGTAAGTTACCAGAGCTTGTAGAATGGCAAAGTACTAACCCATCCATGGTGACTATGTATTTCGGATGTAAAGTAAGACAATCATGATCAAACTTTTTTCACAATAATGATTTATACCGTTCTGGGCTTGCATGGCAAGGTTTTGATAGTGGATGGCTACAGGGGTGGCTTCTATGAGAAGACACAAAAAGCTTCCCCTGTCTGATGAAGCCAGTGTCAGCCAGCTCCAAGACACATCTGGCACATCAACGATGCTAGTAGCCCTTCTGTGATTAAAGAAGGGAAAAAAAAATTATGCACAACAGCAGCTGGAAGAAAAGAGTGAGAATATGTGGGAGAAATAGGTATGCAGCACCCAGATCAGTGGAGAAGAGGGGGGGAGGTGCTCCAGCCACCAGAGCTGGATTCTCCTGCAGCGCACAGTGCAGACTCTGGTGAGGAAGCTGTGCCCCTTAAGTCCGTAGAGGTCCATGAGGGAGCAGAGATCCACCTGCAGTCCGTGAAGGACTCCATTAGAAGCGGGTGGATGTGTCTGAAGGACACTGTGACCCTGTGGCAAGCCTGTGCTGTATCAGGCTCATGTCCAGACCTGTGACCCAGTGGAGAGGAGCCCAAGCTGTAACAGGTGCTCCAGCAGGACCTGTGACCCTGTAGGGGACCCACATTAGAGCGTTCTATTCCTGAAGAGCTGCACCCTGTGGAAGGGATCCACAGTGGAGCAGGTTGTGGAAGACTGTCCCCCATTGGAGGGAAATGGACAAAGCGATGTGTGATGAACTGACTGCATCCCCCATTCCCTGCCCTCTGCACCACTTAGGAAAAGGAGGTAGAGAGATTCAGGAGTAAAGCTGAGCCTGAAGAGAAGAGAGGGGTGGGGGTAATGTGTTTCAAGATCTATTTATATTTCTGTTATCCCACTCTGGTTTGATTGCTGATAAATTCAATTAATTTCTCCAAGTAGAGTTAGTTTTGCCCACAACAGTAATTGGTGAGTGACCGCTCCCTGTCCTTTTATCAATCCACAAGCCTTTAATTATATTTTCCCTTTTCAGTCGAGGAGAAGGAGTTTTTGAGTGGTATGGTGTGCACCTGGCTTCCAGCCAAGGTTTACCCACCTTACATACCCACATTTCTTTCCTGCATGGGAAACATGCTGCCTCACTCTCACAGAAACAAAAACTGGAACAATAAAGCCCAGGCTGAGTATACAGTCTACACGTTTTCTTCTATTGTAGAAAGTTAGTTATTCTCTTGCTATTTTATGCATTAAAAAAGTCAACAAAAATATTTTGCTGAATTGAAAAGTACTTTAATTCAGCATTTTCTGTGGATAGAGAAGACCTGAAAAAGATCTGAGTGAACCCCATTAGTCTTATCTGTCCAATAAAGTATAAGAAAACTTTTGTGGCTTATGCTATAGAGATTGAAGGTAGCAGCATTTCAAAATGAAAAGGAGGCAATAATTGCTCCAGACTATTGTGTGTACTACACATTAAGATCTCTCTTTTTTAATCATCTCTCTTACTGCAGAAAGAAGTAACTGGGATTTTACATGTCTGAAGAATGTGGCAGGAGAATTTTCCTAAACAAGCTGTACAGTAGCCATTAATTTAGACTTTGGTATATCTTCAAAACTGAATGAAAAAAGGACTTTTTGGTTTAGCTCTTTTTTGCTTGCTTCTTGCATTTGCAAGAGCTCAGCAGTACCAACACCTTGATCCTCTTTGCTTAAAACAAATTTACTATAGGTTTCTCCACTGTGATGAAGAAAAATGTATGATCTTAAGTACTCTGAAAAGCATGTTACAAAGGCTTCATATGGAATCAATAGTTTCTGCTTTGCTGTAGTGCTGTGTTTGTTCTTCAACAACTTATGGCACTACTAAGGAAGATATAAAATAAGTACAAAAAAATTCTTACAATGTTTAGAGATAAAGATTATTTTGTATTTATATAGAGTGTTTTGATTTTTTTTCTTTTCTTTCATAAAGAATGCAAGCCTAGTGGGAGAGATTCAGCTTTACCTAGGTCCACCTGTCCACATTCATGTTTGCATGTCTCTGTCTCCTTTGTTGTTCACTGATAGCCATGCACTGGGAAAAATCTCCTGATTAATGGCAACAGAATCAGCTTTTCAAATGAGCATTAATAGTTGGTGGGATTTTTTTGGTTTTTTGTTTTTTGTTTGTCCAGGAACTACTTAGTCATCTCATTATTTATTTCTGGAAAATGTTCATAAAATTTACTTCTATTGATAATGACTTAGCAGAATCTCTTTTGAAAAGTGCTGTTAATTTATAAATTTTATGACACAGCTCACCGAAACCTGGGCTAGCTGGAAGAACCCTGCCGCTGTGCCAGGTGTGGGGAACAACTGCAGTGTGTGGTTTGTGCTGACAGCTGAACCTTTAGAGCCACTTGCTCTGCAGTGGAAGGGCTCTCACCGCAGTCAGGGGGTGGGGAAAAGAGAAGGAGGAGGCTCTTCAGTGCTGAGGTTCCAACAGGAGGTTTATTCACATTGAAGGGCTCAGGAACCAAAGAGCCTCAAGCACTGCTGTGCTCAGGATTTTATACAGCACCAGAGCAAGGGGTGGGTACCAAACACAATCCAGGGAGGGATCAGCAGGGGCAGAGTGAAGGGGTTACAGCATTTCTTTGGGGCCAACTGGGGCAGGGGGGAGCAGAGGGCAGGACACATGGTCCAGTGGGGCATCAAGGGTTAGGAAACACCCAGGAATGCCCAGGGGGAGGAACACTCAAAGGATTGGTTCAGGGTTGGAGTGACATGGAAGGCGCCACAACAAGGGGCAGGGTAACAGTGATTGACAGGGAAGGGGCTGGAACAAGGGGTGGGGAAATGCCATACAAGGTAACTTAGGGTAGATACAACTTCATGAATAAACCATCTTGGGGAGAACATGAGGGAACATAAGAACAAACCATTAACATTAAAACTTTAACAATAAACTAGTTAAATGAATCAAATGCAAGGCCACAACAATTGTACATTAATCTTGGAGTACAGTAGGCAACATAATAATAATGTTGTTCTCTGAACCTACTATTATTCCTGAAAAATATGAAAACATATTTGTGCATTCACTATAGAGCCCGTCTGAAGACCTTCACTCATATTAAGATAACTGTAATTCTGTTGCTCTACAGGACTCTCTAAATCTTTACAGTACCATTTTTATGACTTTTGTTCAACCACTTGGTTTTGAAACTTACATTGATTTGCTTTGCCCACTGCCTTTCCAAAATTCATGGCAAGGGACTAGGCAGCAAAAATTGAACTCAGAGGTAGTCAGCTGATTTGCTGTAGTATAGCTCCAATAGAGCTACTCAGACCTGTGCAATAACTTGTGCTGTACTGAAAGAAGTTCATAGGTGTCTACTCTCCACAGCTATGAAGAATGTACCATCTCTTGGTGTAGATTCCCCTGTTCCTCCACCCCCCCACAAGCTGCCAGCTCAGATTTAGAGGGAGTATTGGAAGAGGAGAACTACAAAATAGGGTAGAGAGAGTTACAAAAGAGGCTTCTTACCCCAGGATGTATTCCAAGGCCTTTATTCCTTGAAGGGATCCAGAGGCAAGAGAGAAATCACATGGGGGGAGAGGGGTTTTTATCACCTTTGGGGTAGGGTCAGGTTACCTGTCCGATGGCTATAGGTCAGGAGACCAGGGGGCAGGTAACCCAGGCCAGGTTACAGTTTCTGGGGGAGGGGTTTTTGGGGAGAAACATTCCCAAGAGGGATACAACATCTTGGGATGTCCACAGGCCTACCTGGAGCAATAGCTAAATGTAAAAGCTCATTATAATGCTGTTAGGAGCAACCACAATGGGAATATGTTTGACTGTTAAGGCATTACAACTGAGCAAACTTTAGGCTTTTTCTCCCTTTGAGAAATATGTCCCAAACTGCTTTCAATGTATGGCCTTCCCACTGGACCTCACCAATTTCCCATACATTATATCAGTTTCAGTGTGGTTTTGTGCCTTAGATCAGTCCTTTAATTTGAAATTTAAACCTTGTTTTCTTCTGTAGATTTGCTAGAAATAATAGTGTAATTGAGTCTATTTTTCATATGAAATATACATGAGATATTTTACTATTCAGGGTTGGAGGTACTTGTAATTATCCAGTTGACGTTTGCTATAATAAGGCTTTTTTTTCAGCTGATACATAGTTGAGTTCTGTGAAGAAAAGCATTGACAGTCCTTGCCTTTCCAACTCTGCATTGTAATTAGGGATACTGAAATAACTCTGCAGTTCCCTGATTTTGTGTATTGTCTTGCAAATCTTTTTCATGGCCTGCTTGTCAAAACCAGCAAAGCAGGAAAACTAGCTTTGAATAGTGTTTCATGGTGCAGAAAGAATAGTTGTTCTACCTGCTACAAATATTATAAAGGCTCTCAATGCAGAGCCATTTGTGCAGTAGTTTGGAAGCCATTGAAATTATTTTTAGAGTTATATTCACTGTTGGCAAGAACAATGACACTTTTACTTGTATTTACTCTTTTTTATAAACATTCTTATTCAGTGAAAGACTTTGTATTGGGTATTTCAATTCAGGAATAATTTCTTATGGAAGTATATTCAATGCAAAAGTATCAATTAATGGGTTATGCTCTATAAACATTTTATCTATTGAAGCCTAAATGCACAAATTTAAAACTGTATTGTTTTTTGCAGAACAATGCAGATGTATTTGTATTTTATATATATGTATGTATGTGTACACTGATTTCTGAACTGAAGGAACTTTGGTTGCTGTTTGTGTGAGGGATAAGCTGGAATGCATGGGGCTTTGCCTGGGAACTTGTGATGAGCCAGACAAGAACTGGTAGATCAGGATTAGAGGGTAGACTAATGTGTAAGGCTGTAAAATCACCAGTATGAGACCTTCTTTGGAAAAATAAGTCCCCTTGTCTTTGGAAGCCTTTGGGCCTTATGAGGATTTTCCTGACACAGGTCGTAAAGGAGACCATGGGGAAGATGCTCTGTTGTACCTGACACCTTCTGAACAGGACTGAGAGCAGCCTTGTGCAGAAGGGCAACCTCAAGGACAAAAAGCTGTCCATGAGTAGGCAATATTTGCTTGCAGCCCAGAGAGCCAACTGTATACTAGGCTGCTTTAAAAGAAGTGTGGCCAGCAGGTTGATGGAGGTAATTCTTCCACTGTACTCTGCTCTTATGAGACCTGAACTGCTGCATCCACCTCTGGGGACCAAAATATATGGCCATGGACCTATTGGAATGCATACAGAGGAGGGCCATGAAGATGATCAAAGGGATGAAATATCTCTCCTATGAGCACAGGCTAAGACAACTGGAGTTTACAACCTGGAGAAGAGAAGGCTCCAGAGTGGCCTTATAGAACTTTCCAGCACCTAAAGGGAGCCTACAAGAAAGGTGGAGAAGGATATTTTACAAGAGCATGTAGTGGTAGGACAAGGGGGAATAGCTTTTATCTGGGAAACAGGGTTGATTTATATTTGCTATTAGTAACAAATTCTTTACTGTGAGAGTGGTGAAACTAGAACATGTTACCCACAGAGATTGTGGATGCTCCATTCCTGGAAATGTTCAAAGTCAGCTTGGGGTGGTATTTGAGCAACCTGGTGTAGTGAAAGGTGTTCCTGCCCATGGCAAGTGGTTTGGAACTTAGTCATCTTTAAGGTCTCTTCCAACCAAACCCTTTCTATGATTCTATGATTTTGGATAGTCCCACACTTAGAGACTTTGGTACATATAGTTTCTCAGAAGTTCTGCACTGGACTGGAACCTCAGTTTGAACAGGGTTTATCTCCCTATTTTTTATTCTTTTCTGAAAACAGTGTGTCTTCCACAGTATATGGACTTTGAGGCCAAAAATTCCTTGTCTGCAGACTTTTTCGAAGTTTGCTAGCACTGTGTATAGTGCTTGAGATTTCAATAGTTTACATTTTGTCCTTTAAACTACTCATTCTTTTAAAGTGGACACATGGAAAAGTTTTGCTCGAGGCCTACAACAACGGAGGAGTGTTCTTAGCTGGCTGGAGACTGCACTTCAGGTGAGACACTCCATCTGCTGGAGGCTTACAGGATGCCATGGCATAGAAACCAGGTTGTTTCAAGGAGGAAAGTTTGAAGCGACATTGCACTTAAGTTACAGTATTAAACAGAGAGTCCCTTGCAGAAAATCAGGCATTGCACTGAAGTGTGTTTCCGGTGTACTGAATGAAAATCATTGCAACTGTAACTTTTAAAAGAAAGTCTTCTTTTAAGACTTTACAGACTTTTACTTTGGCCTTTTTGTTTTTTTTTTTTTGTGCTTAATTCTTACAGAAAAGATATGTAAACAACTGGTGTGGAGGAGTGACCAGAGTCTGATTTTTATTGTTGTTACTGTCCTTATTTTGACAACCTATTAGTAGACTCTAAGTAGTCAGTGAAATGTGGCTTTCAGTGATTTGGAGGTTGCAGGAGATAATGTAATGTGAAAGAAGTTGTCCATGACCAACAGGTAAGTTATGTGTGCCTGTTGTGAAAACTAATACAAGGAAAGGCTCCTGGTAATCCAGGACAGACTTGTTTGATTTGGCACATATAGCAGAATACTCTTTCATTGCACAGATCAAAAAACAGATATAGACATAGGTTACAGAGCACAGAATGCATATTCCTTACACAGGTTGGTATAACTCTTGAAACTTGTCCTGTGCTTTGTATTGTTGCCATGTTAATCTACTGGTTAAAAGGAGTCCTTCTGGAGAAAGATACAAGAGATTATCTGTCAAATGAGAAAGCTGTCAAAATAGTAACTCCATGGGCTCTCTTATAAGGGCTAAGTCTAAATTTTAAAACAGGTGCCCTCTGTAATATGTTCTGCATATCTTGTATGAGTAGGATGTGGACATGCTCTTTTGCATTTCTTGTTTCACTGATTATTTAAAACTGCTGCTGTTACATTTCCAAGCCTTCAACTGTATTTTATGTGAACAAGTTTAATCTGTCTTTATTTAGTATGGGTTCACATGTCAATCCATGGCACATTGTTTTAAATGTTTGTTGTCATGCTTACTGAAAGGAACACACTGTACTGTTCTGCCTTAAAAAATGGCTCATTTCAAATACCTAAAAAGTATTTTCCTTCTTTTGTCTTACTATTTTATTTTCTTTTACAATTTGTATCACTCTGTTTTGGTGCCCACCATGTGAGAATGTTCTATTATTCCCCAGCTTCTTTCTGCAGTCTTGCATCCATGTTTCTTTCCAGAAAAGGGAAGCATCAGCTATAAAAATCATATGCATATCAAGTAGCTAGGTAGCCTTACCATTTTGGTGTGTTACAAAAGGATTTATAGGTTTAATTTTTTAAATGCATCAGGTCATTGAAGAGTTCTCATAAGGCTCAGAAGAGAGGTAGCTCTTGCTGCAGTCTATCTCAAGATGTCTTGTTGCAGAGACATACTTGCCTTCACAAATCTGCCTTACTCTCTGTAGGGAAACCAATATCATGCTAAAACTTGTAGTATAGCAGAGAAAACTAGAAAAATTAAAAAAAAAACTGCTAAAAATAGCACTTGTAAATAATGATCATAAAGTGGCCTAATATTGTTTAAATAAAAGGAAAGTAAATGTGCTGTATCAGATGTGACTGATATATCAAATAAGTTTCTGTGTACTGTCTATATCTGACAGTATCAATATCAGAAGGGATGGTTGTGATATAAAACAATGTGAATAAATACTGCTTCTGTTCCATGTTTATTTCCCATGTAAAGTGATTTAATTTTACCTCAAATTCTGACATCATGAAACCACCTGTATGCCTGGGGACAATAGTGTGTTCAAGTGAGTTAGAGATGGATGAATAGGCCTTCAAATAGGGGGTTTCTAAGACTAACTGAGTACAGAGAGTAAGTGAAAGACCTCATAGAAACAGGAAAGGTAATGTTTGAATAATAAATCAAATGTAGTATTAGTGATTCTTTGCAATGTTGGAAAAGAAGCAAGAAATTAGAGGAATCAAAAAATAAATGGAATGCTTAACCAAAGTAAAAAGGAATGAGGTGCATAGGTAAGGTGAAAATGTTGAATAAAGAGAAGGTGTGGAAATGCATAAACTACATTACACCAAACTATACTTTGAAAAGGTAAAGTCACACTGAAATGTTTTCTCAGCAAGAGTTTGTTCTGTGTAGCCTTTCTTAGGTTTCAGAAGAGGAGAACTGAATCACTGCCTTACTGTCCTACTGCAAGAACCCAGTCCTTTTTTTCTGGGTAATATTAATTTATTGATTTGTTTTATTCTTAAAAGCTGTTAATAAGAATGGAATTTTTAGGTTTTGATAGATTACATAAGAAAAGCAGTGGATTTTTTTTCCCATTACACATAATAAGATATGCCAAAATCCCACAGATATTCGAAGTTCTTTTCTGTAGTTACTACTTTTTCAGGATATTACTGAAATTGTAAAAACTTCAGAAACTCTTTGGAAAAGAACCAAGATCATGTGAATGGGAATGATGTTTTTTTACTAAGACTTTATATTTATTTATTCATTCAATTAAAATGACACCTCAAAGTATATTAATTTTCAGTGTGTGTGTGTTTCATTATCCCTCAAAGGCCTAACTTGATATGTATCAGTGGGACATGATAACACTATTGGTTCCTGTTACCATGAAAATGAGACTATGATGAGATGAGAGAGCTTTGTTTAAGCAGCCTAGAAATAGTTCCAGTTAATGTTACCTTCTTAGCTGCCTTTGGCAAATAGCAGACTTCGGATATTAATCTTTGCAAATGAATGCAAATTAAAAAGAATATGTTTTAAATGTAACATAAGTCATTAATGGCAACTTTAAAAGTTATAAATGGGAACATTGAAAAATTACAAGTGTTTCTGTGGCCATCAGATTTAGGTAAAATGCAACTATCATACAAATTATCTTATTAATTACCCATGTCCCATGTCTACCTTTGTATTTACTAAGGCAGATGTTCGAGTGACAAAGAGGAGTTAAAACCATGTATTTCAAATTAAATATGTTTTACATAATCTTTTTTTTTTTCTTTTAATTATCAGGTGAGACGCTAACATTGTTTTACTGAAGGTGAGATAGTGATTTTGTTTTCAAAAATAACAATTTGTCTGTGTCCAGTAATGTTTAATAGTTCTTGAAATTTATCTAGTATGAAAATAAACTGAACTTCTGAATTTACTGTTGTCATATATCCAAAATTTATGTTGCTGCCTATTCTGCGATGACCATGTACTTGTTTAGAAAAACTAAAAACATTTACAGAATATTTTTCATCAACAGGCAAAAACCAGTGACTTAGTAAACTTTGTAAAGAGACTTATTCAGCTACTGAAAGGCAAACTTCATGCAGTAACGCTAACATCCTACATATTTCTCGGGTATAGTTTGGTGTCATTGAAAATTACAAGGGGCTGAAACAAAAAAACACCAAGGTCTATTAAAAATTTTAAGGCTGCAGATATCGTATTGATGTCTTAAGTTTTAGCTATTATATTTTTTAGACTCTGTGCTGTTTTGGTGAGTAGTTTTAAGTTTCATATGAAGTGCTACTAAGCTCTCTTCACAGAGTAGATAGACAAAACAATTCCTTCTCTAGTTTGATACCAAAGACAACTTTCAGGCCCAAGAATGAAAACAACAGTGAAGTGAGAAGAAAATACAAGGAGGATGAAGCTTCATAACCTGAAGCTATGGCTGGATAATTGATTCTAATATGCTAATAGACAGAACTTATAAAAGTGTGAGACCTCATGACTGGGTGTCCATTTTTGTGACCATTTTGGGGTGCATCTTGGGTGTGGTCTGGCTGGACTCTTGTGCAGTCCAGGTGTACCCACTGAGGCCTTTTAATAAATACCTACTTTATCCTTTTGCTCTGTCTAGTCTCTGTTCTAGGTCACCATCCAGAAGGCATCAATATCCTTCTGAATGCATGTTTAAGTAGCTTTGATTAAAACTTATTTTGATAAATATGGTGAGGATTTCATTCCTACTGTCAGTGCAATTTTCTTATCAGCTTCCCAGAAATCAGCTTCACCTAATACACGACTTTGGCTTTGAACAGCATTAAAGGGCCAAATAGCTCCTAGTAATCTTTTCCAGTTTGTATTTCTGTGCTTATTTATTCAAACTGCTCATTTAGATTTTTATGTTCCTTAGTCCTCTGGGTATCCTGGGAAAGGATCCATCTTCACATTGCAATGAAGTCTTCATCTCTTGGGCAATCTACAGACTGAACATTGAATTAAAAAGTGAGTATCTAGAGGTTTTATTTTCTGCATTGCTTTCATTTATGGAATATCACATACATTGTGACACGTAGCTAAATTCGGTTATCTCAGCAGAGATGAATGACTTCCTCAGTGTTATAAGAAATGCGAAAAGCTGAAAAACGAATTTTCTCCCTTTGTCATTAAGTGGTTTTATGACCAAACCTCTCTCTGTTAGAATAAGAGAACATTTAGTGCAATTTTGTGGTGAAACAAAGCTGTAGGGGAATTTTTCATCTCTCTTAGCATCTTACTGTGACTAAATTACAGTCTGTTACCTCAGATGGGGGGTAGGGGAGAGACCAAATCAATCAAATGGAGGGCAACAGTCCTCCTGTGGAAATATAGAACCTAAAAAATGTGATACAATCTTTTTCAGAGTTTTCTGTATGAGAATGATGGAACACTGAAAAAACTGAAGACCTTTTCTGAAAAATTTGAAGTAGATCAATGTTTGTAATACATCGGCTGTTTTGTCTGACAGAAGGTTAATGCTATGGTTATGGTCATGTTTCTATCATTCAAAAGTAGCCTTTTAGAAACTCAACATTTCATTATTGGTTATTAACAATTTACATAATAATATTTTTTTTCCTATTAAACATGTTAAAAATTACTTCCTGTTAACAGAAAAAAACTATTTAAGTTTGAAAAGGTTTATACTTTTAAAATGTGTGAGACTTGTGGTTTTGAAACTGTATTGGGTTTTTTTAATAGATTTTGCAATATTCAGTTGTGAAAATCTGTCATGGTTTCAGCCCAGCCATCAACTAAGTATTACACAGCTTCTTTTTCTCCGCACCCTCACCCTGGTGGGGAGGAAAATAGTAGGAAGAAAGTAAATGGGTTGAGATAAAACCAGTTTAATAATTGAAAGTTCATAAAATATAGTAACAATAACAATAATAATGAAAATAATATTGACAACAACAACAATAGAAATAAAAGTAACAAAAATTGTAATGGAATGGGGAGAGAGAGAGACACAGAGAAAGAGAGAAATAAACCACAAATAAATGAGAAATTCACAGTACAATTGCTCACTACCAATTGATCAATGGCCAGCCCATCCCCAAGCAGAAATCAGCAGGTTCTGGCCAACTCTTCCCATTTTATACACTGGACAAGATGTTCTAAGATGTGGAATATCCTTTTGGTCAGTTCAATTTGGGGGTCCTGGCCATGCTCCCTCCTGGCTTCTTGTGCACCTGCTCACTGGCAGAGCCTGAGACACTGAAAAATCCTTGAATTAGGGTTAGGTATACTCACTAACAACTGAAATATCAGTGTATTATTAACATTGCTTTCATACTAAATCCAAAACACAGCACTGCATTAGCTACTAAGGAGAAAAATAACTCTATCCTAGTGGAAACTAAGACAAAATCTTTTAAAAACAATTGCAGGTGTTCATTGAAGCCTTCTGGCTAGTTCCTGTCTCTTCTACATGATTAGGGTTCATTAAAACAAGAATTTTGTTGGTCACAGAACCTCAGTCATCCCATTTGTAGCTCAAGTCTATGTCTATGTGAACCAGGTTCTGCCCCCAAACCACCTTAATGTAGGTGATTTCGGCTTTCTGGACAGCTCCGTAACTTCTATTGTGCAACTTTTCCTAAAAAAAAAAAAAAAAAAAAAAAAAAAAAAAAAAATGTCTTGGGACAAGGAAGAATGAAGAATGAACCTTCAAATCTGTTCATGGAGTTTTAACTAGAAGTACAGTGCAAAAAGATGATAGCAATATGCTCTTTTATAATCACTCAAATTCATTTTGTCCAAAGAGAACCTCTGTGAACTGGCTGGTGAAATATATAAACTTCACATTATTTGCAATTTAATGCAGTACTAAGCAGAAGCTAATGCTTCTTGCTGAGAGAAAAACTATAGCAGTTACAAGTGTAAAGCCTGGAAGGGCTTGTTTATACACCTAGACAGAAATGTTAGTTGAAACTGTTTCAGAATTTAGGGGTTTTCTGGCTCTGCAATTTTGTGAAATACCCAGGAAAGATCAAGGACCAAGTTATACTACATTTCTTAGATCCCTTGTAACCATGTTTTGAATTAAATTACAAAAGAATGAAAATGGTGAAGCAAATAATCAATATACTTAGTTACAAGTGAAGGTTATCAACAGTAATATAGTCAAAAAGTAACAAGAGTCTAATGGGTGTTTTTAAATTATTATTTTAAAATAAATTGCTTACAATAAACCCTCTTGCAGGCTGTGTTAATGGATTGCATTTACACAGTGGTCTATTCAGAGAAATTTGTATACCATAATATGTGTGTTTCTGTAGTTCATACAGAATACACAATGAGTCCTAGCCAAGCTGCTTTCCAACAATACTGTATTTAATAGCTCTGTTCATTATTCTACTTTGACATTTGCTGTAATGGACTACCTACCTCAGCTGTGGCTGCTTTATCATTCAGCCTGCAACCTTTAGGGAGGAATCAAGCATCTTGAAATGTGTACAGCAACATGTATTACAGCAAGAGATTTACAACTTTCTGTTTCATTAGAAGCCATTCAAGCAGCAGAACCCTTTAGTCTACTGGAGATGAGTGCTCATGCTGCTAACAAATGCAGAAGTTTATCTAACCATTTAATACCTCAAAATGCTTCCTTTTTGATTTTTGTACAAAAATTATTTAAAGCAAAAATCCTCAGCAACCTTTTTGCTTTAAAGCAAAAATCCTCAGCAAACTGCTGTTTTATGGAGCTAATGCCATAATGCATGAATGCTAGGAAGACACTAAAGACTGCATTTGTTCCCAGCTTAAGGATTGCCTCTGAATAGAATTATAGGACTTGGCATTTTGAGTAACTTGCACTTGGGGGCTCCTTTTATGGTCATATAATCACATGATGGCTGCATAGATCTTTCTAACAACTTCAAAAAGCCAGAAGGAAATATGTGTATATGTTTTCACTGGTTTCTTAAAAGATAGGCTGCATCACTGCTGATGTTCATGTCAGTAATATCATCAGATCATGGAAGTAAAATTCATGTGGTTATTTCTGTTGTGAGGTTATTTCCCCCCTCATTTTTATGTGTTCAAAATTATACATTTAGCAGGATGCGTTCAGGAGTGTTTTAGAAAATATTCACACCAGGGTTAGCTCCAGTATACTCCTTGTTTTGTAATGTACATGTAGTTCTTTTTGGCATAGGTGCAGTCACTTATTTTCATAAATTCTGAACAGCAGCAAATACACTTTTGAGCTAAATTCATCACACAGTTTCTTTAATTTATATGTCAGTCTATATAATCTTACTGGCACTCTTTTTATTGTGTATTTTTTATGGTTCCATTATGAACTTCATGACAGTCTAATTGCATTTAATCCTTTAATGACAATGCTTGGGACAGAAGCATGAACTTTTTATAATTGTAGCTATTCTAAATTGATCCAAAAATAAAATAATATTTAGAAATTATTAATGATTCTGGAATAACAGGTTAGGCCATCAACTCTACAGAACACAAAATTCTCTGAGAACATCTATGTTCTTAAGTGAGACCGAACAGCTCTCAGAGTAACATGGATTTCATGCTGTGGTAGTTAGGATCCTGTTAAGCACACCATAATACTAAAATATCAGGTATCAATGTTATAAGTAGAGATTTGTAATAGAAGAGAAAGAGAAATTGTTAAATTGTTATGAATGGAAAAAAGAAGGGATATGTCGAGTTGTACAATAATCAGATGGACAAGATTTCAAGAATGTTTGGATTTTGATGGTACCTGAATAAGCAGAACTGGATAGCTCTTGTCACTTGTTATTACTGTAATTTTTAATCCTTACTACACCACAGGATATGTATCTTGGTGTTGTAGGCCAGACTACTTGGTCTCAAATATTTTGCTGGTTGATGGTGATGTGAGATAACGAGTGCAAGTGAATAAAACTGTTTTGTGTTTAAACAAACACACCTTTCCCTCTTGTAGGATCTTACATATAGTTTTGTTGTTTCTGTTAGTTTCCCAATATTTCTATGTGCATAAAATTACCTATGCTTCTTAGATTTTCTGCATTTAAACTACTTTTCAAATGAGAAGGTCTCCATGTCTTCATAAGAAGGCTCTAATGAACAACTGGATAGGTGTGTGAATGTATGAAATTGCTATCTTCCTTAGGAACTGTTAAAAAACTATAGTTCTAAATTATTAAAATTTTGGGAATTAAACTAATTTTAGTCTGTAATAATCCTAAGCATGTTGAGGCTGTAGTTTATCACACGCCTGCATTTGATGTAACTGATACAGACTCCACATGAAATACTTCACCTTGATGAGGGTGCTGAGTTTTTGGCCTGTCTTTGTACACATCCATCTGCTAGACTGTCTGTATGCTTGGTCACCAGGTGATAAAGAAATTAAAATGTTGTCATGTGTTCATGATGATCCCCTCGGTGGCAAGCAGTCCTAAATGAGGGGCACATTTGTGACTAATGAAGCCATTTTGCTGCCAAAATCTTTTTGTTCCTCCCTGCTCATACTTTCTCACTGCTGTATCATTCCTGAAAAAAGATCACAAAGGAGATATATATCTTAAATATTACCTTTGAGAGAATTGTATGATTTCTAAACTCTTTTGAGACTTTGCACTTTCCTACAATTTCCCTAGCAGTATTTTAAGATTCAGTTGTGCTTAAATCACAGGGCCTTGTCGCATTGATCTGATTTAGAGTTTAAAATGTTAATTTCTGTTAAATGTGTATTTATGTTGCAAAGTTAATGTGCAGGTGAAGAGTTAGTACGTGTAGCAGAAAATGAAATTTTTCATTATTTTTACCAAGATTATGTTTGTGACAGTCATAAAGGAATGTATCATTCTACAAATTCTTTTCATGAAATGAATGTCAGTTTCCTAGGAAGATAACATAGCTCCATGGAAAGCAGAAGAAATGGGACTATTTTATCAAATTGTAATATTAAAAATAATTGTTTCTGGATGAGATGCAATTGAATCATACCGTGGTACATCTTTAATGACTAAATAATGCACGTCTTAATTTAATTTATTTGTCCCTTTGTTTCTGTTTTGATAGAAATAATATATGGCAGTTCTTCAATGATATCAGAGGACTTCATATTTGGGACATTTAAAAAAAGAAAAAAAAAAGAATCTTATTCAAGGTTTTATTGGACTAATATTATTCAATGTTGATAACAGTCATAAGAGAGCAAGAGAAAGACTCCTAGCTAGTCACAGAAGTCTGGTAATGGTGTGAGTATACCAGATGTACGCTCTTATTCCCCCTGTCTTTCTTAAAATACATTCTTAGGGTACTCTACTTAAAAATTTCCCTTCCACATGAAGTGTACCTTCATGTACTTGAATATAGAAGTCTCCCTGTTTTCCCCAGTGTTTGCACAGAGGTAACTAGCTCATAGTCCTAGAAAAGTTGGCCTTTTTTGGCAAGTAGGTATGCAGAAACTACATACTTAATATTCAACTATCTCTTTAGAAAATGTGCTATCCAGATGTCTCACTCACTCTACATATATCTAGAAATGATGACACAGGATGGCTTGGAAGCTGTGTAGAAGAGACAAAGCTACTTGATCCTCTGTTCCTTGCCTCCTGATCTCTACAGAAATCTGAAGAGCTGTTAATCAAAATAATTTCTACAGTGTTTCCATTGTGAATTTTATATTCAGATAAATAGCAGGAAAAGAATAAAAATGAGCAGTTCTAACAATAAAACAACAGTCACATTAATTAAATATGTACCACTTGTAGCTATTTTCGAAATGTTAAGTTTTCAAACTGTGTTAAATTATCTCCTTTATACAAAAGTTTGCCTGTGTTTTTTCTCGGGGAAAGAGGAGTGGAGAGAGTGGGAGGGGGGAAAAAGCAAAACATAACAAAACAAACAAGAATAGCTAAATATAAAACTCTTATAATGGCTTTCTAAACTGCATGTAAAATCCCAAGTGATACAAAACTTATAAGATGAACGTACTTAAATAAATGAAAAGATAAGACCACAAAAAAGCAGGCAGATTGGTTGTTATGTAACCTGAATAAAATTTTGGATAATTCTTTGATGAGTTTAAAGAAATAAACTAAAAGAGAAACTATAATCGTAAGATGAAACAGGAGAGTTTAAGAGAAAAGAAAATGTTCAAGTTGTAAAGACAATTGAAATGGCATTACAAATGCTCAGCTTGATTATGGCATAAATTAATGTCATTATATTCTATTTATTGGCTAAGAACTTTAATTGCAGAGAATGTTTTAGAAGGCTACATGAAAACTTCCTGTTCAGAAAACTTTGGTGAATGAGATGAAGAGAAGCCTTTGCACTTGCATGTCTTTTTTTTTTTTTTTTTTTTTTTTTTTGCATTTATATTTTCAAAATCTGGTTCTGACATTCAAGACTTAATATGTCTAAGATTTTTCTGAATGAAAATCTTAACTGAACCCAGAATGATAGAACATTTAGGTCACAATACCAAAATAGATACAGAAACTTGACAAAGTCCCTTAGTTAAGTGTCAGGACCCAGAGTGCACATATTAACTGTCCCGAGTAGCATCCCTTGGATTCTGTGTGTGGATCCCGGACCACATTTCTGGGCAGTCCAGGTGCCCCCTCCTTGTCAGAACCATGCTGGAGGTCTGTTTTCTCAAGTTCTGCCTCTGGATGAATAGTTTCCCATCATGTTTCCAGTCATGTTTCTGGCCCTATCTCCTGACTAGATTCATTGTGTGGGCTCTGAACCCAGTCCAGTGTTTCCATTTGTCTGGGACAGACAGCGCAGCCTTCACCTTGCTCTGCCCACAGCTTTCAGGTCTTGTGCTATTGTGTCCTGGCTGGTGAGCAGGGATCACCCATGGCTTCCATCTTATCCTCCCTCCCATGTGAATGGGTCCCACTCACTGACATTTAAATTCTAATTAATATATCAGCATTTTTATCATTAAAACGTGTGCAACATTTAGAGTATGTAATTTAGTTATTGAAGATTTTAATATAGTGAATCATACATCAATTTTTTTGTTTGTTTGTTTTTTTCTTTAATCTATAACCTACTTGGAGTTTTATTAGGAAAAAAAAAAAAAAAAGAAAAGTGAAATGCAAAAGCTTTCTCTTTTTAATTATGGGCTGAGGACTTCAGTATCAGAGAAGACTTATAATCCACAATGACATTACAACCAGATACTTTAAAAAAGTTTCTGTATTGGAAATAAGATCATCAGCTGCCAACACGGGTTTAAAAATCTTACCAAAGTCTCTGGAAGTGGTTTTGGGAAAGTTTTCAGATCTCAGGGAGAAAGAAGAATGTAGTCTATATTTTATTGAAAAGTCATTAAAGTATCACTTGGCCAAATCTAAACATTCAAAAGAATGAGTAATAATTTTAACATAAAGTCTTTGATCAAAAGTTTACTAGAAGCAAGATTTTAGATTGTTGTAATTAGCCAGATCAACTGTCTTCTGCAAATGGTGGCACTGGCAGTAGCTTTACTGAACACATTTGTTCAAATAATGATTTTTGAAGCTGTCATAAAAACTCCCAGAAAGTATTAAAAAAAAATGAACAGACTGCAAAGTAACATACATCAAAGTTATGTAAAGGGGCAAATATAGAATAAAACTATTTCAAAATTTAAAACCATTCATGTTGGCAGCATCCAAGAACAAATGAAAAGAGTGGAATAAAAAGAAGTAAAAAGATTTTCTGAGAAATTACATATATATTGAACTTAATGTGTTATGAGAAGGATAGTTTGTGTCAAGTGCAGAAAATACAGCTAAAGGAATTGAGCTGAACTTTAGTCAACAGCACTCTTCAAGACTGTTATTTGTGGATTTTATTGCTCATCTAGGTGTATGCCCTGTGGGATGAGAGGCAGAATAAGTGAAAAATGTGTAGATTTAGATAACATGCAGTTATAGTAACTTAATTTGGAAGAGGAAAAAAAGAGAGAAATTTCTGTAACATTAAGTGTCTGTACATTGTCAGGCCTATAAAATTAGTTTCATTTTGAGGTCTATAAAATTATATTCAGATAATTATTTAGTTTGTACTGAGCATCAGGGATACCAGATTGAAAGCTAACCTGCGCCCTTACTCTGTCCAGATTGCAAAGAAGAATAGATAGATGCCATGAGGCAGTTTGTCTTCCTTATGTTCTGTTTCAGACTAATGTGAAGGTGCAAGTGATGTGCATTTTTTCCCAGAGAAAACTGATGGAAGTATTTTGGGCATGCTAGGTATATTTAAACTTTCACTAAGTAAAATGAGCAGTTTATGGCGATTAGCATTTTTTCTACTTGGAGTTTTCAGTTTACCTACAGCTCAAACTTACCCACAAACAAATTCACCATTTTTCTTGCATTTGTTTGTGACTGTAGAACTGCTCTTTGAAGAAAAGAGTGAACACTAACTGTAAGAATAACCATTTTTTTTCAACAAGTTAATACATGAAAACTAGGTAAAAATAGCACTGGCAATGATTAAGTGCATCAATATCAGTTCTGTTTGTTGATGCATTAAGCTGAAATGCATTACATAAAAGGTTAAATTCTGAATATTCAATATCTCTTCACTGCCTCCTCAAGTGAAAATAAGAAAATGAATCTTATGCATTTTGCTGGCATAGATTAATACTGACAATAATGATAACAGAGAAAGAAATTGAACTGCGTTACCTGCAGAAATTTTTTTCAGTCAGTGGAGTGATTCACTTTTTTTGCCTCCTTTGGTCAATTACACAACACTAAGAAGATACTAAAAGGGACAAAGCATCAAAGGATAACCAACCTCATACAGAGGACTATTTTAAAAGCTTGGATCAACTAAAATGGAAAATATTTTTTTCTTTTTCCATTAGAAAGGGGGATTAATGCTTTAAGGTGTTTTCTAATCTTGTGTTAAGTGTTAAGATACAGGATGCATTCCTATTGAAGTAGGATAGGGCTTTATGGATTTTCTACCACAATTCTGCACTGTTTGATGTTACTGGATTGGCTGAGGCATATAAATTCAACATCAAATCTTATAGGATTTGGAAGGAAATGGTACAAATTGAATATACCAGAGATATCATGACAGATGCCCCTCTTCTACTGTTCCTTCTGTTTTTGACCAAGATACATTAAAGAGA
The DNA here is from genome assembly GCA_018697195.1 of Certhia americana. NCBI lineage: Eukaryota > Metazoa > Chordata > Aves > Passeriformes > Certhiidae > Certhia > Certhia americana. The sequence goes on along the minus strand of CM031858.1, from coordinate 76,618,871 downwards.
TGCAATCCCGTAATTTATAAAACATCTGGTATAGTGTCAAATTAAATTTACTGGATTAAATTGAAGAATTAATACTTACTCCGTTGCTGTTTGAGTCCCAGTTTGAAGAACTGGCTATATGAGTCAACAGGAGTTTGCACCTAAATGGAAAATAGTGGGGAAAGGTCTTACTAAATGTGTTTTTTAAACTTATTTCTTGGGAAATGTATTTTGTGTTTAAAATCATCACAGCAGGAAAAGTGGAAGTGGGCTTAAGATAACTGCAGACACAATGGTAAGAAGTTTTAAGGAAGCAGGGAGGCAACAGTATCAGCTAAGAAGAACTAAGGAGCCTGAATGCTTATGACAGTACAAGTGGCATAATGCTGAGCACTGAGAAAGGAATAACTAGCATTGACTGCAGACTGGGACCCTGAGGTCTTTATTAAGGAGGAAAACATCAGGGTTCTTGTATACCATATCATAGGTCTAGGTCATTAATATGATTGTGTTATGAAGAGAGTAAGATTCATCAAATCATATCCTGATTTGGAAGGACCCATGAGGATCACTGAATCCAACTCATGGCCCTGAATCTCCCCAAGAATCACACCATGTGCCTGAAAGCATTGTCCAAACACTTCAACTCTGTCAGGTTTGGTGCTGTGAACACTTCCCTGGGGAGCCTATTTCATGTGCTTCAGCTCTCACCCCACTACTTCCCTACATAAGGAATCTGTGACAACAGTGAGGTCTCCTCTCAGTGTCCTCTGCAGGAATGAAGTCTGTGTAAAACATTTGCATAGAACACAAGGAAGCATTAATACAAGAAGGCACTAGAATACCTTGGTGTGAAATAGCATGAAGAATTTTTGTGATGTGAACTCTTAAAACAAGAGGTTCACGGAACACAAGTATGTGTGTATATTCATGTATGAATAAAAGTTCTACTGGGTAATGGCAGTCGTCTTGTTTCCCCATGTTCTGACTTAAGTCAGCAGAATGAGATTAAAAATGCATGTTTAGCTAACACACCAGACTATAACATATCATACCAGTAATGCATCAGACCATGAGAACACCTCCATCATTAAATCATTGGTGAAGGGTAAGGGAGTGGAATGGCAGAGAGAAAAATTCTTTAACCAGAGCAAAACAGCAGCATGTGAATTGTAGGACTGGCACAGAGACTCCAGAGAAAGTTAGAATGAATTTGACTAACAGTTTGCTTGCCTTCTAATGGAATTTTCTGCCAGGAACTTGGAGGTGCATGGTGCATGCACAAGGACCATGCAATGAATGAATTCAGTAGATTGATTCAGTGTGTTTTCTTTTGCCATGGTGTCAATTCATATATGCAAATATCTAGGAAAGAGCAGACAGAATTTAAATAGAGGCTTGGATCTAAAATTTGAGTTCAGACAGCCATCCAGCACCACTCCAGACAAAATGCAGGAGCAGGGAGACTCTTTTGAAAGGGTTTTTTCTGGCTTGTGTCTAGACAAATTGAAATAGGGCAACATAATAAAACCTAAACAAAACAAAAACGCAAAGACTGATTTTCTGAGATGGAATATGAATGTTTTGAAAACAAAAGTACAATTGACATGCAAGTGAAGAAAAGAGGATATATACAAGCATAGATTGTGTTAGAAGAAAGAATCAAACCACATAAATAATATCTTTACTGTTCATTCCTACGTGAACAACACATAATTTCTACTGTGCTTTTTATCTTTGAATATAAGAGAAAACAGAGGCTTTATTCAGCATATGAATCTCAGTTAAAGTATTTTGTATAAATTCCTCCTAAAAAGAACATGATGGGTTACATCATAAGAAAAAAAAGTGTTGTTTTTGTTGAAGGGAAAATTTTAAACCTACTTCTGCATGAAAGTCTTGTGTTTTCCATTTTTAATCAATCCATCCTTCTGTAAACTAAAATTCTGCCTCTCTTCCTTATTATATTCTAAAACCCAAAATTACACAGAAGTGCAATTTGCAAGCAAAGAAATTGAGATAGTTGCTTCAGGCCTTTGTTTTTCATTAGCTGAAAGATCATAAATTGTTAGTATGACAACTGCCTCTGCCTGCCTTGCCATGCTTAACTCCTTGTCCCTCCCAGAAGCAGCCTGCCTTTGTTGTTGCCTGATGTTTTATTCCTGATGATACATGGCTCCATATATTTCATGCGGAGGAAAAGTATATGTAAGCTTATTCAGAATGATTCCTTTATGATCCAGAGAAGGAAATGAGCCTTCCTTAACGGCTGGGTAGTCTTAATAGGACTAAGTAAGTTACTAGTAAATGCAAGACACCTTAATTTTGTTGAAGACTGGAATTCTTTAGGTTCAAGAAGCTCTGAGCTTACATAATACAGCAGTGTAAGGAGATTCAGTTTCAGGAAAGAAGATCTTGTCAGAGTTGAGTTACCACCATAAAATCATCCATGCAACTTATAATTCAAGGGAGTATATAGCCTACATGTCATACTGCTGGGATACCAGAGCCAGCCCTAGGCAGGGCTTGGCTTTCTCATATATCGGCAGAGGGGATTTCAGAATGATGTGTGGCTACTCTGAGTCTCTTTAAAAGAAACAAACAAAAACTCGTTAGGCTTTTACTTCTTAAGTAGTTGCCTTGCAGCTTTACATGAAATATTGGAAAATATCAGGCAAATTAGTGTAATTCTCCAGTGTGACATGTACAGATGTTGTAATGGAAACAAAAGAGCAGAGTGACATCTAAAAGGCTTAAGGGAGTTAGTTAGATACAGTGGCCTGATTGATAGAAGTGGAATCAAACTGGTGATATTTAAGAAGGGAAAAAAAGGAAAAAAATCCAGCTTTCTCTTAACTGTATTTCAATTGCTGTTGACAGTTGACATCATTGATTTTAATGACAAAACAATTTGATAAAACCTGGAAAATTATTTTTAGATACTTAGAGGAATAAAAGAAATCTCACATAATTATATGAATACAGAAGACTTTATGAAGGTGGAAAAAATTGCTTAGTATAAACCTTAATCATCTAAAATAAAGATATCAAGAAAAAAGTAAAAGTATTTAGGCTAGAAATGCTAAATATAGGAGACCTACTATGACCAGTGAAGTAAATACTGTTGCTTAATACTTTACTTCCTTGTTCTCAATATCCAATATCTTGAAATTGCCTAAATTGTGCAAAATGAGTTAAAATTGATTTATAATTGAAATAAGTTAATAAGTCAGTTTCTGCAATAATTATTCTATAAATGAATTTTGTAAATATTTTGTTTTCAATTTTAGAAGTTTGTTATTTTCATTAAAATATATTCTTCACATATAGTAGGAACAGGAAATATTTCCCACAGCCACCTTTTTTGACAAAATACTGGGAGATCTGTTCAGTTTGGGACTATCCAATACTTAATTTAATATTTTGGTGACACAGTAGTAAGAATAAAAATTCTGTTAATGGAATTTGGAGACCAAACTAAATTTATGATGCTGAAATTACATTAAATAATTAATTAAATAGTATTAAAATTTACAAAGTAATAATCTAAGCCATAGTTTTTAAAAGGCTGTGGTAATATGGACAACAGATTGAAGACAAGATGCAATGAAACAAGGCTAATACAATGACCAGTGTCATTGACTCCGCTTTGCTACTCAGCTGCAACAATATTTATAGTCCCATTTAGCATAGGAATTGTAGCATAGAATTAGTATTTATTGAGTAGTCCATTAGATACTATGTAAAATAATTTAATTCTACTAAGGTCTTTGATATGCTAAGCTGTTGTAATCATTAATAAACGCTACATAGAAAATGCAAAATTATTACTTGCTCAAATTTCTTGAAAACTATGCTTGCCCTTTCAAGTTTTGCATATGCTTCAGTTGCTTGAGTTACAATCAGAACCCTCATGAGACAAATTAGATTGAAAATTTCAAGAAATGTAGTGTTTATTTTATACCCCAGGGGTTAAACACTGGAATAATCTTAGGAATATCTTTGATTGGAAGCTCAAAAGTTGCAGCAATGCCTTTTAATAAAATAGTTCCATCTCATCTGCAGAAACATTCACAAAGACATTGTTCTGGAAACATGTTTTTGTTTTGGTTTTTGTTTGTTTGTTTGTTTGTTTGTTTGTTTGTTTGTAGAGGTTTCTCTATCTGATATAAACGGTGTTATCTTTTTGTACAAAAATCATACTTCCAGTAAAAGTATTGCTGGTGCATTGTATTAGATGGCTAACTGATTCTACCAGCAGGAATACTTCTCAGCAAATGTAATGACTCTCTACACAGAACTTTCTGTAATTAAATGAACACAGCCTTTCTTCTAGTTTAAGCAAAACCCAGAAATGTGCTTGTGTGTTAAGAATTTGGATAAGTTCATACAGCCCAGAATAACTCATCATACTATGTGAGCTCCAGAACATTTCAGAGCTCCTACCTAGACCCTGAGATCCTGAAACCAAAAAATTACATGGAATCCATGGAAAAATCTTCACTCCTGAACTCTTTTGTAGATTCTCCAAATAACCATTTGCATATTGTAGGAAACTTAATTTCAAGAACTTTTCTCACATTTTTAGAATCTTTCTGTTTGTGCTTCAGTAAATGATTAGAGGTTAAATGAGAGTATATTTTTGTCACTCAGCTAAGAAAATTGCATTGGATATGACCAAGATAATTTTCACCACAGAGGGCCTCACAGTGCTGTGCTCTGCATTGGTGGCTGGAAAGGTGTTGAGAGAACACCAGAGTTTTGGGTACTGCTGAGCAGCACTGGCACAGTATCAGCGCTGTCTCCAACACTCCCCTGCCATTAGCAGGCTGGAGGTGAGCTAGAATCCTGGCAAGGGACAGAACCAGGCCAGCAGATCCAAATTAATGAAATGGACATTCCATACCATATGACATCAACTCAGATGTAAAAAGCAAAGGAAAAGATGACATTTGTTATTTACAATGTTTGCCTTCCAGAACAAACACTATGTGTGCTGGAGCCCTGCTTCCCAGGAAGAGGCTGGACATCACTTCCTGGTGGGAAGAGGAAAACAAAATCTTTGGGTTTTTTCTTTGCTTGTGCTTTGGTAAACTGCCTTATCAGAAATTAGGAGACTTTTTCATTTTATTTTCTCTCCCCTGTCCATCTGGGAAGGGGGAGTGATTCAGCTGCTTGGTTGGCTCCTGGCCTCCAGCTAAGGTCAACCTACCACAAGTATGCAGTTAGTTACTCAAAATCAGAATTGCAGTCATAAAGTTAGATTTTATGCTCTTCCATTACTAAATACATGTTTCTAAAATTAATCTGTCCATGTAGATTAGCTAAAAGCATTGGAGGTCAAAGTAATTTCACAGACATTACATCTTCCAAGATTTTGTTTCACTCAGTTCAATATGAATAAGTGTTGTTAGCTTCTTTTATTAATAGTATCACATGATAGTTCCCTTTGTAAATCAGCATTCATTTTCCACATATTTTTTTCCAAAAGCATACTTGCTGTAAAAGTTTTTCTGCTTTGTTTTTGTTTTCTTTGGTTGGTTGGATGGTTGGGGGTTTTTTGGTTTGTTTTTGTAGGTTTGTTTTTTTGGGTTTTTTTTAATGAAAGGACATTTTCTTTTTGGGGGAATAGTATTTAAACTTTTTTTTTTCATAAATTTTAATGATAAAATTTTAAAAGTCCCATTCCATATTATTTGACATAGCAATTATCTAAAAATTATTTTTCTGATTTAATTGTCTTCTATTGTACAGCAAATTGTTTAAATTGGAGGCTTTCAGTTGCAAGATAAAGTTCTCATGTGGCAGCTCGCAAGTTATTTCTGACAACATTTTGAATTTTGAAATGACACTGTACTTCATGTCTATTTATTCCTAAAGGACTACTATTTATATTGTTTTGTAATTTTCTAGATATTGCATTACTGTAATTATACTCATATCTATAGTGTATAGTTAACACGTTGTCTAACACAATAATTAATAACTAGAGCCTCTTCACCTTCATGACATAAAAATGCAATTAATGTGAGTGACAACTTTTTTTATTCTCTATTTTTTCTAGATTACTGACACATTCCTGTTGGGGTTCTGGCTCCTGGTCTTGTATTCTTCTAGTTTACCAGTTTTCAGAATTTGGAAGGGTAAATTTAATCTAGTTACTGTATATTTTTTTTTGTACTCTTTTGATATGTAATCAGCTGAACTGGGACTTTGCTATCTCAGAAAATCTAAATCTCTTGCCTGTAATTTATCATGAGTCAGGCAATACTGTAATTCAACAAAAGTCACAAAGCAGTTATCTGCTCTTCATTTCTTCTGTAAAAAGCTTCAGTTTCTTATCTGAATTGTCATCCCCTTCTTTGCTGATAATCAGAGGATGAACACTTTTCTAGACATGTTCTACCTCAGTCCAGAGTGCTCTTCTTGGAAGTGCAGGGTAACAGAAAACACTAATTGCAGCAAGGGAAATTCCTATTAGATATATAGAGATAATTCTTCAAGTGAAGGTAATCAAATGTATCCAGTACATTGGAAAAACTGGACTATCTGTCCATGGCAATGGACCTGATTGACAAAGACCATGGACAACCAAGCCAGGAATTATATTAGATGGCTTCTAGTGGTCCACTGTAATTTAAATGAGTCTGTAATTCCACTGAATGTTAAAAGAAGTTGCTTAAATCCAGATTTTATATAGGGAAATAATATTTGGTTCCCTTGTTTTGGATCCAACCCTGCATCATTTAAGCAGACTCCTTCTTCTTGACCAAGAAGTCATTAAAAACCTTTCTTCACATAAATACCTGGGATTAGGTAGCATAGGTAGTTACAGCTTCCACTGAGAATGAGACATGTGAATGATCAGCAATTCTAAAAATCTATACTTTTTGAATTTGGAATTCAATCTTTATTGCATTTTGATAAAGTATTTTCAAGTAAGTGCAACAAGAACCCATCTGTGAACTGTGAGCAATAATCCTTTCTTGCTTAATGGCTGTCTTGTGAATATTAAAGTCCTTAAATTATTGTATAGCCAGAAAAATAAGCAGTAATATAGAAAAGAACAACAGGATATTATTAATTCTATTCTTGGTCCTACATTAGTATGGAAAACAGTAAGATCTGGTTGTGCATATTGAATGATGTAAATACAAAGTAAAATTGATGACCTGCTCATTCCCTGAGTGGTTTTTATCCTGTAGATGGAAACAAGGAGAAGGCAGGAGAGGAAAAAATGTTACTTGAAATGCTGTATAACTTGTCTTCCTAGTATGCAAAATATAAATCTAAATTCTTCTCTTGGTGTTCTTAAATATAATGTGAGCATAAAATTTTTCAGTGCAAAAGGAATTTTTAAAAGATTAAATTAAGATGTTATTACATATTAGTATGTCTTTTTTTGGGTTGACTGGATTGGGATTGCCATTACTTTCTGTAAGAAAAGTGAGCATAAAACATTTGTTTTGCACACTTTTACAGATTTTTAAATAAATCATTACATTTTAAACAGATGGGAGTGAAATGGGTGTTCCAGGAAGGAGAGAATCATTCTGGTTTTAACTGAATTCATGGGCACTCTAGGAAGTTATAGGCATAGACAAAGTCACTTTTATCTACTTCTAACCTGATATTGCGAATAAATGTGCTGGAGTGAAAATAAAATCTTCACAAATGGAAACACAAACCAGATGAACAATTTTATGCCTTTTAAGGAAAAAACATTTTTCCTAATAGCAGTATTAAAACAGGGTCTATTTTGAAACCTAGCTTCATCAATTTGGTTAATACACTTTGGTGGATAAATCCACTGAAAAAATATATAACATTTGTTGCTATTTCAAGGTGTATATATGTATAGTTTCATGGACAAAGACAAATTTGGAATGCACTCTGATGTTAATTATTTATTTTTCAAAAGGCAATACTTAAAAAACACCTACCAGTCCAATTTTAGTATTACCTAATGTGAAGTGTTTGGTTTATTTTAACAGATCACACACAGTAATGAAACAGCTCTTTATAACAGTTTTGGTTTCAGTTTATATTTGAGTTTATGCTTGCATGTAAATTTTTGATGTAACAGATATATGTATTTTTTGTGATCTCAAATTCAGATTGAAAGTACTGTATTTGCGGTAATCAACATTTAGCTGAATATGCAGTTTTGCATCTTCCTTCTGCCCTTTGCAAGTTCTTATCTAATCTTGCATGAATTGATTCAAAGTATTTTTAGCTTTACAACAAATATTCTAGGTTACTTGATATATGTAGATTTGTCTTAACTGTTAACGTGATCATTCAGAAGGTCAAAATTTTATATACCTAATCTGCAAAGGTACTAATGCATTTAAACAGATATGCTTGACATTTGAAAATGTTAACTGGTGTACATTATTGTCCAGTGCAATGAATTATCTCACCAAGAAATATAAGTAGATTTTATTTTTGTTTGTTTAAGTGTGAATAGGACTGCATTATCTTAGAATCATAGAATACCAGGCTGGAAGGGGACTTCAGGGATCATGTGGTCCAACCTTTCTTGGCAATAGCATGATCCAGACAAGATGGCCTAGCATCCTGTCCAGCTGCATCTTGGAAATGTTCCACATTGGGGAATTCACCACTTCTCTGGGAAGATTATTCCAATGGATCATTGTCTCATTGTGAAAAATTTCCTTTTTTTGTCTAATAGGAATCACTGGAGGGGTAACTTGTATCTGTGACTCCTTGTCAAAAGAGAGTCTCCATCTCTTCTGTAACCACCCTTCAAACACTGGAACACAGCAATGAAGGCTGTCCTAAACCTTCTTTTTTCCAGGTTGTACAAATCAGGTTCTCACAGCCTTTCCTCATATGGCATGCTTCTCAGATCTTTGATCATCTCTATTGTCCTTCTCTAGACCCTCTCCAGACTGCCCACATCTCTTTTGCATGTTGAGTACCAAAACTGAACACAATATTCCAGGTGTGGTCTCCTGACAGGGGAACGAATAGATTTATAGGCAAATTTATTCACACATATTCCCTTGTTCTAAGGTCATTAATAGTTCAGTTTAGGTATCTACTACTTATGGCGATGTCACTGCTATGTTCTCAAAATTTACATATTTTACATAAATGTAAAAGGATGTTTCATTCCCACAATTCTCCCACTGATGATATATCACACTTTAATATTCTTCTTTCTCTCCACTGCAGAACCAGCTCTTGCATTATTCTCTCAGATGAATTTCAGTATTTGCTCTACTCTCACCTTTCCATCCTTTCTTTTTTTTCTAATGTTAAAATAATTTATCAGAATCTGTTCTGTAACACCTTAGCATTTTAGTTTTCCAGTAAAAAAGATGGTTTCAAAGACTACACCTACTGCATTTCAGTTATGCCTGTATTCCCTTCTGGCTGTTTCCCCAGCATTTTTTTTTTTTTTTTTATATATATATATATATATAAAAATAGATGAGAGCACACCTTTTTTCTCATTGTTTATTAATTTTCCCAGTAATTGAATTTTCCCTCTCCTGTTTATTTTCTTATATCCTCAAGCCCTTTTATTATTTCCCCGTTTTTGTGTTTTGCCTTGGTTTTAGATTGCCTTTCAATTATCATACCATGTAAGTATCACTTTCTCCAAATTCCTCCAAAGCTCAGTTTTTATGTGGCTGGGCTTTTTATTTTATTTTGTTTTTTTGTTTTTTGTTTTAATATAAATGGATCATTTACCAAGCTTTTGAAATAAATTTTAGTCAGCATAGTATTTGCAGGCATTTAATTCACAAATAAATTTGCTTTAGTAATCATGTTATGAATCAAAGTAAACCTTTTATTCAGTAAAACATGTTTTATAAATTCTGTTTAAGTCCTTTACTATGATTATATGTTTATGTATTTTTTTCCTGATTTTTGTGTAATGCACCATCTTACAATGGAAATTTTGTTACATGTGAAACATGCATCTCATCCTCTGAACCAATTTCTCATTTAAAAGTCCTGAAGACAATGCATATGCTTTGGCTAGCATTTCATACAACTAAAGGTGCAATTATTATTAAATGCAAAGATTCATAAACTTTTATGTATTATAGAAAAATGTACCTATATATCCCTATCACTAAGACCAAGAAAGACTGAATTCCTGGGCATACTCTCTTGAAAAGTGAAGACAGTATATTTTGTTCTTTCTCTTAACATTTCAACATTTCATATTTGCTTCTGACTGTCAAACTAAATTAAATTTGCTATGACAAATGTTTTAACTTCTATCTTCATAAGTCAGTTCCAAATCTCTGACCAGTTTCCTTATTGAGCCCTGGAGAATTATAGCAATTATTGCTATAATATTTTTTTCTTGTCAGTTTGATCTATCCTCACAGTTTGGGCAGACTCTGCCTTTCCGGTCATTTTGTAGATCAGATATCTTTGAATTGAGGCACTGCATTAGATTTTTTTTCTATTGTTTCTTTCATCAAAATTGCACTGGGCTAAACTGTATCTTTCACAAACAGCTTCCTGTTGAGAGCAGCTTCTAGAAACAACTCATCTCATAAAGGCACCATGATTTTCAGAGCTCACACACAGGCTATCAGCTTCAACTCACTGAGAATGCAACAAAATTCATACTGGGGCAGACCAGAAAATCAGTTCCCAAATAATTTTTCTCCACAGATGACCAAACTTCCCCCAGTTCCAATCGCTATGAGGGTAGAGAACACAAAAAAGGAGGAACTGCAAAACTTCAGTGCAACATGGACTTGCCTACACTGCAGAAAACAAGATGTAAAATATGTCAGGAAATACATTAAATTACTCCAAATGGATCCAGAGTGAGGAGGATGAAACCATCAATATGATAAAACTTAACCTCCCAGGAAAGGATGAAGGAAGGTGTTTTTGCTTTACCTTTCCCCTCTCCCCAGTAGTTCAGACTGAAGACATCAGCCTTAGGGCCTGCCTGGAGAGCAGAAGAGTGACTATAGCATTAAAAAGAGACAATCACTGGGAAATGTGAGTAGTTTGAACTATATTACTATTAATTTTAATTGATTTTTTATAATAGAATAACATTATTTTCTTAGAGTTTTTCTTCCTCTATAATTAGAACTGGAGTTCTGTAGTTCACTGATCAGGTAGGATTTCAGTTATAATCACTGAATCTTGGCTTGACAGAAGATATGTGGGGATTGGCTTTTTTACAAAGAGAAGTCCATAGCAGTGTTTTAAGTCTTAAATTAGTTCCTTTCTGTTATTAAAGAATACTTTCAGATTGGAGCAACCTGAACCACATGTTCTGAAAAATTCAGTTGCAGCATACTGATTTGTTGTGAATAATCCTCTTGTTCAAGAGAAAAAGGCTGATTCCCGCATCTCATTCTGAAGCTTTTTTCCAGGTCTCTACCAGCTCTTTGTACTCTAAATGGCTTAGATTCACAATAGACAAGGATCATTATCCATTCGAGCTTCTGGACTTTGGTTTTCACATGGCACTGAATGTATTTAATGAGCAGGTGTTCAATGACATTTCTAGTTGCAGTGATAGCAAGCTGTAACCTTCAGCCTGTCACTTCAGACCTCATTTGGCACAACACAGTGGTGTGATCTTGATTCAATTTTTTATGAAGTCTGTTGCTAAGGAATGAAAAAGTGAGCTAAAGCCATGTATGACAATAAAGGGAGAACACAGACAGCAACTAAATTGTTGAGATGGTGACAGCATCTCAAGTATTCAAGTGAATATAAGAATCTATGAGATACCAAAGAAAAGGCAATTAGCCTGCAGATAGCAATTTGGTAAGCATGGGATTTGCACATTCTGAGAAGAGGTGGAGACCAACTTTTCCTGATTTTGTGGGACTGGCTGGCCACCAGGGACACTACATAATTTGATAGCAGAGTTTTACTACATGATGTGAAAAATTCCTGAATAAATTGATACACCAGTAAAGGTTCTGATCCTTGACAGTCAGATCCATGTCTTGATAACTGACTGGTAAAGAATGAGGCTTAGGTTTTTTTCTCCAAACAGCTGATTGTATGAACAAAAACACAGGAATGCTCTGTTCTCTAGAATCTGGCATGGTCAGGGGATAGAACTCCCAAGAGCACTATCAAAGTCTACGGCAGAAAGGATTTTGATCCAGCTCATCTCCTCTCTATATATACAACACCCACCATACACTGACAAAATGCACATTTGTTTCTTGTTGACATGAGAGTATGTATTCTTATCACCCCTTGGTGCAGGAAGTTGATGTTCAAATCTGGCGCTAAGTAGGCATTATCTAGTTTGATGTTTGCTATAGAGAGGTGAACCCATGCATAAATCTATACACTGGAAGAAACGACCTTAACAGTGTATAGAAAGCATGTCCTTTCATGGAATCTCCTTGAGCCACAGGCTCATCTTCCATTCATCTGTACATGGACAGGGAGCACAGTTAGAATGTGTATCCCAAGGGATTGTGAAGATTTGGCAATCATATGGTGGTAGTATCCAGAAACTCAGACTGGTCAGGGACATGTATCCTACCTTTCCTCCAGACGTTGCGATTTCAAGTACTCATGAGAATTAGTACTACTGTTGTTACTGCAGCAGTACATGAGGTATCCCCTTATTTTTCTACTGAAGAGCCACTCTTTAGAATTGGTGCATGGGCCATATATTAGATCACTCAATTCTACCTCTTGAACAGCACAAATCAGCTATTGCAGACTCTAGTAAATGACAGATGGACACATGTCCTGACACCAAAAATTGCAAATATCACTGAAATCAAACTCTTCACATCAGAGTCCATAAAGGAGCATTATGTATTTTCTGGCTCTAAAATCCATTTGGAAAGAACAGTTGCTTTAAATGCATATTGATAATGAATAGTAACTATGCACTGGCAACATGTATTGCTGTTGAAAATCTACTGGGTATTTTGAAACATGGAAATGATCTCATTTGTCAGTTTCTTAAACACTGACATCAATATCTAAGTCTGTAACAGATAAATATCTTTTTAAAGCACATTCATTTTGTGACACCAGCAAAATACTCCACTAGAATTTCAGTGATCCTCATCCAAGTTCCAGGATTTGATGTTTCCTGGGATTAGACAGTAGCTCTTCCCGCTTAGAAAGGAATACTTTTTAATAGCAAAAAACTGCTTATCATGTTGATCTGGCAAAGTGAATGAAAGACATTTCTGCTAGGAATCTCTCTCAGTTTAAGTTGCTCAGGACCAAGTTCTTCCCTTCTTCTAGATTAAAGAAATCTGACTTTTCTGGTGGTTCAGTAAGCAGTATTTCAATCCTGTTTTTCCAATGCAATGTTACAGAACACTATTCTGTTTTCTTCATCAAAAGTGTCTTAAGACTAACTAGAATTCACACTTTGGGACCCTCTTCCTTAGCAGCATTTGTATATCCTTCTTGGTAAGCATAGCCTTTACAGTTATGGCTACTTTTTTTTTTCTGTCATACTTTTCTCTGTATACAGTATTTCTGTATTTATTATTCTTGTAAGACATCTTTTGTAAGATTCAGACTAACTGGTGATTCTAAAGGCTTTACATAACATCATCTTTTTCTGACATCAATTATACCATGAAATAAACTTTACTTCTTCACCTACCCCTAAATCTGTTCTTTTTTGAATTTATGTTGTGGCATACTATATGCTAGCAATTTACTACATTACTGAAGATAAATTATATTAATTTGGGTTGCAATTTAATTACAACCACTTAGTTTTATTTCAGAGTCCTTGGGGGAAAATAAATAAACAGAAAAAAATTAAAAATTTCAATTATAATTCAAATTGAAATAAAAATTTCAATTTGAAGCCTCTTGAACATTCACAGTGAAGTATTTTATTCTCTTAATCTGAGGGTCATGTTGATCATATATGTTTGAATTTAAAAAAAACGTACTTAATAAATGTAATAAACTATATTTTCAGCTATTTGGTCATTAGTTAGCCATTAGCGCTTATGCTGTTAGGTTAGCATAGGTAATTGTCATCAAAGTTATGTTTGTTATTGTCAATGATATATCCTGGAAAAACGGCATTTAGAACCTCTATCACTTCATTACCTTTGCTGATACCTTTATGTGTACATTTGTGGCAGTCAGTATTTATATTAATTAATTGTTTTATTTAATGTTGATGATTTTACTGTTAATGGTTCATTCTGTGTACCCCTGTGTTTTCCCCAAGTTGGTTTACCCTCACATTGTATCTTCCCCGTCTTTACTTTATTTGGCATTCCCTGCCCTTTGTTCCAGCACCTTCCTTGTCCATCATCCTAACCCTACCCTTTGTTCCAGTACATTCACTGTCATTCCTACCCTAATCCAATCCCATGAGTATAGCACCCCCTGGGCATTCCAGGGTGTCACACTAAACTGGATGCCCCGTTGGGGCATGTGACTTCCCTTCTCCTCCCCCTTAACCGGGTTGGCTCAGGAAACCTGAGGCAACACTTTTACTCCTCTCCCAAAGTTCCCCTATTAGTCATATGTTTGTATCCTCCCCTCTCTGTTACACTGTATTTAAACCCATGCACTGCAGTGCTGGGGTCTCTCCTGCTTGTGCTCCTTCCAGCCTTGTTTTCCTCCTCAATAAACCCTTTCCCTGCTGGAACCTTACAGTGGAGTGCTTCTGCCTTTCCGGGACCCCTGTCTCAGCTACTCTCGTGGCTCTGAAGGTTCAACTGTCAGCACAAACCCTACGCCGCAGTTGTTCCCCACTCCTGGCGCTGGAGGTCCTTGAGCTAGCCCAGGCTCTGGTGAACCACGTCATACATTCAGTACAATTTAGTCCTTAATGAAATAAGGGTTCTCTCAGATTTTAAGTTTTAACCTAAAATAAAAAGTTTATACTTGTCACCTCAGTTTTGCATAGTCAGTGTGTTCAAGCAATGATTGAGTGCCTCAATTCATCTATTTATTTGTTCATATTCAACAGTGCTGGGGATTAAGGAGTCAGCTGAAGAAAGCTTGATTTTTAAGAATTTCTTTTTAAACCTTGAAAATACAAGCACAGCTGGTACATGTTTTTCACTAATAAGATGAAAGAAAGGCAGCTAGGAAAAGAGTTCAGAAATGTATCTTGATTTTAATAATGGTGTTTTGTTGGTTTCAAATATTTTATATTAGTAAATCTCATTAATCTGAATAGTGTGTTATAAAAAACAGTGTTACCAGCCTGTAAGGTTTAATACATGCTATTGGCACAGGCATGAGCGTATATCATCATATTTGCTCTATATACTTATTTTTACTTCCTCATCTAAAAGTATTCAGTTCTTAATATTTATTTTGGGGAAGCTTAGTATCCAGCATTGCCCTTAGGAGAAGCATAGCAAAAACTCAGCATCACTTGAAGAAAAGCTGAAGACTGTAGGCATGATCTCACCCAAGATTCCAGCCGGAATTCAGGGCAGGACATGGAATATTTCCGAAGTATAGTCTGCTTTCCTCCTGCATCTGACATGGGGACAGCAAAGCTTACAGTCTTATCTGTACAGCAACAGAAGCATTCTCTATAAGAAGTTGGGAGCTAACAGGAGTTTCTCTATGTGTTTTACAACAGATGCTCCAGCCTGAGGATCATATGCCTTATATGTCTTCTGAGGATGAAGCAGTTTATTCTGGTTTGAATTTCATTTGTGGAAAAGCACTTGATTAAGCTGAGGTTTTTCAATCTTGTATGGCTTGATATTATGGACTGAATATTTGTTTCTTAAAATGTTCCTTTCTAAATTAAATTCTTAGGCTTGCCTTTTTTTCCCTTTCTCACTCTGTTCTCCCTCCAACTCTGCTTATCTTGTATATGAGTATTTGTTTCTAGCTGTTATTTGTGCAGAGCTATATTCCAGACCTTAAAGAACTTTTCTTCTCAAAACCTTACATTTTTATCTGCAGCAGTGACAGGAAGCCTGGTTGTAAGGTTGGGATGCAAGATGGAGGTACAAGAGATCTGAATGTGCTATGTGCTCTGACGTAGTCTTCTGTGGGATCTGGAGAAAAGTCTGTAGTTTCTTATTTCTTCCTTCCTTATCTTTAAAATAGAAAGGTGGACCTGGAGCTATTTTCAAGATAACCATAGCTTATATATACAGTTTGAAAGTGGTAATCACTTCTATAAAGCTAAATCTGCCTCTGACTTGTCAACGATCTTCAAAACCATATTATGAATTCGAAATCCTTATTTTGGTGCAGAGATATGAACAAGTTCATACAAGTTGAACTGTTGAGTGCTACTTTAATAAATGAAGACTAAACCAGCAAGATTAATCTAGAGTTCCATAATGTCTCTTGACGAAAATTACTTTGGGAGATAGAAGACGTTGCAGAAAAATACAAACACTGCAAGTTTTTTATCAAGGTTATTTCAGAAGAAGTTTCATCACTAATCTAGACATATATTAGATTTCTCCTTTATTCCACTAATGGATAAAGAAATAGAGAGACATTATATGCAACTAAAAAGATTGATTCATTTTGTTAAATACAGAGTAGGGATATTGCATTTTCTGTGCTATTTGATCAACTAAGCCTAGATGCATTCAAAGTATGAACACTCTAAATTTCATTTAATTCATGAAAACTTTGTGCAATTTTTTCCACTGATATTAAGTAAAGGTCTACAGAATTTGAAAAATTTATTTTATATTTAAGATGGGAGTGGTGATTACTGAGCAGAACAAAACTTGCAGCTGAAGTTTGAATTAGATTTCTAATCTGCTAAGACAGCGCAAAGAAAAGAAAATCATTTAGCATGCTCGTTCATAACAACTTTTATTTAGCTGACTTTTTTATTTATAAGGACAACACTGAAAAAACATTTCAGGGAATCTAAGGGAAAGTCAAAAAAATTCCACAACCTGGGTAAGCAAGTCTGCGGATATAAAGTCTGTTATAATTTCTTTCAAAAATTATTATTTAAAAAAAAACATAATACTCCTAGCATGGCCTTAAAAAGTTCCCATGCTGTCTTCAGCAACAAAAAATTCTTTATATAGTGTCAATTCTTTACATCATACTCTGTGTCTAATTGTTTGCAATGAAATGGATATGATTAAGAAATGTCATCAAAACTTATGCAGACTTTTTATTTAAGAAACTTTGCAGGGGCCTATATAATTATTTGTTTGATTACTTTTTTGTGTTCCTACACAATAGATAATCACTCTCTGATGCTAACAGGATATGTATTTTGGACTGTTTTATTTATGAACACTGCAGCCAGCAGCATTACTTCTAAGTTATGTATTGTAAGTAGAGTGTGCCTTTGTAGAGAAAGGAGACAAACTGTTTCAGCTGTGAAATGCTGGCTGTGTAACAGCATGGCTGTGGACGACATGACAGAAGAGGGAGAGATTTTCACTTACTCATATTTATTTCTTGAAATATGGAGTGCTAGCCTGTGACATATGTAAGTAAAGATATGCAGTAAGAGACTTTTTTCATTCAAAGGGTGAAGTAAGATACAGTGGAATAGAACGAAGTATTGGGTTTTCTAGATGAGAACCAAAAGTTTTTCATGGTGTATGACCAGATGGAGGAGAAAGTGTTTTACCTGAAATAAAACATTGAACTTGTTTCAAATATCTATTTCAATTTGCCCTTAAAAACTTAAGTGATGTCAAACATAAGCAATTTCAGGATCGATTAATTTTTGAAAAAATGTTTACACAATATCCTTACATAGGTGTTTTCAGTTTTTCATTTAAATAGAATTAATCAAAAATTATTTAGCTAACTTTTCATATAGGTGACACAGAGGAGGAGAAGGAGGGGTTAAAGGGAGGTGGAAGGGGAGGGCTGTAAGGGAGGAAGGGGTTGGGCGGCAGAGGGAGAAAGGGATTGTGGGGAGAAGGAGCACAAGGGAAGGGCCCGACCATGTGGTCCCCGCCGTCTTGTGCTCTCCGGGAGCCATTTTGAAGTGCAGGGGATGGGGAAGGAGGACAAGAACTAATTTTGAACGAGGAGCTGGGGAAGGGGAGCGAAGCTGGGGAGGAGATTGGGAAGGAACCGTGAACCTTACAACCCTGGGAGTTGAAACTGGGATAGAGGGTTGAAGGGAAAGGTCTCTGGCAGTGTGGCCCGCACTGCCAGAGTGAGGGTGCTGGGAGAGACACGGAGAGCCAGGGAGACTGAGGCGAGCCTGGCTACCCTGCGCTGAGCAGTCTGCTCTGCGTGACTCCCCCGGCGTAGGGTAAGGGGGACGGGAACACAGGGAAGGGGTAACTGGGGTAGAACTGGATTGTGACTGTTTCTCCACTTCCTTGACCCGACTTAGTGCATTTCGAATTAAAATGTATAGCAAGATGAATTTGTGCACCTGAGTGTCCCCTTGGTCTGCCAAAGCAGTCAGTTTTAAACCGACAGCGTCCCAAAATGATAGGGACACTACCTCCTCAGGGGACACTCGGGGGAAGTGGAGGAACAGCCATCTAAATAAACCTTTTTAAAGAACCCTTTGAAAAACGTTTCCCCCCACCCGCAAGGATTCCCGCAACTTGGACATAAATCCCCTTTTGCTGGGTGGGCAGTCTGACACCCATAGTTAACACAAAGTCCACTCAGGCACTCCACCCACAACTGTGACAAAATGAGCAACTTAAAGAACTTAAAGTAAGGGTCCGGTGGGCAAACTGGGATAGGGCTCACAAACAAAACACACACAAAACACACAGTGTTTTTGTGCCTTCCCAGTCACACACAAACAACTTACCCTCCGGACGGGGGTGTCACGGCTGAGGTCCCGACTTTGGAGATGGTTATTGGTGTCACTGGGATTATCACCTCCGTCCCCGGGAGCGCTGCCGAATAGAACTCGGCCTGCTACAACCGGGGTAGCTGATGGCCAAAGACTTGAGCATAGTCCACCGAGTGGACAGTTCAGTCCTCCGTGGGGTCTTGCTCCTCGCGGAGAGGCCCCACATTGGGCACCAGCTGATGCGGCCCGCTGGAGTCTGGCTAGCTACGGGGTCAGATCGCTCCAGGATGCCACACCAGGAGTTGGGAACCACCTGGGAAATATCTGTGCCTCAGGTGGAACCTGACGAGCAGGACGCTCGCCGATAGCACAGGATCTGCCTACCATGTCTAGGTTGAGTAGAGGAGAAAAGGGGAGGCCACTCCTTGGTGAGGTTCCAGCAGTTTTATTGCAGGAGACAGAGCTGAAGGGGACACCAAAGAGAGTGACCCCGAGCACTACTGCACACGAGGTTTTATACGAGGGTAAACGAAGGGGAGGATACAATTGTTCAACCAATGATGGGAGTACAGGGGAGGAGAAAAGGGGATCACCCCAGGGTTCCTGGGCCAATGGTGTAAGGGGGGAGGAGAAGGGAAGTCACATGTCCCAGTGGGACATCAAGGAAAGGGAGACACCCAGGAATGCCCAGGGGGTGGAACACATTTAGGATTGGTCGGGGGAAGGATTGGCATGGAGGGTTTTGGAACTAAGGGTAGGGCTATGAGGATTGACAGTGAAAATGCTGGAAGAAAAGGAGGGAAACTTCCATATAGGGGGAGAACTGGGGTGGATACAATGTTGGGGCGAACCAACTGGGGAGAGGATTAGGGGGAACATAGAACGAACCAACTGACAATAGAAGTATAAAATATAAATAACGAGTAGAAACAAACCCTCGCCGCAACATATAGGTATGAAACTTCACATATAGCTAGTAATGTATTTGCCAAACCTTACTGAAAAAGGAGTTTTTCTCAGCAAGCGTATGTCTGTTAGTGAAAATGAAACTAACCAACCAACCAAACAAAAATTTTAAAAGCTGTGTGTGTCCACAGTTCTAAAAACTGTCCTTTCTTACAGAAAACATCACATGAAAATCTGACTCAAAACCGAAGAGTGGCTGTAAGGTAAGAGATGGGCCTTTCAAAAACTTAGAGGTGTGGGAAGGGTGATTCCCAAGAGTCTGCCATTTGCTGCCAGCTGTGATCCAAGTTTGCTCCAGTTGCTCAGCCTCCCAAGGGTGTAGTAGCTGAAGGAAAATTCATGGTAGTAGGTTAGATGGCTGCTTAGGCTATCTGCATTAACAATGCTTCTGGGAATGGTTTCACCAAAACTGTTTGCAGCTGGCCATTGACAAATCCATATTTTATAAAGCAAGCCCAGGAGGCTCAAGGTGCAGTGGTGAGAGAGCTGCTGGTGATAGTAAGCACATTCACACTGGAGAGTATGTGATTTGAACATGTAATAGGAGAAATACTTGGTTTTGCACCTCTGTGGTGACAATGCATTTCAGTGAGAGAGAACTGGTTTCTGTTTGTCTTCTTGTGACCAATAGCTAAAGTCCATCACTAGAATTATTTTAATTTTGCCTTTTAATCTTCTACATTTTCTGTAACTTTTTTTCAAAATAATATCTCATCCAGATAATCTAAAAGATAGAAACATAAAAAAATGTGTTTCTAATACTTTTGAAAATACTTCTCTTGTATAGCACAAGATATGATAAATAATCTCTGCTGTACTGTGCAGGTTTATTGTGAAACTGCAAGTGTTCCTGAATTGAGTACTTTACCACAGATGGAAATTACAGAGGGACCTTGTACAGTAGCTACATAAGGAGCTACTTTGGAACAGCTAAAACTGAGCATGATTTATTGTAATATAACAAACTAGGAAATAGATGTGTTTAACAGCTGGAGAAAGTGGAGGAGGTTCAGCAAACAAAAGCTTCAGTATGTAAAATAATTCCTAATGGTCTGCTTTACTAGTCTTGGAGTTTTTACTTACCAAAAAAACTTTGGTGAAAGCCTTGGAGGTACTTTGTTGCAAACATTTTTATCAGAAAAGAAGACAGATAACCTGTCAAATGGACAGCATTCAACTGACAAGTTACTACAGCCATGTACTTGGTCACTAAAACAGTGTGAAACTCAAGAGAGATTTTCAGAGTGTGCCATGGAAAAATACTCAGAAAACAGAGGATTTCAGAAATGTATACTGTGCTTTAAAATCCTTGAAAATCTAAGAATATCTTTTTTTATAATCTCTATTTGCATTTTAAAATGTGAATGTAGCTAGGTAGATATTTACTGAAGTAAGAACACATATTTTCAAATCAGCAAGTTTTAAAACTAGAGTTTTGCTTTTGTATGGAAAGGACTTCCTCTCATTCAATCCAGTGCTACTGAGACAATTGAGTATTTCTATAGTAGAAGATTTCCACAATTTAAGTTTTATCAATATAACTATTTATCAATGTAATTATTTATCAATAACAATATAATTAAATGATCAATAAATCTGAACACAGTCTTGCCATAAAAAAATGATACTCAAATCAAATATTCCCACAATAAAAAACAAAGTAGTTTTTTTTCAAAGTGATTGAAATGCATGATATCAGTGCAAGATGTCATATGTTGACCATTTTCCTAGAGGGTTATTTTTCTAACTACTATATTGAAACTTTATAGAAATTTTAAAAAGGATTCAAATTATAGCTTTTTTTTTTTTTTTTTCTAGAACACAATAGAGTCAGGAGAGACTCAAATGAGAAACAGGAAATAATAGGTAGCATCAGGAGTGAAAACAACAATCACAGAAGGGTAAATGCAATTCAAATCATTAAAGGGTAAGAGAAAAAGAACTAAGAAAAGCAGGTATGACAACACTTACTTAAATTGATAAGCAAGTTTCTTAATTTTGTATTCTTGTTTCTCCTTTTGAGCTTTCATTAAGAGAGCATTTCGCAACGTGACCAGTTGCAATGAGTTATGTTAAGTTTTGGTCAAATGATTTGGATTCAGTGCAGACCCCTGTACAGTACAATGTGAATTTCACTTGTTATAAACTACCAGTAGGTGTACAAACCATTAGCCATGATCCTCTGATTCTAATCATTCATCTTTTATTTGTCCATCTAACAGTTCAGCCATCCAGACCTTAATGTGGGAGTGTTGTTACTGTCAAGATAGTTGTCAACTATAGCTTTCACCCTTGTCTACAATTCAGTCAATTCTTGAATTGTTTACAATTCAAGTTATTTTATTATAGAAACATAATATGACCTTTTAAGGAAGGGACTTGAAGACCAGGACACTTGTAATATCATTCTCATAAGTTCTCATAGTACTTAGTGTTGTTTTAGAAATCCTAAGGAAGATAGATTTTTTTTTAAGGCCTGGTTTTGAAGGAGTGTAAGAAGGAATTCACATTCTTCAGAGACTGACAGTTCCTCTATTCTATAGAAGTCCTATACAATAGAGGTGCACTTAATTTGATTTAAGAACTAGAGCTTTTGATTTTGACTAGCTGATATATAAATTTATGAACACTGTAAAGCCATGCTGAAAGAGACCATTGTTTAGTGTAGAGATACCTGTTGCTGCTGAAATCACAGAAATTCCATATCCTTAAGGAAAGGCACAACAGGTCTGAAATTTTCAATTATACAGCCTCTCAACATTAGAAAGTACAAAGAGTTTATATTCAGTGTCCCTGTAGATTCAATCAGGAATCACTGCATCTCTGCTCAGTTTCAAAAAGGAAAACTGCATGACAATAAGATAGGCAAAAAATCTCTACAAGAGTGAATAGCTGTTCCAATATAATATTCCATGACAATCCCAAGTACAAATACAATGACTCGTCATGTCACTAGTCAACCTAATGTGCAATTTATTACCAGCAGCTACAGAATATATTACATATGTGAAAATAAAATCTGTTACAAATAACAGTATGGGTAGATAAGGTCTGATCCAATTTATACACCATGCAGGAGACTGAAAATTATGTTATTTCTTGAGTTCTGGAGGTTCTTCCTGAATGCAAATAGATCAAAACATTTAAATACTCTCTCCACTGTCCTTACCCCATGAAGACTTTTTATAAGCTAATAGGTGCTTTCTAAACTGCATGAGACTGGATACCTGTGGTGTTTTTGATGCTGAAGGACTGTGTGAATAGCACCGCATCCTATAGGTTCTCTGAAGTACACTGCCCCTTGCTGTGAGTGGCAGAAGACATTTGTGAATCTGTCTAAAATGAAACCTTGGTTGTGCGACAAGGACCAACTGTGATGAATTGTGCTAATTCTTACAAGATTCAGTGACCAGCTAATAGCATGGAACTCAATGTAGATAAATTTAAAGTGATACTGATGGCAAAGAGAGTGGGCAAACCTAAAACTACCATTTAGAACAGATTTTCAGTCATTGTAGCCAGATGGTAGATTTCAATTGCAAAGGAGAGAGTCTCAAAAATATAAACGTCCTCATCACTGGCAGTCATAAAAGAATTGTTAGGGTTTATTAAGAAGGCAATAGAGATCAGAGCAAAGACAATCATCAAGCTGTTGTAAAATTGCATGCTTGTCTGGAGAATATATACTTTGTACAGTTTTCCATTAGCTGGAGAGAAAAGAATGACACAAAGCGAGAAAATGTAGGGTAAAATTTGGGAAAATTTAGTGAGAAAATTTACCACAGTAGTGGCAATCGTAGATATGGAAAAAGTTTACACCTGAGAAATAAGTAGGGTGGATTAGACTAGGCTAGTCTTTTCAAGACTCTTCAGTCTTGAAAAATTATGTCAAGAGGTTTGTTGAGTTTCCATATGGGTTACATGGGAAGAGTAGAAAGGAGTTATTATGCTCTCTGTCTTCTGATATAAGAACTTGGTTACCATTTTAAACTAGTAAGAGTCACATTCACAGTAAATGGAACAGTTCTTTTTGTATTGGTTAGTTGACAATGGAACTGGCAGCCACGGCACACTGGAGTTCCTAAAGATATACAAACATTTGGGGCAAGACCAAAACAATTACAAAACTTTTCCTAATGTGGTTTTTGATTTCTAGTGTTCAAACTAAATTGAGTGATTTTAAAACAAGCTAAACATATATAATTCATTGACTATTCAGAGTGCCTTGAGTACTGAACTCTAATTTGAAATGTAGTTAATTTTCTGAATAGGATTTGAAGTGGGCATTGAGAACAAACCTTTGAAAATTGTTTGCTTTCAAAAATTGTTTATGATAACTTCTGTAAATTAGTAGGCACTCTAAGGTAATAAAACAATTTTTTTTCCCCCTGCAAGCTGCTCCTTCAAAAAGCACATGCAGAAAAGCCTATGCAATTTTCTGGCTGAATTTTGCATCTTCTAACAGTTCTGGTAATCTAAATTTAAATATAGCACAGAAACCATCCTTATTACCTATTTCAATTGCCTAATAAATATGGTGACATATTTCAATTTAGGATTCCCCTGGAGAAAAAAAGAATGTTCTGAGGTCTGCATTTTCCATTTTGTCTGTATTGAAGTTGTTCTTCATAATCTTTCTCAAACACAATAAAATTGCAAAAAAACCTGAGAAAGACCTCTGATGAATAGTGAATAAAATAAACCTTGCTTGCAAATTTTTGAAGTTCAGCATATAGAAGGAGGCAGGAAGTACAGCCCAAATAGATCCAAATAAAAGAACCAGTCAGGGAAGTATGGATTTATTAGAGAAAGAGAAATTTTGCTGGTTTATTTAATTCAAATCCTTCTTGTCCTCTGTTAATTTGAAAATGCAATTGTTGCTACATTTGAGGAGAAAAAATATGGTTGCTAATTACCATTTAGTTTAAGACATGTCAGCATTTTTAATTTTAAAAGTAGAGACTATTTTAAATTACACAATGGTTTAAAAATTCATTATTAAGCACTGGTAATTCAGAGCAATATAATGATTTTAATAATTTTTTGGTTTAAATAAAATTATTCCATCAAACATATTGTTTTGTTAAGTAAGTTCTGCTGGTAGAGGTACAAATTTACTTTTTGCTTTCTCCATCATTTATGTTTCTGTATTTTATCCTGAGAGTTCAGTAAGAATTTCAGCTAAGCAAAAATTATTTTAAAATATATGAGGTAAAGTGAAATCCTAAATTTTGCAACTGTTTTTCTTAACCATTAAGTTGACAGTGTGGTAGAAGTAGTGATTGCTGTTCTGACTGATGAGCCATGCTCTCTAATGTAAAGACTATTATTTAAAATTAGTACAAATTATTTAATTAAAGCCATATTCAGGGTTGTATGTATCTATAATAATATTGTGTTCAGACAAGAGTCTTTTTATACTTTTTTCATTAATAATATCAGTATCAAACATTGAGTTGTAACTCAGTAATAATATTTTCCCTGAAAGTCTAAATTCAAGAGCTTCTGTATTAAAAAGATTTTTAATACACTTCCCTTTCTTGCCTGTCATTAGTAAGATTCGTAAATTATCTGACATTATGCAAATTAAAAATGTATTAAAATATGTTGGGCTTTTGGTGGGGGCTATTTTTTTGTTTGTTTTGGCTTCGAGATTTTTGTTTGTTTGGTTGGATGGTTGGTTGATTGGCTTGTTGCTGGGTTTTGTGCAGCAGAGAACAGAATTGAGAAGGCAGAAATTAAAAAAAAACACACATTAAATATTACAGGTGTTTTAATGTTACAGTGTGAAATTATTTTTGCAGGCATTTATTTTAATAATTATTGCTGCTTGGATTAAGTACTGTGGAATGAATCAAAGAAAATTATTTAATTAGCAGGAATAGACATATTCATATAAAACACTGGTTTTGAAACTTAGATTTTTGGTAAATTTCATAGGACATCTGCTTTTATGGTTCAGTATAAGATCCAAGGTAAAACAACAGAATTTCTTGTGTCTAGCCTCATTGATCGTAAAAATACTAAAGATTCAAATGCTACAAGTCCATCCAATTTCCCCAATGAGTCAAAACTGGGCTATCACTTATCTCTCCTGTTTAGTCTTTGAGTATAGGCACAATTAAGACTATAATGTAATATCAAGCTTTAGCAGCTTTTATTTATGCTAAGAGAGAAGCACTAGGTATTTATCCAGTATTTTCTGCCTGTTTATATCCTCACCTATTTTGAGATATCAAAATATCTCAATCAAGATCAAGATCAGTCGGCATGTGGTTTGACTTAATTTTGCACACTTGTTTGTGCTAAAGTAGCTTGTTTCTGTGCTAATATTGTGGTGGGGTCCTGGAACATTTTTATTGCTTTCATAGATCTGTTCTTCACAGAAATGTTTGTGTTCAGGTGCCAGTCAGGTCTACTGAGCATTAAGGTGTTTTGTTACTTGCTCTGCTAGTCAGGAGTGGGAGCTGCTGCTTCTGCTTAGTCTGGGGGAAAGTATTGCATGTGTGAGTGGATACACATGGGTGGATTGTGCTTTCATTTAAATTTTGTTCTTAGTTGTGTCATCCTTTGAAGTGGAAAGCATGCTTGATGCCTGGTGGAGGTGACTTGTGAGGCTGAATATCCTTTTTCTCAGTTGCTGAGCTTTGGGGATTGGTGTGGTACTAGCCTGTAACAGATATTACTTGAGTTCTTATGCATATCAAGCATTTATTCCTGAAAATGCAAATTTAGGATTTATATGAAGGATTTGTTCCAGTCGCATTAGCCTGTAATTAAAACAGGAACTTAGGTTTCACCCTGTGGTGGGTTGACCTTGGCTGGAGTCAGATGTCCAACAAGCTGCTCTATCTCTCCCCTCCTCACTTGACAGAGGGAAGATGTTGAAAGTCTTGTGGAATGAGATAAAGACAGGGAGAGATCTCATCACCACCATGGGCAAAACAGAGTTGACTTAGACAATTTAATTTATTGCAAATCAAATCACAGTAGGATAATGATAAATAAACCCAAATCTTAAACCGTCTTCCCCCTACTGTCCCTCCCTTCTTTTCAAGTATAACTTTTCTCCAGATTTTCTCTATGTCCTTACCAGATGGTGGTGCAGGTGGAAGAGAAATGGGGGTTGTAACCAGCCCACATGTTGTCTCTGCTCTTTCCTCCTCACACTCCTCACCTGCTCCAGTGTGAGTCTCCCACAGGGTCACAAGTCCTACCAGAAAACCTACTCCATCCTTGACATCTCTACCCTCAGGTCCACAAATCTTTCCAGAAACCTGCTCAAGAGTTGATTTCCTGCAGCGTCACAGTTTCTCCTCTCCTGCTGCAAATGCTGTTGTGCAGGTTTTTTTCCTGCTTTCTGAAATACTTTAGCACAGGTTTGCTACCACCATCGCTTATGGGCATGGTCTTAGCCAGCAGAAGGTCCATCCTGGAGCTGGCTGGCATTGGCCCTGTCAGAAATGTTGGAAGCTTCTGGCAGCTTCTCAGAGAAACCACCCCTGATGCCCTCCTGCTACCAAAACCTGGCCACTCAGACCCAATACACATTCCCTGCACATAATTATTCTTGCTTATATGAGAGATTTTTTGTAGTTTTTAGATAAAGGATTGGTGGGGAGGGAAAAAAAATCAGTGGGGACACTGTCTTTTTGCATCTTGCAGGGTTCTGTTTGTTTTTCTGTTACCCTGTGACTTAACAGAAAGCTTGTAAAATGATGAGAGAGGACATGTATTATCTCAGCACTCTCACCTTCTAGCACTCTGGAGAGTGTTGTCTTTGATAATTCAAGATTGAAAAATGAGGATTTTTTCGATATCTGAAGCCTGGGGGATGTGGGGATGTTTGTCTATTTTTAATTTTTTTTTTAATAAATGTATTTATTAATTGAATGTTTATGCAGCAAAAATGTGTGATATTCTTTCACTCATATTTTTTGTTGATTTCAAGGATCACAAGGTAGTTGTAAATATTATTGCTAATGCATATGTCCATGATGGATGTCTTTACATGCAGTAATTCTGTAAGTATTTCCAAGGTAGTGTCCAAATTTAAAATACGATATCACTTTTGAGAAGTGATGTGATACATTCTTTTGACATCATATTTTATGTATCCTCAGGTCTGCATAAACTTCCATAACAGATATCCAAATGTTTTTCTTCATTTTTTACAGAATTATTAATTTCTCATAGGTATTTTGGTAAGTTTTAAAAGTAGTATTCAGATGTTGCTAATTTTATGTCAGAATTGTTTTTTGGACTTAAGTGCACAGGGTTAGGCAATGCTACACTCCCGTTTTTCTCTCTAAAGACTTATGGAGTTATATTTGTTGATTTACAGGTACAGGACACAGACAATGTAGTAGGACCCATCTCTTCAAGTAGAGATGTATGCGCTGGAGAAGCAGTAAGTGATGGTTTTATTGATTCCGAGATCACTTTATAGTCAAATTGCAGATTTATTAGGGACAGGGAAGAAAGTGTGCTCAGTGTGAGCAGGAAGCATCTGTGCTGCCCCTCTACTGGGCAGTGAGACTGGTTAATCTGGCAAGATCTTCAGTGAAGGCTCAGTCCCACTTGTTTACACATGAGCTCCTTGTTGTCTTCTTCCCTTTTATCACTGAAATAAGTCTTGAATGCTGCCTGCTGAGGCTGAGGCATAGTGTGTCTGAGGTGATACAGCGTTATGATATTAACCCTCAGGTTATCTGACTCTGTTCCATGAAGGCTACAGTGTAGTCTGTACATTTTACAGAAAGGAATCCTTTCTTTATTCTGGCTAATCTACATGATAACTGTGATTGTTCAGGTCCCTACCATGGGCTTCCCCATGGATGTCTAAAATAGAAACTCCTTTCTCATCTTGGTGTGAGAGAGGAATAGCAGTCTCAAAACCACCTTCCTCTTAAAGTGTATTGCCTCTTGTCACCCAGCAGGACAATACCAGTTTCCTCTGAGTTGGAAGCATCAATGGCAACTTCATGATGACCACCACAGGTAGCTCCTTCTATGGCTTGAATAGCTTTAAAGTTTATCCATTCAACTTATGGTTGAGGGCGCTGACATATATTAAATATTTAGTTTGTGTTTAATTATTTTTATTAATTTTTGCAGATTATTTTCTATAGAATACAGATTAGGAATTATATAATGAAGTGGTAAAACCACACATGCTTCTATGCAAAATAATGTTTCTATGTTTTAAAAAATTCTCTCAGCATTTTTAACATATAGAAACTTTTATGTAATATTTTTCAAATGTTTATGTAATAGTTTTTGATTTAGTATGCCTATCACTTTTGCTCTTTTGAATTGTGAAAGATTGCTTTGTAGTTCCCTGACTATTTCATGGAAGTCTGTTTCATTTTAGTGTGCTAAATGATGATCACTACAGTTCAACCAAAATATAGCTGGATTAGATTCCAGGTCTTGTGCACGTAACAGAGCTCAGATGATCATACAAGTTCCTTCTCAATTTAGATCTGATGTAGCTCTGTCAAAATCATTAAAAATCAAAGTGATTAGTGTGTCTCTTACTGTCCCCTTTCACACCAGCACTGGGTATAGTGCTATGCAAACAAGCTCCCTATGCCTGATGCAGCAGTAGGAGCATATTATGCCCTCCCTTGCAGTCGTTTGTTTCCTTATTCCCTGAATCGTGTTCTTCCTTAGATTTTGCTGCTTGAACATTTTAATTTAAAAAAGCTTATTAGATTGAAAATATTCATTCTGTAGTGTTTCTTTTTTAGCTGTTATTAAGGGTGACCAGTAAAAAAAACAGTAAAATATAAATAATTTATGCATTCTGATGAACAGAATTCCTTGAGGGTTAAAAGTTTCAGCTTCTATTCTCAATAGCACTGTGACAATGAATCATTAGTAATGCCCAGTATGCCAAAGTCCCAGGCATGCAACTTCCAAAAGCAACAGCCACAAAGCCAGCAGTATTACTTTTTTCTTATTCATCAATTTTGTAAAGTCAGATTTGCTTTCTGGAATCTCCACAGCAATTTGCAAATGATGTACGAAATCAAATATTCCTACCTGCACAGTGCACAGGAAAAGAAAAAGAAGTAGCTTTCCTATCAGTGCTCTGACATGCTGTATGTATGTATGTATCGAGTGATACTTGATATCAAGACAGACAATGCCAAAAATAAGATATTAGTTCCAGATGCTAAGAAAAATCCCGTTTACAAAAATCTTTGTCTCACTTTTCTTCTTCAGCTTTTCTGATTGTTCTCTCAGAACTATTAATCTTGATAGCTTTATCATTTAGAAAACATGTTCGTTAATGCAAGTCCATCAAGACTATTTTCAGAAAATTTGAAGTTATTTTTCTCTTCTTTTTCTCACTGATCATGACTTGGGGAAGTGTATGAGTTGGATGATCTCTCAAGGTATATTGCTCTACTCTGTGATTCATTAAGATTACCTATGTTTTTTTTCTCCACTGTTTTTCTTGCATTGTATTTAATTCTGTAGGTATTTTTCATCTCTCTGTAAGAAGAATAAAAACCTTTTATTGCGTTAATTTATCTTGTTTCTGTTGTTCTTTTAATTTTAATATGAAAATTACAGTTTTTCTTTCCATTTGACATGGAGTACTTGCTACTGAAGAGGTTAGAATTGGTATACTGGTTTAGATTATGTAAAAATCTGCATTTTATGGCTCCTTTTTGTAGCAAAAAAAAAAATTCCATTTTTCTTAGTAGGATCAAAGGTGAGCTGGTAGAAGTAAATAGGTGATATGTTAATTAAAAAAAATACCTTGTGACAGATATTTATGCCCTATTTTCCCAAACTTTATTATTTCTGCTTCTCTTGAGACTCTCATGAGTTGTCCATGTCCATGTGAAAGTAGGTATCCCTTTAACCTGAATCCCCTAAATGGATATTCAATTTGATCTCAGTCAACTATAGTTAGTGAAATTTATCTTATCTTCTTACTCTGCCACAATGGCTTGAAATTGCATCTAGAGCTAGGTTTGGCTTGATTAGCTCATCTGCTTTGTAATACATTAGATCCTGTGTCCTCTATCTACTTTCTATCTCTATGCAGATAGAGATTTCTCTTGTCTACTTACCCACACCTGCTGCATGACTTCTTTCAGCTGGCAAACCCTTTCACATAAGGAACTATCCTTTAGAATATATATGTTTATTATTGTTCCATTATAATGTTCCATTGTGTTTGAGTAAGAAAAAATTAAAGGCTTAAAAAGTATACTATGCCAATCCCACACTCATTAGGCAGTGTATCTAGTAAAACAGTAATTTTTGTCCTGTGGATATGGGGGATTTCTTGTTTCATTTCATTAATGGAATGGTACAGAGAAGAAATTTCACATGGCAGATATATGAACTTTGAATTTTCAATGTTGATTTTGTTCAACTACAGTTTAAGAGCACAAAGGAGAAGCATTACCTAAGGTTCAGAAAAGGGCATTATTATAAGAGAAAAAAGGTTGTGGGTCAGACCAAATATTTATCTGTCCTATTAACTTGTACCAATTAGAGTTCATAGATCGAATATCTAATAATAATGACAAATGCCCAAAAAGGGCAAACAAGGGTTTTCATTTGAACTGTTTTCAATTTTGAACTAATTTTTTTCTCACTGGACATTCTGAACCAAATGTGGTTTCAGAGTGCTTTGTTTCCATGGAATGTTAAAGTTTGCCCTGGAAGCTCTGTAAACTCATCATTTGCAGCATCTTGCGGTACTCTTGCTTTGCCTGAGCAACTGCCTCCTTTGTTTTGAAATTGACTTATACTAGTTTCATTTTATGCCCCCAGTTCTTATACTGGAAGAGACAGTGTGCATGTCTACTGTTTGATTTTTTAGTCCTCTGTTATCTCTATCTTTCTTTTTGAGAGACAAGAGTCTTTTGAAGATGCCAAGCCAGTCTGTTGCTTTTCATGCGGGAATGCCACTGAACATTCTTACCAACATGCTCTGGACTGTTTCCTGTCTTATTAGATCATACTTTGAAGGGCTTAAAAAGCAGAATAATAACATTTCTGTTTCATTTATTATGTCTTTCCTAATAATTTCTGTTTAAGTTTTTGACTACTACTGTGTACTGAGCAGTGAGCTGCTGATTTTACAGAGTTATGATAATCCCACAGTGTCCACCTAGTCAGCTCAGGGCTCATCATTTCATATGTACATCACTTGCATATGCACACTTCCCTTGAGCTTCACTTTACATTTACCTATTCATTTGTATTTCTGCTGCTGCTCTCTCTTTCCAGGTGAGCTTACTTGTCATGTTACAACAGAGCAGAGAAATCACGAACCTGGATAGCTTGCTTGTTTGTTTTCTCTCCTGACAGGCAGTTAGCTATCCTAGGATTTGAAAATGTTGATTTAAGTGTTTAAATGTTAAAAAAATTCCCTGTAAACAGACAATGAGCCCATTTGTATAAATAACTGATGCTGAAACTTGAAGGTTGCTATTTCTGAAAACACAGGTTTCAGACATCTTGCCTAGTGTTTCTTTCATCAATCCTTTCCTGTCTTTGGCAAATCCACAGAGCAACATCCTGTACTATACACAGCCACTACCTGGCTCTTGAATGTATGGTCCTGATAAGCAATACACACTTTGCTCACTCTGCATTCATTGAATTTTCTTTCAATTACAAATGATTTTCCACCTTACTTTGATGTTTATACATTGAATTAATGTCATCAGTAAGATTTAATCAATTATTTTCTCTGTGACACTTTATTTTACCTTTTCCACCTATTTTTTCATTCTCTTCTTTTCTTTTGGTATAGTTTGCAAGCAAATAACATTGTGCAAGGAATTCTGGCCAGTTTCACTGAGAGTTTCATCATTGTCATTCTAGCAATTTTTTACAAATTGGTGTTATTAGTAAAAATTATTTAGATGTTCCTAATAGCTCACTATCTGTGCCTTTTAAGCTGAAATTTACAGCTTTCCATGAAGGCATAGAAAGGTTTTAGTAGTGTTTACCATACTATTAAATTTCTCAGTTGCCACAATAGTATGTGTGTTGTACAATGTCTTCAGGGAGAAGAAAAGAATGATTTATCTAGGTCAGGTCTTACAATCATTGATTGATTTTTAGCTTGAATATTAGAAAAATAGCATCTATTTGAGGAAGTAGGTTCTTAGGTGTCTGATTCAAAAGTCTCTGATTGAAAAACACATGTATTATAACAACTGTGCTCATCTCATATAAGTTTTTCACAAGCTATTTATTATATCTATTGAACTTTAAAAAATGTATACCACAACTCATAAATATTATGTGCAATTATTCACTGTTTCCCATTTAAGTTCAGAAATTACTTTGAAAGCTATCTCTTTTGAGCTCCAAATCTTCAGCTTTCTGGGTTTTTTTCCCAGCTGTGGAGTTGAACAGAACTCGTTTTCATTTAGAAGTCCACACACAAAATTTTAAAAATAAGAAAGTAGTTTTATTTGCACAGTGTTCTGTCTGTTGTGTTGCAAAGTTTTCATCAAACTTATTTCTTCCTGTAAGATAATTGCAGAACAATTTAGGCTGGATAGGACTCAAGAGTTCTCTAATTCAACTTCCATGTCAAGCTGGGCCTGCTACAAGGCAGAGGAGAATGCTCAAGACTTTATGCAGTAGTCTTGAAAACCACCAAGGACAGAGACTACTCAGACTCTCTGGTCAACTCCACTTTCCTCAGGTCATTTTTTTTTTTTATTCCTATGTCCACATTTTACCAGGTGTGATTCATGCACTTCTGCCAGGTGTGGTATGAAGAGGCAACTTTCATAGTCTCAGTAACCAGCACAAAGGTATGAGCAGGCTACTGTTTGCAAGCAAGGCAAGTAATTCAGCCTTATTTTTGTCTGCTCTAACTTCAGCCAACGACCCATAGAATAATACAGCCATGTTTTTCCTTGACAGGTTTTTCCTGTTAATAGAGCACTTGAAGCTCTGGTTATGTTTGACATCACTTGCAAATATCAACTCTAGGTGAGCCTTGTCAAGCCTCACACTGTCTTTGCTTGTCTGAGCAATATAGTCTCCCTTGCAAATTGTTCCTGCTTTCCCATTCTGGACTGTTTTTTGCTTCAAAACAGTCATGAGCTCATTGTTAAACTGATCTGCTAATCTGTTTCTTTTCCTGATTATTGTGAGGGACCATTCCTGAACTAAGAGATTGCTCTTAAAGATATGTCAGCTTTTACAAGCTCTTTTCCCCTCCAGAGCTGCCTCTCTTAGGGTCATCCATACCAATTTCTTGATTAAGCCAGATTTTTCACTTCTAAAGTGCTGAATCTATAGTGTGCTGCTTGCTACCTTCTTTTCCCTCCCCTGGGGATCTTCAGCTTCTCCATTTCAGGGTCACTGCAGCCAAAGCTATCACTGATTATTATGTTCCAAATCAGTCTGTCCCTATTAGTGAATATCAGACCAACTGCGCATTTACCCTATCCATTGCTTGTATCAAGGAATTATCCCTGACACCTCCCCAGCAACTCAACTGATTGTAGCTGTGTGGTCCTCCCACACAATCCAATAGATTGCAGGAAGATGAAAATCCATCCTAAGAATCTGGCTCTAGGATTTAGAGATCTTCTTAAATTGTTTTAAAAAATCCATGTTATGCTGAAAGGCAGCCTGTCTCCTACCACAGCACCCATACTGGCATCTCTTTTGATCCTGACCTTATTCTCTTTGAAGCTGATCATTATAGAGAGGGGTAGAAAGAGCCTATGAAAAATACAGAGTCAGTAGACTGAATAATTATCATTTGTATAATTTGAGAATCGATCTAACAATGATTCTAAGACTAACAATGTACCCTAACAGTTTGTATAGTTTTTCCACGCTTCACACTATGTATTATTAGTAGACCTTAAACTTTTAATAACTTGTTTTTATCTGTTTGCTAAGTGAAACTCATACACCCATATAGGCTGTGCCTAACTTGGTTTTGGAGGAAATTCTGAAAAACCTGGTCTGAGCATCTGCCTTAAAGTATAGGCATGTTTAGGTGTTTTATCCACTGTAGGCTTTCTAGGCCTCTCTTTCATAAGCATCTTTCTTTTCCAACAGCTTTCTGTGCATGTCTCTTCCATGATTCCTCTAAAAAATTCATAGAATTCACAGAGCATTATTTAGAATTGTAATTGTATTAGGATAACTCCTTCTATGTTGTTTTTCCTATATATTTTAAAAGATGCTAAAGAACTATTGGGTTTTTAGTCAAGTAACAGTGGCTCATTAACACATAATAGCATAACTGTATTTTTGCAATTCAAATGTTTTTAATAGCCTGAAGTATTCTTGAAGATAGCCTGAAGAAGCACTGTGTGGAGTTTTCAAATTGCTGTTGTGCAAAATTGTAATTCTTTTGGTTCTCAATACTGTCAAATGATCTAATTCACACAATAGAGCACTCATAATGCCTTGCTGTTTCTATTTTAATTTTTCATCACCTTGTTATAATTTACATTTTAGTTCATCTTTTCTTGACAGTCTTTCTAAAACTGAAGAGGACATTTATTTACAGAGAGGGTTTTCACAGGACATCTTTGTGCTCTCTCTCATACATGAGGGGAGAGAAGAATTAATAGTTGAGGTAGTTTTCCTCTATATAACAGAAGAAGCTAATATATTTAGAGATCTAGGATCTGTTTATAGCAGTGAATTAACTTTTTATTTTCCTATGTGATGCAATTTAAACTTACTTTTCTGTAATTCTCCTTTTTATATTTGCAGGTAATTGCTATGTGAAAAATGAACACATAGTAGATGATTGTTAAATGAGTACTCTTATTTCAAATGCATTTATTTTGTTTGCTACCATGTATCTGAGAGGGCTACACTATATACCCTTGCGGGCTAGAAATCCATTGGCATAGAGTTCTTACACAATCCATTTATTTAATTTCACTGTTAATTTTAACAGATCTTGGTGCTTCATAAGTATGTAAGCTTTCTGTTTGATGTGAAGAGCTTGATTGCCTAACCACCTTGACATTTAGTCATTCCATAGCTGAGGATATGAGAGTTGTTAATCTTCCTCTTGAAATAAACAGCCTGAAACTGTAACTTTCATGAACAGTAGACAATAGAGGTCTGAAATTGAGCTGTTATTCTCAGTCTTAGCAGAAGTGTAATGCTGAAAAATACACAGATGCATGTAATTAACTATCTCCTTGATTTTTTTTTAATTTTTTTTTTAAATAGACCTTTAGTGTCAAAATACATTGAGTGAACAAAGAAAAATTTCACCAGGAGAGACAAGAATTCTGCAGGGGTAAAGTCCTACTGAATTTTCCTGCTGGAAAATTATTCATTTTAAAGCTGTAACTAACATTATCATATTTTGAGTTACCAACATTATTACGGAATCTTAATTATGACATAGTTTAATATCTCTGTGAGATTTTAAGCCTATGGCTTTATCACTGCTGAATCTTCTGCTGTTTCCTGTACAGAAAAGATTTTTGTCAAAAAACAGGGAAATATTTTTTTAATGAATATACAAGGCCATGGTATCGTAAAATTCTTTTCATAAGGAGAGCTGCTTTTCCTGAAAGACCAGTTTCTGTAAGTTTAGGGATTTTATTTTTGAGAACCCACCTGGGCCTTCACATTTGTGGCTGCTTTTCAAATTAGCTACACTAATAAAGTGATAGCATTTTTAAGAAACCAGAAAATGTAAATTTAATCCAATATATCCAAATGCATGTAATAAGCAGAACAAAAGATATCTCAGCTTCTTCCTAATAGCCACTGATACATTTTATATTTGCTTTACTAATGCAGAATTAAGGCTAAAAGAATTATTCCTATTTCTCTTAATTTTTTTAGAACTAATGACCTCATAGGAATTAGACAGAAGACTACCAAATGTGATCTATTCTTCACTTTAGAAAAAACCAAAGATTTTTGTGGTTTTTTTTTTATTTTTGAAATACAAGATTACAATCTTTTTGATCAGTAGCAATTTTTTAGTTATATGCTTATTTGGGGGAATTTAATACATCATTTTGCAGTCCTCGGTAGTAGTGTAGTAGTAGTGTTCAGAAAAAAAAATGTTAGATTTTTAATTAAAATTGTCTGATTCTTTCTAATTACCATAAACCAAAGTATAATAAAGAACTAATATATCCCTGACCCTCACAATTTACCCATCTAAATGATGGGAATGGGGAATTTCACCTGTGAGGCTCAAGAAACAATTTTTGTGAGCTAGAGATATTTGTTGTTGTTGTTTTGTTGCTGTTGTTGTTTCCCCCAAATACCCTTTCTTTATGCTGCTACAGAAAGAGAATTATTGCTGGCTATCATATCTACATATGGACTCTGAATTCGTTGTTTCTGGAATGGAAGAGGCTCAAAAAGAGATTTCAAGCTACAAGGATGTACCAAAATTCTGAATATGTTTACATTTCTTTTTATATTGAACAGCTAAGTGCAATGAAAGCTATAAGAATGTAGGTTTCTTTATTTCAGAGGAGGGTTTCGTGTGGTTTGAGTTTATTGGGCTTTTCTACCCTTTTTTATTTTAGATATGGTGTTGTAAAAGCTATATATTTAAAAATGGCTTACACACTGGTTTTAAATGCTCCGGTATATTTGAGCAGCTCTGGAGATAACTTCCTTTCCCTAGAGTAATAACATATTCTCTAGTTCCACTTTCCTTTCACAAAATCTGCTTAGGCTATGCATGGTCACTGAAAGCAACTGAAAATAACTATTTCTTTGTTCTGAATGCTAGAATAATTGTCTCAGTCATTCTCTTGATTTGCATCTTATAACATATTTAATAAACTAAAAGAGGCATCAAAAGGACATTTCAGGCATGTCATTCCATACTGTGTTTCCACATTATGAAAGAGAATGACACAATCTTTTTAGAATTAGGTTTTAATTTAAACTCTTTCATTCAATTAAAACCAGTGACAATGTCCTATACTTTTGAAGTTCTTTATTTATTGATGTATTTTGGATAAATATTATCTTTTCTTGAATAGAATTGCTGTTTCCCCAACATTAGCATGAACATTATATACACCTTTAGAAGCCAATGGAATAGTCATGGGATTTTGTGTAAGATTTTGTTCTTCGACATTACTGCACTTCAGGTTTATTTGGTTGTGTTTGGGTATTTGAATCTGAGTTGGTTTTCTCTGATATTTTTTTTCTCATTTTTCTGCACCTCCTTTCTTCAGTAGATCTTAGCAAATATCTTTATTTTGCTAGATAAAGAATTTTTTCCTTTTCTTCTTTCTTTCCTATTTTTCTCTTCCCTTTGTTTCTGTGTAATTTTGAAACATAGACATGACACAGATATATTTAGTCATTATAAGTTATTAAAAATGTCTTGAATGTGATCATGAGAGCATAAAACAGGTCTATTCCATTTTCTTGCTTGTTTTGTTTCACTATGTAAAGAGAAGACATTTATGTTTTAGTCTCCTTTCTGTTTTAGTGTACTGCTGCAAAGATTAAAATAAAAAAACTTAAACTCCTTACCAACAACTCTCTGAAGTCCTAGTTTCAGTTATTCATGAAATCAATAAAATTACAGCTTCTGAATATGTCAAACTTCATCTTGAATTTTACTTTTAATTTTATCTGAACGGGTAATGCGGTGGAACTGTGCTGTGTTTTTTGTCTTCTCACATTTATTGAATCTGGATAGCTTATGCCTTTTAAGTACAGCATTAACCCTGTGATTCAGTGAAACACCTGACTAAAAATACTCATTTATAAGAGAAAAATTAAATGGAGCACTTACTGTTATAAACCAGCTGTAACACATCATTGAGTTTCTATAGCAAATCTTTTCATGGTTGGATCCCCAGCTCTGTATTTGACTGAGCTATGTAGAAAGCATATTTTTACTCCATTCTCAATGTGGTTAGTTCTTTCCTTAGGTTGACATAGGCCAATATCCTTTAAAGGGGAAGATAAGGAATAGTGACAGCTCAATGAAACAAGATTTTATTTCTTGAATAATCTTTGGATTCCTTAGGATGCTGGGAAAGCAATCTGAGGGGATGGATTGAATGTCTGACCTTCAAGAAGTGGTTTTTTTTTTCATTTGGACACCGGCAAGGAACAATAGTCAAGGAGCGAAAAGCATAAACTCATATAAATATACCTTTGTTGAACTGACATATGGGAATCATAGAATAGTTTGGATTGGAAGGTAGTTTAAATATCACTTAATTCCAAAGCCTCTCTGGGCTGGAACATCTTCCACTAGACCAGGTCCTATCCAACCTGCTCTTGAACTCTTCTAGGGAAGGGGCATCCACAACTGATCTGGACAATCTATATCAGTGCCTAACCACCCTTAAAATAAAGAATTTCTTCCTAATGTTTAATCTAAATCTCTCTTTCAGTTAAGTTCCTTGATGTTGACCCTACATGTCCTTATAAATGTGGGAATATTGAAGGCTGTTTTGAAACAGCCTGAGCCTCTTCTCTAGGAGTGTTTAAGACAAGAGTTAATAAGTACAGTATTGCACACACCTGTAATGTTGAAATAGCAGATGAAGGAGTCTTACTCTTCTTGCCGTGTGGAGACCTTCCACTTATCTTTGGAATTTTGTCAAAGCATATGTTAACTAGAGACACAAAGTAAATTTTGAACATATTTAAGTCCAGGGTTATGTACATCTACATGTAGAGAAAAGACATTTTAAAGTATATTTTAAAATTATAAGAAAATTGCCAAAAAAAAAACTTAGAAAAATTCTGTTTCTTCTGTGTTTGCTGTTAACTTGCTTTAATAGATTACAACAAATAGTGTGTGTGTGTGTGTGTGTGTGTGTGTGTGTATGTGTGTGTGTGTGTGTGTGTGTGTGTGTGTATGTGTGTGTGTGTGTGTGTGTGTGTTGATTAATTACTACTTGTTATGTGTTTTGCACCTATCTACATAGTGTGAGTAGGCTTAAGATACATCGTTCAGGAAGTAGAAATTGTAGAAAAGCAAAATCAAGTTAGAAAAAATGATTTAGTATTTGAAAAATGCTTGGTTGTGTCAGTGAGCAGTGAATGAGTTTGAACTACCCCTTCCAATGACTTCAGAAGTTTGCTCATGAAGTTTCCACAAATTTCTATAAGCCAACAACTAAGAAGTTACCTGAACTATTTATTATTTGTTTAGTATGGATATGGAAATCATATATAAGATAAAAGGAACACAAGTCAAATGATGCCTCTGGTAGAAATTTAGTAATTGTTTAAATAATGTCGAAACAGGGACTTACACCATGTTGCATTAGGTGCTGCTAAAGAATCTTGAATACTGAAGAGAAATATAGTAAACCTGTACAAAATAGCATGGATGACCTTGGTGACAACCTTCATTGTAGTTCTATCCTTGTATGCTGCTCACTGCACACTACTCTTTATGTTCCTCAAGTTTGCAGCAATTTAGCAAGACTTACTTATTGCTACTGATGTAACTCACTTTTAGATATTGAAAATCTCTTTGTGGGGATCATAACCTTCTCCTTCAGATTGCAGATTTTACTGTATTAATTATAGTAAGTTTCTGAAGTTAATATAGCCTGACAAGTGTTTTTGCTTTTTTTCCTTTTTTTGTGAATAAGAAATTTAATGTTTCTGACTTTTTTTTCCCCGGCTTATAAATTACATGATATAGGAGAAGTAAATGAGTAGGCATACTGCTGCCAAATAGAAAATGTTGCATGTTCTGTGATGGAGTCATCAAATCTAAATATGTAACCTTTCTGCTAACCTAGCTTTCAATGATAATTGTCTGACATACAGGTGAATCACACTGTCTTAAAATAGAATTAATGAGCATTTCCATTGAGGGTGCAATCTACTACATTATTAAAGAGCATCTGTGTTCTTTCAATTATGGTAATTTCACTGTTTTAAATAGTGTTTTACATTTCCTGATGGGAATGTAACTATACCCAGCATATGCTTATTAAGCCACTTAGCAAACATAGTTGTATTAATGAAATCCAAGGTGTGTCGTTTCCTCCCGTATTCTCAAAACCTGCAAAATATAAGTTCCAAATACAGGAGCAGAACCCTGGACACAGTGCACATTATTCATGACAAGCCACATCCAACTACTTGGAAGTTTACAGGACTGTTTTTTATCCTGTATTTCACAGCATGTCTCCAAGGGATTCACAAACAGTAGCCAAGGATAAGTGTATATGTATATATAAATTTGTCTGTGTATGTAAAATTTTCAAAGGGCTCTAGCTAGTCATTAAAAATACTTACAAAACTATGTATCTTTTGGCTTGCAGTAATTATTCTACTATTTTGAGGGTTAAGTGGTATCCTTTGACTCAGAAGAATCTGGAAAGTTTCTTAATACCTTGACAGCGATTAGGGTTTTAAAAAAAAGTTTAGGGATCTGTCCCAGGAAGCCTGGGACTATGACAGTCCCTTTTTCAGTTCTACTCATGGGACAGAAACCTATCTGTGTCTTGCAAATGCCATCTGGAGCTCAGTAGAGTCGAAGATTGAAAAGGAGGATGTAGTCTCTAGAGTAAAGGAAATAAGCCATCTTTTTATATGATATTTAAAGGCTGTGAAGAAGACCTTCTTAGTAAAAACTGAAAATGAAGAAAGGTCATTTATTTTCTAGTAAGTCATCCTATTACTGATGGTATTTAAATAGATCCTGACAGCTTATTATAGAAGGGTATTAATGTCATTGATGCCGGGGACTAAAAGACATTAGGGCATGACAAATGACATTGTTTGTAGTGTTTGTTTGTTTGTTTGTTTGTTTGATATGTATCCCTAAACGGTACAAATTCAAGTACCCTGTGAAGTGGTTATTAAAAAAAAAAAAATTGTAACACTCAAGGAAGGAAGATGCAATAAAGAGTCACAGCAATATGTGGAGATATAGGCAGTTATTCTGTATCTCTTTGTGGAAATGTATTGCTTTGAAAATATATGTACCAAATAATTTGTTTCTAAATTATAGCAAAGAATAAACACAGTGATTTTATTTGTCAAATATCTTCCCAGAAAAATTGAAGTGTGTCAGCCACTGTTACATGGTCTGGCCAGCGTAACATCTTACTTGAAGAAGCAGTGTTCATTTCTTAGACAATTAGTGCATTTGAGAGAATCTGCCAAAAAAATTATTAAGTAAAGTTGTAATTGCAAGAAGAAGTCATTTTGGTTTGTTTTTTTTTTTTCCCCCATCTCTTCAGAGATACAAAGTATCTTTTTCTTGATATTCACAGTTCAGTATTAAATTCTGTGCAAAGGCAATTGTAGAGATTACAATTCACCTCAGATTTATGGGTGTGATAAGAAATGTTAAAATGGCTCCTAAAGCTAAACAACTGAAAGAAAGTCTTGTCTTTGATGAAGAGCCACAAGTTGCTGTCACAGTAGTCTGTATCATGAAGGGTGTTAATATAGTCTCTGACCTTCAATGAACCTGAAATATTAATTTCACTTTCAAGAATACACTAAATCTTTTCCTTTTATCCTGTAGTTCATAATGCTAAATATGAATTCATAATAAATATAAAAAGATTTTTAATTTTGTTAGATTTATTTAATCAGTATATAACTGGATTTTAGTTTCTACTGATACACTGAGTAGTCAGAGCATAGCACGACAGCTATTTATTTAAGAAGATTTAGTGACATTCACAAAATTATAGGAGATGTACTCATAGATATGACATTAGATTTTTAAAAACTGATTGTGTTTGTCTATTAGCAAATGGATTCTGTATATAATGTCTCAGTCCTTGTTGTTGTCATTTGATGTAAATCCAAGGAAATAATTGAGTATGGTAGAAACCAAAATTGAGTCCTTGAGTATGATAGAATCCAAAATTTACTAGACCCCCCTCATTATTGAGTCAGACTAATAAATTCATCAAAGAGCATCAAGAAGTTTCCTTTAAGTAAAAATCCATACTCTATTGCTGTTGGTGCGGGTAGTTTTTTGAAAGCTTTAAATATTTACACCATATAGGGAAAGTAATAGATACCATGAAGAAGTCTTTTCAGTCTATTGAATAAGGACCTGTGCATAGTTTTAGGCCATATTTCTCTCTAATTTAATTAATTAAAAATAATCACAACACCTAAGTCACCTGAACATAAAAGTGAATGAGGATGAATTAAGACTTTTTCTTGTGATACACTTGAAATAACTTCCTAATCTTCTGTTGGTGATATTTCTGTTGTTCACAGCTCATTTGAACAAAGGTATCAAGTGGCTTTGGAATGTACAGCTGACCATATGCAAGTTTAGAAAATAAATCTATGAGAGAAAAAATTTGAATTTTACCATGTGGATAAAATCTTTGTGTAACTAAAACACTGGGAATAAACTGTTACCACATTTAATTCAGGAATATTTTTCTATGTTCCGGTCAACTGTTTAGTTTAAGCAGATGTAGTACTGAGTGTATGGTGCAACAAAATTTAAGCCAAAATTCTTTAAATAGCCTGGCAGTGAAGAAATAGTTTTCAATATACATTGTTATTTCTACAGATAAAAGTCTCCATT
Source organism: Certhia americana (assembly GCA_018697195.1). Classification (NCBI taxonomy): domain Eukaryota; kingdom Metazoa; phylum Chordata; class Aves; order Passeriformes; family Certhiidae; genus Certhia; species Certhia americana. Next base: position 76,575,690 of record CM031858.1, on the reverse strand, counting down.
CACTGTATTTGGATGACATGAAAATAAATTTAGCCTTTTTAGCCTCACTTGCCTCATCTTTGAAGCGTCATCTCATCATTGAAACTGATAGCAAGCCCTCAGTGCACACCGGATTTTTCCTTCAAAGGAACGGAAATAGCTGCTAATTATTTTAAGTTGGGTTTATAAAAATATTCCTCCATATGGAGGAAGGAAGATCATCTTAGGTAGTTCAGCAATGGCTCATTATAATTTGACTAGCTGCAAACATACACCTCATATCCAAGTTCATGATTAATGAAATCTGCCCCTCTCTTGCCTTACTGCATTGATATGTCATCATAATATTAGTGCTGTGGTTACCTCTATCATAGAAACACAGTTAAGACTGTTGTCCTTGATATGGGAGGAGAAGGGTTTTTGAATGAGCAGATCAAATGTGTAAGTTAGAAAAGCTGGTGGAAGGACTTGTCAGGAAATACTGGCAAGGTGAAAAATTCTGTAAAATGTAATGAGTAGGTGAGCAAAGTGCTGGAATGGAAATATAGATACTGTCCCAAAAAAGAAGAGAGGAAAATTAAAGGTCTCTCTTAAGTGAATGATGCTGTTAGAATATGACTTGTCTGCCTCTGAATATCTACCATTTAAAAGTAATATGAATTTTTTCGTAATTTTTGCTAATGTTTTGTAGAGTTTGCCTAATCTTCCTTTCTCTAGTAAAAAATGTTCCGGGTTTTGATTCTTTTTCTTCTTGTAGCTATAATATTAGCAAGGTTCCTGATTTAGTAAATACTCTTTAGTGACTACTGTGTGGTGGGTGGCCAGCTGTCCTAAGACAAAAAAAGTTGTTAATATCAATAGATTTGACATGTTAGATGTTAATTGGTTTACAAATATTCAAAACTTCTGTCTTTCTTATCATCCTCTCATTGTTCGTGGATTGCTGGGAAATTTGGGATGAAAGAAGAGCAAAGCAACGTGCTATCTCTAACAAGCAAGTTAACAATACCGATGAAATTCAGTACTACAAACTCTTCAGAATAAGGAATAGGAAAGTCATTTAACATTCAGGTTGTGTTTGCATTAACTATAGATGTTTAAGTTTTATATAGCTATAACTAGGTTCTTGCAGAGTAAATCAAATAGAGCTTTGGTCTCCTGGATAAATATTTAACAATATAAGTGTGGTATATGGTTAATGAAAAGTAAGAACCAAATACATTGCTTAGAATTTTTCATGGACTGTTGGTCATACATAATCTTATAACCTGCAAGACAACATAATTTATTATTTCTATTTTACAGCTGATTAAATTAAAGCAATGGGTAGTGACATTAGGGTTGTTACATGAATTGCTTCACCCACAGAGTACTGGAAACAATAAATCACTGTTATTAGTGATAAAATGCTGAAGTTTTTTTATAATCACAAAAGCAGTACTAAGCAAGGATAGTTTATCACTACAAATATTATCTCACTATATATTAATATAAAAAAGGATGAAAAATTAGAGATGGTTGTTCAGAATGCTGAGGAACCAAAAAGATGTTTAGTTGTTTTGTTGGTCTTTTCTTCAAAGTGGCATGGTGAATATGAAATGGAAGCTTGTTATGAGCAAATGCACAAGGCTATAGCAAACCCACATTAGAACAATTGAAAAGGGGAAACGGACTTTCTTAACATTTCTCAACAGAGCCACAAGCTTTGAATTTTGCTCAAAATAATTCAATGGGCTTTTTGTAACAGAGCACATATATAACTCATAATACAGTTTAGAATCGTGGAATATTCTGAGTTGAAAGAAATCCATAGAGATCAGAGTCCAACTCCTGGCCCTGCGCAGGACAACCCCAAAGATCATGCCACGTGCCTGACAATGTTGTCCAAATGCTCCTTGAATTTTTTCAGTTCTGGTGCTGTCACCACTTCAGATTAAGACATTAAGGAGACCTTGCCCTAAAATGGCGCCCTGTGGAACCCCACAAGTGTCCAACCTGATGTAACCCCATTTACTATTATATTTTGTCCAGAAGGACACCATGAGAGACAGTACAGAAAAATTCACTGAAATCCAAATTAACTTTTTCTATATATAATCTTTGCAATTTTTATCCTATTTATGAAAACTATCTTAGTGACTTTAACAAGGTGAAGACGAGGTTCCTTTTAAAATATTAAATATCATACCTAAACCACACTTTCCAAGGTACAATTTTAAAATTTTTTCTTCGTATGTTGTGGAAGTGCAATGATTTTCTGAGGTAAGAATGATTTTGTATATTCCTGTACCATAAAAAAAACCCTACACACAAACAAATAAACAAACACCAACTAAAAACACCCAAATGAATTTTTTAACATCAGGAAGATAAGTTTTTCATGTTTGAAGGCTTTTTAGCTGTAGGAATTTTATAGATTGTTTATTTTCAGATATTCATGCACGCCACCTGGTATGCAGTCAATACAGAAGATTTTACTCAATTTTTTTGGAGGCAAATGCTGTGGGAGTATTTATTTCACAGCATTTATACCAGAAAAGAAAATTAGTTTAATAAACAGGAAGAGTCAGCATGGGAAGGAAATTGGGCAGGAAATTTCGATGACTAATTGAGGAACTGAGAGATTAAGAATTTGGAATCTGCTGCTAATGACTACACACTGGTGAACAGAAAAATGAGGGGATAATATGTTTTCAACAAACTAATACTGTTCTTCAATACTATTAAAACTTTTTTTTAATTTTGTAAAGATTGTTTCCATTAAACCTAGGTATGCATGACAAATTGATCTTTGTCATATATACTTTTATTTAGTGGAAATAATGTCCAATCCAATGTTTCTTTCTTGTTTGATCAATGTTATTAGGCTTTGCAGATTTCTTTTTAAATATGTACTAAATCTTTTGAGACCTACATTGTAAACTGATTGCAAAGTTTCATCTCATCCAGTCCCGTTTGGAAACCTTTAAATGTTACATTATGTCTGATGGTTGCTTAAGTGTCACCTCAAAAGCTGCTAAAAGAAATATGGTTTTGTGTAGTGCTGTTTTGATTTTTTTTTGTTTTAATGCAAATTTGCCTTTGATCATCTGATAAACTACATTGCAATGGTTTAATTTTCAGTGATTCATTGCATAGTAAGACCACTGACTAAAGCAGTACTCCAGAAACTTCGACTATTTCCTTGTTTTTCTTTTTTATAAAAGCTTTTGATAAATATTAACATGTATTTCCTCAGATTAATCAAGCATTTAAAACACTCTAAATTCTTTTCTGTAAGAAGCAAAAAAATCAGTATCAAAAAATTCAGCAGAAATTTTAAGTACAAATAGATCAACTAGCCACATTTATTTTGGGTTCTTCCATACATTAAAAGAGTCATGAATTTTTTCTGGAAAATTTGTGGTAATGACTGGAGTCTTATGACAGATACAGTTCTTCAAGATAGACTTCTTTAATGTACATCAAGTCCTGTATCCCACAGCATCTAATACATAATTTTCTAATGACAGTGCAGTTGACAAGTTGCATGAGAAGAACATAACAAAGGAGTTGAAATTACAAGTGGAAGACATGAAAGTTTTCTCAAGTGCGGGAATGACTGAAATCAGCTCTTTGATTGGTCCTTTCTTTCTGCTAGCATTCAGTTCTTGCGGAGGTTACAGTTTGAATCCGGGCAGAAACACCAATTTGTTTAGTGGTTTTGGTTCGCCAATCTGAGCTTTCCCAGCCAGGAGCAAAGCAGATTTAAACTTTGAAAGGTATAAGGAAAATTTATTGACAGAACTAAAAGAATAATAAAAAATCATAATAAAACCTTCAGAACACTTCTCATCCCTTCCCCGACACCTTCTTTCCTTCCCACTGACAACGTACAGAAACAACACTCAGAATTCTTAGTCAGTTTTCCACCTCTAGAATGGTCTTTCTTCAGTTCACTTAGGAAGAGAAGCATCTCTTGTTGCTATGGAGAATTCTCCCAAAAGAAAACAATTCTCTTGTGGCTTCAATCTCCACGAACAGCATCGTGGAGATCTGCATTCGTGAAGTTCCTCCCATGCTCACAGCATTCTCACAGCTGTGCTTCTGGGCCTTGTCAATGTATGGTATTTTTATTTTAAAGACAAACTGTTCAAAAGCAAAGGTTCTTTTCATCTTCTCTCGGGGCAAAAGAGGTCTTCATCACTCATTTCTCTCTGTTCAACTTCTCATGGGATCACAGCTACTTTAATGTCTACTTAATCAGCATGGATGCCTAGGCCCAAATGTAGAATGTGAACATTTCAGCTCCCCACACCTTTCTCCAGGATTTAAAGGGAATATCTAAATATATTACAGTTCATCACCATAGCTTACAAGAGAATTTTAGCCTAAAAAATAAGGCAACTCCTCATTTTCCTTCCATCTGGGACCTTACTACTTCTTGACTGACCTTAGTGAATTCATGTTGGGTCTTTAGGAGTCTTCATTCTGTCCTTTTCTCTCACTCAAGAGAGGATGGAGGCATGGAGGTCTCTTCTGTGCGCTGAAAGAGTTAACATCTCACCCGGGGCGTGCAAAGCAAAGGGGCTGCAGCTGGACCAAAGCAGCCATGTGATGGATTCCAGGCCATGCTGGGCTGTGCCAGGATCTCAAGGGGGTCCCTGCTGTGTTTAATTTCAGCTGCGGGCCACTCTCTGCATGGGCTGCAGTGCTGCTTCTGGTCTCAGCCACTGGGAAGTTTCTTCAGCAGCCATACTGGAGGAGGGGAAACAGTGAGGATTTCATCAGCCAGGCCTGATGACTTCCGCTGCCCATGCCCAGCTGCCATCAGGGCCTGGCCCATGGCATAGCCTGCCAGCATGGCTTGTCCCAGCCCTGGGTGGCACCTGTGGCATCCCCTCCCCACGCCCGGCCACCAGCCACTGGCAGGGAGCAAGGGAACTCGGCCCAGCCTGGCCACGCAAAGGAGACAAGCCGAGTTGTTACCTCTTCCACACCGGAAACCAGAAAGAAATATTCACGTGATTCTTGTCTTAAAATGTGTATCCACAAAGGCATATCCACACTTTTTTTTCATTGGTTTAAGTATGTGTCAATATTAAAAAAATTGCCAATCAAGGCCATACCAGGAGAATTCTGTAAAGCAAATCTGCACTGGGAGTGGAAAGGAAAATTAAAGATTCTGTGGAGGCCACACTCCACCTTTGCTGCTTCTGTGATCATATCTATCACAGCAGCATATTCACTGTGGGGAAAATGGCATATACTATGTGATTTACTTACATGCAGAAATATAGGTGCTTTTTTTTATTCACAGAACTACTATTGGCCTTTTAAGAACCTGACATATTGAAAAGATTAAATATGCTTGATATCATAATGAAGGAGGAAAGTTAATTTTTATAGGAAAAATAGAGAATGTTTGGTTTGTTTCCAAACCTTGCCATGTTTTGGTTCATTTGTATAAAGTGTAGCTCAAACTTGAAACTAAAGTCTTTTAAGTGGGTAAAAGCAAAGTGATATGGGAACATATTGGGTATTCTTCTGTCTAAACATGTAAACTTCCATAAAATGAAAATCTATGAGCAACATGAATCCAAAAACATTTGTTTAAAATCTTTGTTTTCTTGAGCACTTTGAGCTTCATTTCTTTCCTCTGCATTCCTCTTTCAGATGTAGACTGAAGAAGTAGAAAAGTGTGGAGTCTATTTTTAACAAAGACAGGAAGAAACTAACTCAATGTAGTACTATTTCAAATAGTATTATTTTAATTGTGCCAGTTGTTATACAACTAGAAAATAACAATTCATGTCAGTGAAAGCTATTAATCCTAGAAAATTATGTTATTTGTTTGAATTGAATTCTTGCTTAAACTGGATTAACATATTGTGAAAAAGAACAACTTTGTATTATTTTTTGGCTTACCAGACAACCTAGGATCCTGTAATCCAGTGCTATAAACTAGACCGTTTATTCCATATATTTTGTATTTACAGTAGAGCAATAGTATCTTGGAAGACAGAAATTTGATTTAAGGCAAGAGATTAACAAGAAGAATATAACTATATAGTAGATATTTCATGCTGCATTGATATTTCTTTCTTGTAATGGAGCTCATTAAATTGCAAATTTCTTTAAAAGAACAACTCAGAACTTTATCGCTTGCTTCTGCAAATATAAGACATTTTTTGATGCTATTACCAAATACAAAAATATTACTATTTAAAAAAATGCAGATTATTCTCCTTTCTTTGTCTCTAATGTTACAGACTTTGGCTATTGTAAATTAAGTTTGTTTCACTAAATTCAAAAATCGGGGAAAAAACAACAGAAGAAAGTCTTCCAGAGTTTTCTCTCAAGTCAAATATTTTTTTCATTTAGACTGAAATTAAATTAATGGTTTAGGAGACCAACTCTATTACACAGTAGTCTCTTGTGATGTGTATCAAAGAACATAGTGGGTGTAGTACCATATATCATCTTCAAATACATTAATATCTAACACACTAGGAAGCATAGTGCTGACATGCTTTGCAGGCTCTATTCCCTGTTTCATCAGAGAAATGTCATTCCCCTTTACACTAATCCAACTAATTGGTCACTACATAGAAAATACCTTCTATAAACTCTATTGAAATAGTCTGTATTGCTTCATTACAAACTATTTTTTTTCAAAACACTTGAAGGAAAATTTTCAGTTTGAAGTCAAAATCAGGATATGGCTGAATGATGCCTAGGAATGGACAGCCTTTAATTTATCTAGAAGGACATTTTGAGCTTTGGTAGATTTCATACTTTCATGGTATCTGACTTCTCAGATAATTTGAACGTACCAAATTCTTTCAAGGTACTTTCAAGTACTTCCTTTCAACTACCTAGGAGCCTAAAGGAGGCAGCACAACTCCTTGTAGTGTCATTGGTGAAGGAGGCAGTTTTCTGGCTTGAGAGTCTGAAGTGTCTTGCTGAGATCTGACATTACTTCCCTATGAAGGGACTCCACCTTTCCCCTTTGGATGCCATAGAGTAAAAGCTATATTATTTATCTTAATTATGAAATATTTAAACTGTCAGTCTCTTACTGAATTACTCTCCTATTGAAAGAGACTGGTAATCTCTTACTGTAAATTTGTGATGGAGAAATGTTAATAAAAATATTTTTATTGCCCTTAGATATGATCTGATTCTCCAGTTAGCACTGGAATTAGCCAATAATTCTTTTCCTTTATTTGCATGTCAGAGGGATATAAAGAATGAAGTATAAAGGGGTTTATCTACTTGCATTTTAATGGGTAAATAGCTGTTTCTCTAAACATTTTTGACTGTAAAAAAGCCTAGTGATTACCAGACTTCTACATGTATTGTATATGAACTAGGGATACATATGCTAAACAGTAAAACTGAATATTTATGGAGTGCTGTTTGTCTGTAAATACAGAAAAACTTGTTATTATCGCTGAAGGTATTTTTTAAAATTCAAAGATGAATAAACAAGTAGTAGCTTAGATATTGATATTTTCTAATTATTTTTGTTTTACTATTATTTTTTTGGTTAATTCTGCTGAGGACCTGACCCAGGCTGAGTCTGAATCACTTAGAAATCCCATCTCTCTTTACAGCAAGCCATAAAGGGCCTAGTACTTGTAAGGTCTTACACAATCCTGTTTTTGTCATATGATGTACAAGTAGGGCTACCATATAGGTGGCTGTGCTGGACCAGGCCCAGGTTGCTAAGTTCTCCAGAGCAGGGTATATATCCACAGGGATCATGCCTGTGTCTGCATTTCATGATAACTATATTAAATTCAGCTCTGCCTTTTCTCCTGCCCAGGTGCTGATGTGAATGGACAAGTTTGGCCTCCAGCCTGGACTAGGAACCTTCAAAGCAGTGCAAATGGACCAGGATTCCTTCAAAGCAGTACAAATGAATCCACTAAACTTCTTCTTTAATTTGTCCTGATTTTGTTTGCGTTTTGTATTCTTTGTTGGTTTTTTCCCCTGTTATGTAAGTGATACTTATTTTAGCCAAATAATTTGTATTTGTGTTGTATCTTTTCATAGGGAAGAATGTCTTTAGAAGTCGATCTTAAGGTTCATTATTAACTGCATAGGATGCAGCTCACAGAAAAATTAAAACTCAAAAATTAGCTTAGCATTTTATATATGAAAGAAGAAAATTCCTAATTTCCTTTTCACTTGATTCTCAGGTGTATTGTTGGTGGTCTCAATTAATGTTGAGTTATATGTCATGGAAAGGTCCATCAATCTGATTATTTTAGTGTTGAATTCAAGAAAACTTGTGTTACTTCATTTTCTTGGTATATATAAAAACGTTAGAGCATTTACTCTGGAGTGATATTCTGAAGGATAGGTTAAATTGTCAGTGCTGTTTATGTCAGTACAAGGAAGATTTTATGAACAATGTTTGAGTTAGAATATTTTAGGAAGTCTTAATTGGTTCATTCTTATTGCTTTTTAATATGGTCATGTAACATATTTTTGAATCTTTTTATTTCTATCCAAAACCCAATATTTTTATTTGAAACAAAACTTTGTATCTTGCAACCTGAGAAATTTTGATGCTAATAATAATCCATTATTGATTTGTACAGACATTAGTGATTAGTGTTGACAGAGGGAAAAAAAAAAAACAAACAACTAAGTAATTTTCTGTACACTAATCTCTGTAATATAAGAAATATATCATATGTTTTGACAGAGACTAGTAAAGTTGGGATAAATTCTGTGTTGTTTATTAAGGCTTTTCTACTAGTTTGGAGTGAGCATTAGGGTTTTCCTCAGAAAATGTGCTGGCAAACTTCTAGCTTAAATGATAGACAGGATTTTTAAGATTTTGTTCATTGTTTCTTTAGGAAAAGAAAAAATAATGTTGAAGAATTTCCCTTCTCTCTTCTTCACTTAGTTATGCTTTCTGCAATGACAAGCAGCTACTTTTTCTGCAGACTGGTATACAGAAGGAATTATATATAGTGGCAAACAAGGCCATTATTTGTATTTTCAAAATGTTTTCAGTATACTATCAACCACTTTTTCAAATCTCACTAATTTAAGAGAGTCTCAGGGAAACACTTCCCTCATTTCCGTTAAGCAGAATCATTCCTTTAATTATGAGTGTATGTGTGTGCCCACATGCATGCACAGGAGACACTAGTTAGTGCTCTGACCTTGGTTTTGCTAATTCTTCAACAGAGCTTTGCAATTGCACAGCCTAAGCTTGCTTATAGATTTGTTCTGTGAAGGTGTGTGTTTGGCTTTTTTTTTTTTTTTAATTTTGTAGAGCTCATTAAATAAAGGTTCTGTTAATTGTTTATCAGCAGCTCTGCAGGCTGGTAGCTTTCCAGCTCAGCAACTTTAGCAAAACTGTGTGACCATTAAGTCTTTGTATTTTGCTGCTGAAGCCTTATGGACCAGTAATAATAAGTGCCCATTAAACACCTAAACTTGTGCATTAGTGAATCCTTCCCCTGTGGTGACTTTCCTCAACTGGAGATCATGTAAAGATGACCAATAATATTGTCATTGACACTTGAAATTCATGTGAAGTGTGGTGAGTTGATCCTGTAAGCTGTTCTGTCTTAAATTCCTGATGAATTTAATGGATCTTAACCTCTCACTATTAGGTCCTTTTTATCCTACCTTAAATATTTAGGCAATGCAAACTTCTGTCGTCAAGGCCCATGCTTCTCTGACTGATACAGGCATGAGTTGCATCTGTAATTCTCTTGATAAGTTTTATGAAACTTAAATTGTATTATGTTCTTGGAGAAAGAATTCTGTTCTTCCCATGATTTTGCCCCCATTATGAAGAACCCAGGTATTAAAAAACCCTCTATTCTCTTTCTGTAAAATAGTTACATTTGGAACATTTTTATTCAGATTTTCAAGGTAAGATTTAGCAAATCAGGCTGTTCTCCATTAACTGGGAAAAACACATTGAGGTGGAAAAATCTTGCTGCTAGACTTTAGATGCTGTTTTGTGGACCTCAAGTACAGCCTGTGCATGTGTGATTATGTAGCTGTGTGCTATCTTGAAAAGCAGCAACTGACAGTTGCTGATATGATTGGTAGCAATTTGACAAGGATGTCCTTGCAAAGAATAAATGTCAGCACCTAATACAATACATTTCTTCTACTCCTTTTCCAAGCACAATATCTGATGCAGATATATCTGTATTAGAGACAAGAGATGAATTAAAGTTCACCCTCATACCATGGTGTTGTTTGTTCATCTTGTTTAAAAGGGCATAGCATTCTTTTGCTGTTTTGGCCTTTTTATTCACAAGAGACAAATTCTAGCCCATTCCCATTTAGAATAACTTGGAGTGGCAGTCTTTTGAGGTGCTTTTCATGAAGCAAACTCAAAGTTTATTGTCTTCCATTTTACAGCACACAAGGTTAATGTCTTCTATTCATATTCAATCTTGGCAGTATACCAAGCATTTTGCATTAGATGTATAGTTTTTGAAGGAAAAAAGGAAAATAAAATGTGTTCAAATTTATAGTGGCTGTGGCAGAACATGCACAACTAAAACTATAAGAAACACTGTAACAACATATGTGTACCAAAAGCACTACTCACAAGGTCTAGTGATCTAGGAAGCAGAAATGCACAATTCAAACTTTCCTCATATGCATTTAGATTTTACTAAATTCTGTGCTATATGATAACTTGCTGCAGTTAATACCAATACTAAAAAATACCAATACTAATACATACTAATACTAATACTAAAACGTACCAATACCAATATTAATACTAGTACTCCTACTATAATAAATAAAATAATTAATTAAAATAAAAATAATAAATATAATTTGTTAATAATAATTTCATTAATTAGATAGAATAAAGTAAAAATACTGCCACCCAAAAAAACAAAGCAAAAAGCACATGAAATACAACTCTATTTTCCTTAAATTCCCTAATTGGTAAATATTTGCATAGTTTGAGTCTTTGTAGTCACAAAAGCCCTTAGCAAACTACATTTTCATTTTTCTCAAATTGAGATTCTGATATAATGCATAGTGAGCATATGTTATTGACAACTTGTGAGCCAGGTGCCTGACACTTTAGGCATGCCCATAAAAAATTTTAAGTGCATTCAAATGGGACTGTTTAAAACATGTTCTTCTCTTCCCTATGTTTTAGTTGTTTTCATCTGAACTAGATGATGTTAAGGTGAGAAATAATTATGAGCCAAATCTCAAGGGGCACTCAGTGTACTCAATTTACACTGACTTCAGGCCATATTGCCTGGAAAAAAAGCCAAAGAAGCCAAATCTAATGAGATCTGAATAAACTAATTAAACATCCCAAGCCAAAGGGTTGATATTTATAAACAAATGTTCTATTTGACGCTGCTCTATTTTATTATTGTTTTTCTGAGTATTTCTCTATATTCCTGTGTGGGTTTCAAGTCACCTTTTTGTTCACTGCTCTCCATAATGCTTTTTGAGGGGAAAATTCTTGGGATGTTGTTGCCCTTTTTCCTGGGTAATGAAACAATTAACCTGTGCTGAAAAAGCCTTCAAACTTTTTAAGATGTTTTTTTTCTTATCAGGTCCAGTAATTCCTTTCTATGGAACCTTGATCTATGTGCTTGATATTTTCAATAAAATGGCAAGTCCATGTGGAAACAGATGCAGTGAAGCATCCAGTCATGAACTTGACCTTTTTTTTTTATTCTTCTGGTTTGATAACATTTTTACAATACGCGAAATCATTTTTAACTTAGCCAAAGTGACATTTTTACTTTTTCCATGTACAAACAAAAGTAGAAATATAATTTCATTGTGCCTTACTTTTCCCACTGAACTGGCTAGACCTTTTCAAATACATTTTTGGATTATCAAAAGAAAACAAACATTGTTTTCTTCATTGCTGTACAGTATTTCTGCACTCTTACATAGATGTTGGTGGTTCTATAATTTAAGACGGTACATAAAAATGTGACTATAACCAGCCAGCTCTTTCTCCCAACATGATTTGTGACAATGAACAAATACCTTTTTGTATTATGAAAGATTTATAAAGCATATTTTGTCACATACTGAACATATTTTTGACAGAAAAATAAAGAAAAGTATGATATTATATCAGCTTTCTGCAACTAAATTTATTTAGTTTGTTTTTAATTTATGAGTTGCTCCTCTGGGAGCACTTTCAGACACGTTTTGCAAAGTCACAAAACAGCTGAGGTACGCAGGGGTCTCTGGAGGACATCTGATCTAATTCTTGCCCCTGCTCCAATGCAGGGTCAACTAGAGTCAGTTGTTCAGAACTTTATTTAGTCAGGTTTTTAATATTTCTAAGAATGGTGATGCTACAAATTCTCTGGGCAACCTGTTCCAATATTTGATTATCATCATCACAACAAAATGTGTTGTGGTTTAAACGACAGGTGTCTGCTAAGGAATGCAGGAGCCTGCCTTGGAAGGGAGAATTTAACTCCCTCCCTCCGAATTATTATAACTTTGAATTTAAGGGGCTCTCAGGCAATGATATGGGAATAGGAATAACAGTTCTTTATTAGGAGAACTAAAATAAACAATAAAACCAAAACACATGCAGTAAGACAAATAAACAAACAAACCCCACTGACAGAGTCAGGATCCAGCCTGACACCCTGTAGGTCAGGGTGTTGGTGGCAGTCCCATTCAATGGTGGCTGCAGTCCTGGTGGCAGATGTGGCTCTGTTGAAGTGATGCTCCTTTAGAAAGAGTAGAGTTCTTTCACTGAAGGTCCAGTGGTGATAGATGAGCCTGGTCTTCCTCTGAGAATCCAGTGGAAAAGGCTGCCTTGGTGTTCCAACTCCCAGATTTTTATCCAGGTAGGAATACTTGGCTCCTCCCCCTGGCTGGAGCATTTCCCAGTGGGATGATGCAATTCTATCAGTGAGACTCAATAGCCCATCAGCAGAAGATCACTCCCTGGAGGGAGGCTGGGTTGTGGAAGAGATAAGAAATCTGCTCCAGCTGGTTTTTGACAGTTGGCCATTGACAGACAATTACACCACCCCCATACCCCAGTTTCATCAGATGGTGATAGAACAGAGAGTTTTGGTTACATCTTGCACTGCAACCCATGACAGGTGTTTTTTCTTTTTATTCTTCTGGTTTTAGATGCAGTGCTCTGTTATTTCAGTTTGTGTCTGTTACATCTTGCCCTTTCACTGGGTACTAATGTGACAAATTATTTCCATTTCTGCATTCTGGAATGTATACATATACACAGATCTTCTTTGAACCTTCTCTTTCAGATGTTAAGCAGTCCCAGATGTCTCAGCCTCTCCCTGTGTGAAAGATGCTCCAAGACTTTAATTGACTTCATGGCCTTAAGTCAAGCTGATGCCGTTTTGGGTTTTGCTGTTTTTTCTGTTATATGATCTCTGTATTCTTTGCACGTGTATTTGTAACTCTGTCACCTATTGTATTAGTAACTAGTTTTCCCAGTAATTTTCCATGGCCTTTCCCTAGGCAGAAATACAAAGCAAATTCCAGAGCTCCAAGCCCCCACGGATACAAGGCCCCAGTGCCATCTTGGTTCTTCCTGGGAAGCAAGGTTGAGACCAACTCTTTCGAGATGCATTTCATGGACAAAGTGTGCTTTGGGGGGCTCCAGCAACTAGTGTTGAGGCAGAGCTCCAGAGAAGGGGTTTACCTGGGGGGAAATTGCATCACTGCTTGTTCTCCTAATTGCTGCTTTTTATCAATTGTGCTAATTTCCTAAAACCTATTAAATGTACTCACCCCTGGGAGTGGGCTTTTGTGGACATCTTTCCATAACTGCTCCTGAAGGCCTTCAAATAAAAATCCACTTTATATTATCTCCTTACTAAAATTATCTCTGGTTTCATTTCCAGGTTAGGAAAAAGGCAACAATGCCATAGAAAAGAAAGGTCTTTCTATGGCACAGGTGTGAAAAACTATACTTCCTAGAAGACAATATGTTGCATATATGTATTTTGTTCCTTTACGTTCCGGCACTATCTACAGAACTGTGTTACTTGTGGTGCTGTATAAAGCAAGTAATCTGTATCTCTATATGAAATATGGAGATATGGACTTTCTATATATGGAGTCTCTATATGGAATGTCTAAATGTAGATTCAGTTCCTATTGTGTATAAATAATCATAATCTGTGGTACAAAGAGTTCCTATCATGTGCATGCATAGGGGTTAAAGCAATACGCCTAAAGTGCTACCAGCATTCCCTTTGGGCTTAGGGGATGCACCAGCAAACAGTGTTGCATTTCTGCTGGCAAGCCAGCAAAATTTGGTTCTAAGTGCTTTAATGAGCAGGGCTAAAACACAGTCAAATTGCCAGTGATATTCATGGCTCATTATGCTGACTTTTGCAGTGAATATAAAACATTGATTCAGGGACTGTGATGATTTTCTTTTGTTGCAAAAATTTGTAAATACTTATGACAGTAATTGCCAGTGCAGTAATAAATCTCAATAGCACAAAACTATCTTTTTTTCAGAAACTTTTAGTGATTTCATCATTCATTACTCTTACTGCATTAGTTCGTATGGCCCTACTGCCTAGCAACTATAAATTCCATGTTGCAATAGAAATTTCACCATCACAACACTAACACTTCTCTTAAAATTTCTCAAGGGATGCAAAAATAAATAGAAATATTGACATTAACACTTTACATCTCATATCTTAAATCTTTATTTTAGAGGATATCAATTGACATGTACATTTTACCTCTGCTATTTGGGGTTTGTACATTCTTATGCTGAATAGAATCAGAAATTTAGGTTTTATATGGAGCTAGTGGTATAATATGAACTGGCTTGGCTTTAGTATTTCTCAGTATTTTAATTCAATGAAGTTATCTAATTTATTGAAAAGTTTCTGCTGTTGAGCACTTTCATGTCCAAGATGTTTGCAGAAATTGCATATTGGTTTATTGCAAAGATATTCAAAGAACAGATTAAAATCTATAAAGGTGAGGAGAGAATTGTGTTTTACGTGTTCTTACATGTCTTTTTTATTATTGTATTTTACTCCTTAGCCTCTGCTTTTCAAGTAGGTAACAGCTACTTTCCACCATAATCTTATTCTCATTCTTTTCTTTCTTTTTTTTTTTTTTTTTTTTAACTGCAATGTGTGTCTTAAATTCCAGTGGAAAAAATACTTAGTGTAGATTTTTAGTCAAATCAATGATATATCTGGCCACAGCTGTCTAGAACTGCTTCTTTTAATTTTCTAATAAATTAGCATCTCACATAAGTTCTGACATATATTGTTGTATTCCCTTTAGGAATGCTTTTCCCCCAAAACCCCTCCCCCAGAAACTGTAACCGGCTTGGGTTACCTGCCCCCTGGTCTCCTGACCTATAGGATCGGACAGGTAACCTGACCCCGACCCCAAAGGTGATAAAAACCCCTCTCCCCCCATGTGATCTCTCTCTCTCCGGATTTCCCTTCAAGGAATAAAGGCCTTGGAATACATCCTGGGGCAAGAGGGCCTCTTTTGCAACTCTCTCTACCCTATTCTGTAGTTCCCTCTTCCAATACTCCCCCTAAATCTGGGCTGGCAGCTTGTGGGGGGGGTTAAAGGGACAGGAGAAACTACAATATATCTGTTCAATTAGATGTTAGATAGCTACAGATGCCACTTACAGCTCCTCATGTTTCTGGAAGATGAAACACCTCATGTTTCTGGAAGATGAAACACCAGAGTAAGCTATGGGTTTATGATTAAACCTCATTAGGATTAGTATTCCTCACTCCACCTTGAAACAGGGAAAATGGATTATTTGCAGCTCTTACAACAGGGTAACAAGGCTTGGGACAAAACTTAAACTTAGGGTTACTAGGTACTTTTTTTGGAGTTATTTCAGTTGATATCATACAGATCACTTGATCAGCATTTGAAGGGGTATATAACAAGCTATATTTTAAAATTATTTCCTTTTCCTTTTCAATAATTCCTTTCAGAATTATTTCTATATCCCTTTTGAGATATGGCAGCATATCTCTCTTCTTCTTAAAATATAATTACCCAGTATATACTAGTACTACTTTACACAACGTGCCTTTAGTTACTCTGAAAGAACATTACATTCAGCCATGATTCACATTACACAGTTTTTTTGAGTTACCCAACTTCTTCTAGCATATTCTGACCCTTTTAACATCTATAGTTCCTTTTAAACATTTAGTTTTCAGCTGTCCAAATGAATAGAGTATGCTGTGACTTTTTAAGGCAATACAGATTTCTAAAACATAGACAAATATAATCAGTAATGTGATACTGGATCTGGTTTTCTCTCAAATCACTTTGAATTATTGAACTTTTCTACCTCCAAATTCAGTAAAAAAAAAAAAAAAAAAAAAAGTCTTAAGGCTGACATTTTAGGATTTATATATAATTATATATAATATATAAACATTTTAGCAGAAGAGTATGCAAGACCTTTTATTAATGAACTCATTTCAGAGACTTTGGACTCTTGTTTTATTATCATTTTGAGTTTTGAGCAGTCCAACATATTTGGATATGAGCGTACTAAATTCACTGCTTTGAATTCACTGCTGCTCGCTTTTTTTTAAGGAGGAGATGGGAAGTGGGAGGAGGAAGGGAACAAGATTCTTCCAGATCATGATATTTCTAAAAGCATTTTAAATACCAATGTCTTAACTGTCATATTTCTATCTTCTTAAAGAGAAAAATAAACCCTCATTTTTTTTCTTGTACAGATTCTGAACAACATAAAAATTCATGTTTTGATTGCAGTTCTGATGAAGATATTCTAAGGCTTAATGTGGATGTTACCTAGCCAGTTTGCAACTTCAGAGGGTAGCACTTAATTTTAAAAGAAAATACACATAAGATTCAGCAAACACCTAAACATATTTAGGAATAGTATGACCCTATGCCTTTTATTTCAGACAAAAAGCATTTATGTTTATTCATAAATAAACATGTCCTCAAAAGATTGCTTGTCCAGTTGAAATTACTTAGTTCTTAAATTTTGCAGAGAAAGATACTGAATAGTCTACAAAATGGTAGAGCATAGGGGAGCCTCTGGATTATATATGGTTTGTGGCCACATGAAGGCAGGGACTTTGTTTCTGAACCATTTTCTGTCTTGGGCTTGCTTACCAGAGAATCCAGAAAACTCCAGGTAAATGGCTCCAAGGTTTTATTGTAACCGGTAAAGACAAAAGAAAGACATGGATAAAGGTGTTTTTTATGACGTGGATGAGGATATTGTCATTAGTAGGTTTGCAGATGACACCAAGCTGGGAGCGTGTGTCAATCCATTGGAAGGTAGGAGAGCTCTGCAGAGAGATGTGGAATGGTTGGATGGATAGGCAGAGTCCAAGATGAGGTTTAATAAGTCCAGATGCTGGGTCCTACATTTTGGCCACAACAACCCTCTGCAGTGTTACAGGCTGGGGATGGTGTGGCTGGACAGTGCCCAGGCAGAAAGGGACCTGGGGGTGCTGGTGACAGCCAGCTGAACATGAGCCAGCTCTGTGCCCTGATGGGCAAGAAGGCCAATGGCATCCTGGCCTGGATCAGGAATGGTGTGGCCAGCAGGAGCAGGGAGGTCATTCTGCCCCTGGACTGGGCACTGGTGAGGCCACACCTTGAGTGCTGTGTCCAGATCTGTTCCCCTCAGTTTGGGAAGGACATTGAGATGCTGGAGCCCATCCAGAGGAGGCAACAAGGCTGGTGAGGGGCTGGGAACACAAACCCTGTGAGGAACAGCTGAGGGAGCTGGGGGTGTTTAGCCTGGAGAAAAGGAGACTCAGGGGTGACCTTATCACTCTCTACAGCTTCCTGAGAGGTGGCTGCAGTCAGAAGGGGGTTGGTCTCTTTCTCCAGGCAGCAACTGACAGAACCAGAGGACACAGTGTCAAGCTATGTATAGCAAGACAAATATAGACTGGATATTAGGAAAAAGTTTTTCATGGAAAGAGTGATAAAGTACTGGAATGCTTTGACTGGGGAGATGGTGGAGTCACCTTAAAAAACAGACTGGATGTGGCACTTGGTGCCATAGTCTAGTTGAGGTGTTAGGGCATGGGTTGGACTCAAAGATCTTGGAGGCCTCTCAACCTAGTGACTCTGTGTGAAATTTATGTACTTTTATGTAATAGCATCTCCCCAGCTTTCTGTTGCTGTGTCTCATTATGTCCTCATCTGTTCAGTTATTTGGTCCTCTACTGAAGTAATCTTATGTAAATTTGGGTTGGGGAAGCATCTTTACTAAAATGTACAGATTTTTATTTTTTTCTTACCAAAGATAAGCTATTTCAAATAATTAATAGTTCTTCCATCTTGTTTCTGAAACAAATCCAGGGTTTTCTTAACACCATCAAAATAAAGATCCCAGAAATTCTGTATGTAGGAATTGATAAAGTTGGACATCAACTTTTACTTGAGATTCTGACATTTATAAGTGCTAATGTTAACACTTTGTTTTTAAACTTGATGTTCTATTTAAAGCTAATGCTGAGTTATTTCTGAACACCCACAAGGTTATTCTGAATTAATATCTAATATATGTGGAGTTGGAACCATCGGATCACTGGTGAGATATCCATATTGTGATCACTGAATTGTATACCCCCATTGTTTTAGATAATCCTATTAAGTCTGCAGTTCAAATTTTTGGTGCTGGTTAAATATCCTTATTAACCATTGCTAGTAAACACTAACTTAAAGTTTTGAAAACACTGATGTGACAATTTGCAATATAAGGTTTGTATTTTGCCTAAATGAGAATTTTACAGGAAAATTCCAAAGCACTACATAATTATTCTTATAATGCTTACCCAAAGAACTCAAACAAAAATAACCCAAAAAAACTCAGAGATTTACTCCTCTGCAGACATGCACAATAGTTGACACAATTCTTTTCACTGAGGAGTTTATTATCTTAGAAATGGAGTGTCATTTTATCTGTTAGAATGGGGTGCATTCATATGACAGTACCCCAAATCAGACCATATCAGATGGTTGCAAGTAAATTCTCTTGGATTTGAAAGTTACTAGTCAGTGGTACTGTGCTAAGTAGTCAAGCCATTGTCCATAGTTTGTCCACTTTAGGACTGTAGTTCACACCTATTATTCCTGATGATGAATATTATTTGTAGAGGAATTATTAACTTTTATATTTTGCGTAGAAAATAACTGTGAGGGTAACTTGTTATCCAAGAATTGAATTCTGGAAACGGCTTCTCAAATAAGCAAGAGCAGAAACTTATTATTAAAAGAACTGGAGTCCCGCCCGTTCAGGTTTGTTTACTTTCATTTGAATAAAGGAGTCTTCAACCCCAAATTTAGAGTTGGATATTTGTCATCTAAGCTGCTTTTTCTATGACTTTTCTCTATGGAATTGTGTAACTTCCCCCCTCTGCTCTTGCAGCAAATAAAATAACCACAGGCAGTGACTCTGAAGTAAGAAAACAAAGCAGCAAGAAGCAATCCTTTCCTATAATGGTTATTTGCAGGAGTTATGTAGCTGTGATAATTCACTTGATTCATGTTACTGCTGTGTGACTTCAAGATAAGAGTGGTAAAATTTGCAAAGCATGGCAGGGACACAGTGATTCCTCTTGCGAAAACTCACCACCTTGAATCCCATGAACCTCAAACCCCCAGATTCTGAGTGTCAATCAGGTACTTTTAAAGAACTCCAACTATAATAGGATCTACAAATTGCAGAGCACAAATAGATTTGAATACATTAAACAGATATTTCAATGGTAACATTCTGGATAGTTAAAAAGGTAAACTTTTTTCTTTTTTTTTAGTTCCATTTTAATTTGTGTAGATTGGAATAGGATAAGATTTAGAGTAAGTTATGAGAGATATCCTGGCTACACAACTTGCCACAATGTTAAAATTCATTGCGGTACCAAAGATTGCATATTTGTACGACACAATAAACCAGCAAAAATAATAAAGATTTAAACAGAAGAAATCCCCACTAGCTATATAATGCATCTAAAAAATTCTTTAGCTGCTTTGCTGTTCTTTACATTTCTTTTATTAACTTACCCTTTTAAGTTATGCCTAGGTGAAGAGATGCTTTGGAATAGATGTAGGAGAAGAAATTGATGATATTAAAGCAAGAAAAAAAAGGAATTACATAAAATTTGGAAGAAATTCCATCAAAAAGGCTGCCATTTTCCTACACTTTCAGGCTTTTTGTTATTTATTTCTCTAGTTTAAATTGCTAATTATCTTCTGAACTCATATCACAAACAAGGGAAAACACCCCACACTTATGGGCTTCTGCATGTTTTGACTGTCTATTAAAGTGCTGTAGCAGTACTTGAAACATGCACTAAGGATGTTGCTATGAATATTTCACATTGCTGTATTAAAGTACTGGAATTTTTTCATAAATTTAAAATCTGCAGGAATCAGACCTGTTAGTTTAGTGTTTTCATTCCATTCGCTTATATTTTGTCATGAAATAACATTTTAAGCACTTTATATTTAATAATTGTAATTGTCTTTTTTGTGTTTTATTAACATTTGGTTATCAAGTCTTCACAACTTCACAACTTCAGGTGCTTTTCATGAAAGAGATGGTATTAAAACTCTGTCTCACAAAAAAAGCTGGAAAATTGTGCAATACTAAAAAAAATAAAATCTGAAACCCACCACTACACCTAGTTTATAAACAGATATAATGTTTTAATTGGCATATGGAAGTAAAAGTTGAGAGGCAGTTTGAATGTAGCTGTCAAGACAAAAATATTGACACTCCTGGGTTGTAAACTTGTACTTCTGTCCTGTGTGCTCAATCAAAGCTCTGGCTGAAAGCATTGGTCATTCAAATACATGTGGAAGGAGGAGCAAAAATAATTGTGAAGGAGTGTGGGAAATCCAGGAAATCAGCTATCAAGAGATTTACGGCTTTGTGCAACAATTCAAGATAATAAACTCCATTTCTGTTTTTTTCCCTGTCTAAGTTTTGGTTTGCCAATTTGAAATTTTTTAATCAAGAGCAAAGCAGGGTTAAACGCAAAAGGAATAAAACTTTATTAACGGAGTTAAAAGGAACATAATAAGGAAAAAAAAATCTAAATAAAATCTTTTGAACACCTTTTCTCTCTCCCTCTCTTAATAATTTTCTTACTGACAACGTAGAGACAAAAACTTGGGACTTTTAGTCAGTTTACTACTTCTGAAATAGTTTCTTCAGTTCACTTAGGGAGAAGAGTTTCTCTTGCCATAATATGGACACTTGTTTACAAGAAAATAGCTTTTCTTGTGGCTTCAATGTTACTGTGAACAGCCACACAGAACAGGAAAATTCTGTTTGCAGTGTGAAAGTCCTTCCTATGTCTTGCACTTTTTTTCACAGTTGTTTTCATAGGTTATTTCAATTTATTGGGGTGCTATTTTAAGGATGAGCTGTTTTAACACAGAACAAAAGTTCTCGCTGTCTGTCTCAGACTAGAGGTCTTCCACTACGATCCCCAGGGTAAAATTTCTCATTTCTTTATGCTCAAGTTTCTCACTAGATTCACAGCAACATGTATCTGCTTCAACTACTGGTGCCTTGGCTCACAACTGTACCAGAATGCTACAACCCCCCCCCCACACACACACACACTGCGTCTTTATGTGTTACAAGGAATCAAAAACAAAGTCAAATATGTCTTTACCATAGCTTTACAGGATTTTAAGCCAAGCTTAAAACATCTCTTCAATCCCTTCTATCTAAAATTAACTCTTTCTTTGATGACCTCAGAATCTTATGTTATTATCTCTATGTGTTCACCTTTTTTTTTCCTTTTCCTAATTTAGGAGAGAAATGATATTTATAAAGGTGTTTGTTTTCAAGCTTTACCATTAATTGAAACAGTTCTATATAGTCTTGCAATGCCGAAAAAACTGATCTCGTCTAAGTTCTTCCTCGGAAACATGGCTCGCCATGCTTCCCTGCTGACCATGTGGTCCCAGCTGACACAATGCAAACCAGCCCAACTCTGCTGGGGTGATGAAAACAGGGAAAGAAACTGTCACTGATGCTTTTATCCTTCTGTCCATAGTAAAGCTGTCTCAAAGCAGCTGAGCACACAAAGTTCATTCCCAGCCACGCCGAGGTGTCCGTGTGAGATCACCCCGGTCCCTCCGATCCTGGCCCCGTGGCTGCTCCCGGTCTGCAATGGCAGTGGCTGCAGGGCTGCTCCTGGCCCCAGGGCCACTCTCTCTTAAGCTGCCCCCAGTGCTAACACAGTCTCTGTCTGACACAGTCTGGCAGGCTCTGCTAGGAAAGGACTTGTTCCTGCTGGCAAACAGCCCCAGCCATCTGTCAGGATAGGGCCCAGTGAGCTCCTCGGTGAAGGCCCAACCTTCACCCCCTCTGTGAGGAGTTCAGCAGCCCACCCACCACCCCGCTGGAGACAGGAAAGTCTCGGCCAAGCTCCCTGGGACCCAGCTTAGACCCGGCCATGTGGGTCGAGCTAGGACCAACTCCCGGGCCCAGCTCATCCCCCCAAGGCCGGAAACGAACAGAGGTATCCCAGGGCTGTTTTTTTGGTCTTCAGATGTGTATTTACAAAAGGCGTGTCCACTCTTTTCATTGGCCTAATCAGGAGTCAATATTACAAAACTGTCCAATTACAGCCAACCCAGGACATTCCTCACACCTATGTTCACCGTGTTTATGTAACAGCATTAGAGCTGCCAGGTGTTGTACAAAGTCACAGCTGAAATAAACTTTTAGAACATAGTGTGAATGTATATGAGTCTTCACTGGTGATGCTTCTACTTTTCCTTCTGTTTGTTTATTTAGTAATCTTTGTCATAGGCTATAGGGTTGAAGAAATCCACTTTTCTCCCTTCACTAAATTATGACCTGGTGCTGCAAGATGAAATTATATCTGTTTAGTACCAGACTACCTCTTGCAGTTAATTAAGCCAAAAGTAGTTATTTGCATAGTATTATTTATATTTTGAAATCTTAGCAAGTACATGTGAAACTATTTATCTGGATGTTTGGCTCAACGGTTTGGAGAGAAGTGCTGACCCCCAAACATCTCTTTTGGAGAGACTGATAGCTAATAAGGGACATTTAGGGTCACCTGTGCTCTTGTGAAATACAAAAAAACATGTGACTTCCTTGCGTCTCAGACACAGACTAGGCTAAAATGCAATGTTCAACCCATTGGAGGATAGAGAATTCCACTCAGTCCTAGACTTTTTCCTAATGGCTGTCATTGCTTTTTCTGCTATGGGGAAGCTGTGGTATATATAGAGGCAGCAGTAGCTCAGCATGAAGGAGCCGCAATCCCTGCCCAGCTGTCAGTGTCTGTGCTGCCTGGGCATGCAAGGGAGATATCCACTGGCACTGTACTAATCTCCTGTGGTTTAAATCTCAGATCACAGTGGTTTGAATCTTGGGTCAGGTGACAACATCCCACTTTTTAGTTGAGCTGTTTCAACTCTCATGTTGAAAGAAAGAAAGAGAAAGAAAGAAAGAAAGAAAGAAAGAAAGAAAGAAAGAAAGAAAGAAAGAAAGAAAGAATACCTTTTTCTTTCCTTGGTTATCACTTTGTTCCATTTTCACACCCCAAACAAGCTCCAGCTCTCAAGGATTCATTCCTTTAGCCACTGGTAATTTGTCATTGGAGGGTTGTTTGCAGCCCTGGATCTTTGTGCCTGTCTTTCAAAGTCCCTGCAGTCATCCTGTCCTTCCATGCTGCATTTTTATTTCTCAGATCACAGATTAGTTTATTCTACAAAGAACTTGTTACTGCTGCTGATCAGAATAAACATATGCATTTCACCTTGTAAATTAATTGCTCCCTCCCAACTGCATTGCATCAAATGTAAGAAAGAAATAACTATATTCCTCTAAATGAAACAATCCTAGAAGTGTGTTCTTCTTCCCTAAGTGTGCACTTCAGTGTGTATCCAGGCTTCTTTTATTTTTTTGTTTTGAGGGACAAAAACATGGAAAGAATGATCTGAAAGTTGTCAGGCAGTACAATAGTGAAAGCAGTCCCCTTCCATGTTTCCTTCCTCATCTGCAGGCAGCATTTGCAGCCACTGAGAAGGGGACTATTAACAGCGTCTGTTCTTCCTACAGGTCTAACAAACAAATCATCCCCCCTGTCCTTTCGTAGTCACAGTATTATAGTCAGCAGAAAAGAACCAAATAGTTGTATGCAGTCAGGGAGGCAGCAGAGTGACTTTGTAGGTAGCTAGACTACAGGACTGAGCTGGTTTGCTGTTGGCCTTCTCCATCCCTGAGCAGTCCAGAGGCAATTCCACAGCAGTAGGAGTGGGATAGACTGACAGTGCCTTGAAGTATCCTGGTTGCTAATGGCTACAGTGAAAGCAAATTGAATTACATACCAATTAAATTGTCAGGATCTATCTTTTAACCTTTTACATGGTTCCCCTGTCAATACTGAGTGACTTTTTAACTACTCTGGAACTATTTGGTGGAAATGTTAAAATTCCCTGTAACAGCCAAGGGGCTTGTGGTAGACTTACCTGGAAGAGAGTTAATTTACTTCATAGTAGCTGCAATTGTGCCACGTTTTGGATTTGTGACTAAACCAGTATTGTTAACATAGGAATGCAAATACTATGAGAAGTGTTTAAATGGTGTCAAGGCCTTTCCTGTTTCTCGCAGTGCCCCACCACCAAACAGGGGGTGCACAAGAAGCTGTGAAAGGACAGAAACAGGACAGATGCCCTCAACTGAACAAAGGGATATTTCACATCATATGATGCCATGCTCAGAGATAAAATCTGGTGGAGAGGAGGAGTATGACACACTCATAGAATTATAGCATGTCTCTTCCCAAGTAGCCATTACTTGTGATGGAGCCCGCCCTGTTTTCATGGAGATGACCAAACACCTGCCAACCAACAGGAATTAGTGGATTAATTCCTTATGTTGCTTTGCTTCTCTCTACAGCTTTTGCTATAAAATTATTTTAATTTCAATTTACACGTTTCTGACTTTTGTCCTCCAATTGTCTTCCTGATCCAGCTTGGGAGGGAATGAGTGAGCAGCAGATTTGTGTTAGCTCACAACAGTGCTACAGCATGAAAATAAAGGAAAATGTATCTATATAAATATATGTTAGATTGAAGTTGCAATTCGCAATATACATATGTCTTACTCACCAGGATTAACATGACAGCTGGGTATAAAATGGTTGGATTTTTCTCACAGTAATTAGTAAAATATTAAACTTTCTCATCCTTTCTACAGCACATTTAGGTTTTTAATTTGCTTAAGAGTGGAAAGTATCCTTCAATTTGATCACTACTTATTTCAAAGTGGACAGGAGCTTATTTTTGGGTAAAGGTTTGCAGATTAAATATTGGGCTCTTGTCACTCACTTTCCTTCAGACTTGAGTGTGAGATTGCAGAATTGAGATTTGTTCACTATTGATTAAACTGAACATCTTGTTAAACAAATTTTGCTGAAAAAATACCCAAGCAAAACATTCATATTTCTGTATATGCTTAAATCTCTAGTTAAGTAGAGACCTTCCTTTTTAATGATAACTGTTGAGGAAAGCAGGGCGGACACCAAAGCAAAATCCACAAATACAGGAAAGCAGAACAAAGTGCATATGATGCTAAAATACACTTTTCTTGCTGAAATGTTTTAAGCCCTGGGAATTTTTTCTGACTATGCCTAGAACAGTGTTCTACAAGTTTAACTTCTCCTATTGTACCCTTTGTTCTGTGTTGGTATTACTTTATGCAGAAATTTGGGTGTAAAGGTTAATAGAATTGCTCAGCTGGTGATAACACTCAAATCAGTAATTGCCTCTGGATTCTGAACATACTGAAATTGTACTATTAACATTGGCTTTAATGCTTACTCCAGCAATGGTCACATTTTTCCCTTAGAGAAATAATCAGCAGAAGGACAAATTGAAGATGTGTTTGTAGATTTAAAATGCTTACCCCCTACAAATCCCATAGCCAGCTGAATTGTGGTCAGGCAGAAGAAACTGTGTTGCCCTTTGAGAACCATCAGGCAGTATTTCCAAGTCTGATATGAATTTTCTAAATTTGGTTTTGTACTCTGGAATTTCTTCTCAGGAATCTAGTCCTGCTTTAGGGAGGAGTGAAAAACAAGCCAGGTTCTCTGCAAGAATTGCTGCATTTTCCTTTTGCATTTATTTCTGTAGGAGCTAAACAACACCTGACCATTGATAAAAAGGGCAGCACAGACTGTTTCTGTTCTTGGAGTTCTTTCCTGAAAAAGTAATTGGAATTCTGCAGTAAAAAATACTGCTCAATGTACTTGTCTTTTCTGACACATTTACATAACTTCCTCAAAAGAAAAATCCCTGCAACTCTAAAATATTTTGGATTCAAAGTTTTAACAGTCATTGACAATTTGAAATTTGAAGAATGGCTTCATCAGTGCTCTGATACCAAATACATAACAAGGATATTCATTGTAACAATTGTGATTGGAGCAAGACCTCTTATTTTTGGCTTTAATTCTGGTACTGCAATCCTGGTCCAGTTGAATACAGTGAAAAAATTTCCATTAACCTCAGTAATGTGGAACTTTGCCTGAGGAGTTTCTATTGCCATTACTAATAGAGGTATAAGCATCCAAAAGAGCAATCAAGGTCTATGGAGATCAGATTCTGTGTTGTGCCAAACTAATAATATTCAGGAAACAGATCACAATCTATAAAACAGTTCAATGTGCAAAGACTTTTATTCTTTTTATATCACCATTAAATTAGAGCAGTAACACATGCTTGTTCAGTATGGTAATCCCATTCTTCAGTGACAACATGCAGCTTCACCTTTCAGTTGGCTCAGAATGACTGCATGATTTTTTCAATGACTCAGTATTGCAGTGTGAAACTGTGGTACTGCTGTTCTCATATTCAGGTTATGTTCTCACTGCAATCTAATCAAGCTGTGTTCATGAAATAGCAATCTGTTTCTGCGTCTGAGTGCTGCGGAAGTAAAATCTGTCCTTCAAAACGGAGAATTAGTCTCATTTCTCTATTAGCCACTACAATGCTAATCAAAAGTGATGTCATTCCAAGCAATTGAGATTTGTGAAAGGTGTTCATGTCTTCAAAATAACCACTGTTGTATTATTTGCTGTTTTTTGCTTTCTGAATTAGTGTTCTAATAAGGGATAAAGTACTGAAAGATAAAATAACTAGCTTGAAGTAGTGAACAGGAGGAACAGGAGGAATCTAAGCCTGGATCTGTGTTTTAGATTAACATCTTCATGGTTGTTTCTTTAAATTTCTCACTCACATTGAAGTGTATTATATCATTACAGCATCTCACTCCATAGAATGTTGACAAAAGAGGTCACAAACCTTATTCTCTAATTGCAAAGAATCCCGCCATAGAACCTCTAAATCTGAAAAGTTATCAAGGACAGTACATGGTAGATGAGTAAGCAAGTAGAAAACAAATAGTATTGAAAATTGAATATGACATGATTTTTTTTTTTTTTTTTTTTTTTTTTTGACAAGGTATCTACAAGCAAGATGTGAATAGAAAACACAGCATCATTCTAGAGCTTGAAATGAATGGTGGAGAATGACCTGATTTTATAAGAATAAATTATCAGATAAGGTAAAGATAAGCAAGCACAAGCTACCAGCAAAATATTTGGTGTTAGCAACAGATTTTAATTTATAAAATGGAATCTATATATGCTTGGCCAGCACAAGCAAGTTAATTTTCCACAACAACAGCTTTTATGATGAATGAGATTTAGTAGAGACCTTGTTTCTTTAGCACATATGAGACTCCTGGCTGAAGGGTCCAAGCCAACACAACTTAATAAATTTCTTATTGAGTAGACAGTCTGTACAGGTTTTGACCTGCATGGAAATTAGGCAATGAGAGGAGATTGTGCTTGCAGCTGACTGCCATATGGGTCTGAGTATTGGGTTTGCATTGCCAGGTTTTGGTGCTGGTAGGAACTACAGCTGTGACTTCGGTGAGAAGCTGCTGGAAGCTTCCCCTATGTCCCACAAAACCCATGCCAGGCAGCTCCAAGATAGGTCCTCTGCTGGCCAAAGCAAAGCCCATCAGAGACTGTAGTAACACCACTGGGATAAAGCTTTTAAGAAGGGGGAAAAAATATACTGCACATCAGCAGCTGGGAAAGAAGAGTGAGAGGAGTGCAGGCACTGAGGTCAGTGAATAAGGAGGGGGAGGAGGTGCTCCAAGTGCTAAATTAGAGATGCCCCTGCAGGTCATGGGAAGGAAAACCACCCCTCTGCAGTTCATGGAGGTTCATGGTTGAGCAGAGATCTACCTGCTCAATGGTGATGGTGGTCCTCACACTGTAGAAGGTTAATATGCTCAGGGTAGGCTGTGATCCCATGGGAAGCCCATGCTGAAGCAGGCTTCTGGCAGGACCTGAGGCTCTGTGGAGAGAATATCCCACTCTGGATCAGCCTATTCCTGAAAGCCCACGCCCTGTGTCTTTCACGAGGACAGGGTGGAGCACTTTGTGAAGAACTGCAGCCCACAGGAAGCACTCACATTCCAGAAGTTCGTGGAGAGCTCCCATAGGGAACTCATACCCCAAGGTGAAGCAGAAGAAAAGTGTGCAGAGGGGTCCTTCTGAGGAGTAAGGACAGGCTGAGACAATGTATATTGAATTGACTGCAGCCCCCATTCCCTGACACACATTAAAGGGAGAGGAGATAAAAAATTCTGGAGTGAAGTTAAGCCCAGAAAGGATGGAGCAGTGGGCAGAAGGTGCTTTTAAGATGTGGGTTTATTTCTCATTATTCTATTCTGATTTGATTGGTAATAAGCTAATTTTCTCAAGTTGTGTCTGTTTGCCAGTCACAGTAGTTTTAAGTGATCTCTCCCTATCTATCTTGACCCATGAGCTTTTTGTTATATTTTTGATTCCCTGCTCAGCTGAGGAGTGATAGAGCAGCTTTGGAGCTCTGGCCTCCAGTCAGGGCCACCCCAATACAATATGACACAATGTTCTGTAGGTAAATGCCAGGAGTCCTATCTATCTCCAGTTGATGTGATAAATGGAGAGCAGATCTACAGAGCAAAATAAGACACCTCTGAAGGAAAAGCAATGTCCATAATATCTCTCATGGAACCAGTTTGGTTTTGTGGTTTGTTTTTGTTTGTTTTTTTTTTTTTTTTTTTTTATGGGAAGAGAAAAACTCTGGTACAAAACTGAATTAATAACTTCAGTGCTGTGGGTTTGTACTTCAAATTGTCTGATAATGGCTCAAAGAACAGCAAAAGGGTTTTAACCCTGAAAGACTACATAGGTAACAGACATTTTCTAGTAGCTTCCTTAGAATATTCTTGCCATATCTCAGGACAGAAAGCAATTTTTTCTCTACTGCCTATGTAATGTTTTTGAATGCTCTGGGCAGGTGTTTCTTGGCCCCTTCATTCTTTGAAGTGAATTTTATGCTTCCTCTGTCCTTCTTGGTAGCCAGAGGTGAACAGCTAATATTTTTGTCATTATTTTTTCCATTCAAACTATGTTCCCTCATGCAATTCCATTCACATTTTTATGTTCTGTAATGTTTCATTCTCAGCAGTCAGAATTAGTTTTGTGACCATCGGCCATCCAATACCCATTAGACTCAGAGAGGAAATATAAAAAAGTGCTTGGAAAGCATTGATGGTATGAGCATCTACGTAGGGAATATCTCCATTGAAGGCTCATCTGAGCTAATTAGTACTGGGATCAGAGTGTTCCAGTTGGCCTAACCTGAGTATAAGTATTCCCACAGCAAGGCCTTCTGTGTGTTGCTGTCCCCAAACTGGTAAAAGTAAGGAGGTTGTAAAGCTAAAATCAAAGTCTGTATGGGCATGTTCTTGTTTGCCTGATTTGTAATCTGGTATCTGGTCATACATATAACCAAATAAAACTGAACTATCCATCTTTACACTAAAAAAACCCAAGTAAACATCTACTTAAGAATCTATTCTATTGCTATATGCACCAAAGCTTATGGGAAGTCTAATGAGTGATATTGTTACTATTTATATTTTTTCATTTATAATAGTGAAGGAAGTTCAGGGTAATATTTAGTGAAAGCTGATAGGTATGCGGAACAAAATTAAGTGCAATAATACTGATATACTAATTTATTGACTGGTGAGACTTTTTAATAAGCTCATAGTTTCTAGTCACTGGCAATTAATTATCACTCATAATGCTAAATCCCTTAAGAGTAATATGTTTGCTCTCAAAATCTAGACAGAAGAATTCACTGTATCCTATCTCCAAATAGTGTTTGGAAGGGAACTCTAGAGGTTGTTTAGTCCAATCCCTTCCTGCTCAAGCAGGGTTACATATATCTGGATGCCCAGAATCATGTCCAGACATCTTTTGTCTAAGAGACCAGTCACTCCTCAAGGATGGAGACTCCACAACCTGCCTGGGAAAACTGTGCCAGTTTCATCCACACAATAACAAGGTGTCTCCTGATGTTCATAAGGAACCTCCTGTGTTTCAGTTTATTACCACTGGCTCAGATCCTGTCACTGGGCACCACCGAAAATAATCTGATTCTGTCCCAGTTCTGCCCTCCCTTCAGGTATTTATGTACAGTGAAAAGATGCCTCCAGAGACCTTTCTTCTCCAGGCTGGACAGTTCTATCTGTATCAGTCTCTCCTCATTTAGGAAATGTTTCAGACCATCACCTTCCTGGCTCTTTGCTGCATCAGTGTGTCCATGTCCCTCAGGTGCTCAGGAGCCCAGAACTGGACACTACCCCACCAGTGCTGAGTCGAAGGGAATTATGCCATCCCTCAATCTTTTGGCAACACTTCTGTTCATGCAGCTGATGACACCATCAGCCTTCTTTGACACAAGAGCATATCACTGATTTGCATTCCACTTGAGTGCCCACCAGGACTTTTCTGCCAATCTGCTTTTTAGCTGGAGATACCTTATCATATACTGGTGCACAGGTTTGTTCTTTCCCAAGTACATATTCCACACTCCCCTTTTTGGAATTTCATGTTCTTCCTGTCAGCCCATTTCTTCAGCCTGACCATGCCCTTCAGGATGGCAACACAATCTTCTGGTGTATGAGAGTCTCCCTTAGTTTTATGTGATCAGCACAAATAGAGTTAATGAAATTGCAGAAATTAACTGAAAAGAACCATGTAAGTCTTACCAAGCATATCCCTAATGAGAATGATAAGATATAAGGGATATCTTCTCATAATGATGAATGTGGTCAGTAATTGTACAATTACTGTTTTTTTTTTCACTTAGAATAGAATAGGATATTAGACCCAATAGAAAAATTCCAGTTTCACCTGAGCCTATATGAGCCATTACTTTTATCAGTGTTGGGGAGTTTTCTGTATGATGAAACATGAGCAGAAAGCAAAGAAGAAATAATGCATGTGTAATAGAAAAATTACATTAGTAGAAGTTGCTTGAAAGGCCTCCTGATAATAAAGGAAAAATGAGCTTTGCTATCTTGAAAGGAAGTACCAGATAGGAGTTGCTAGTTATTACTCTATAAGAAACTACCATTGAAATTAAAAGCTGGCAAAATGGTGGAAATGTCCATTCTTACACTAACAAAAGCAACAGCTTTAAATTCTAACTGGTTATCATTAAAAGAAAAATCTGAGGGGGAAGCTAAATGTCCTGCCTGTAGCTTCCTTGCAAAATGATGTTTAATTCAATACCGGTAATATTTCAGTTGACAATACAGATATTAAAAACTCTCAGAAAACTGCAGAAGACTCGTGATCCAGTTTGAAAATGACATGTTTGATAGCAGAAAGATTGCTGTCAGGCTTCTTTGCTTGGAACAGGAGCTTGCCCCTGACACATAGGTGGATAGCTCTAGGCAAAATCTCATATTCCCAAACATCCTTACATTTGGACAGGCAAGCCTACTCCTCAAATAGCAATGACGTACAGCTAGAAGATTTAATTATAGGAAATAAATCTATGGATAATTTGTATATGACTTAAAAATGGGAAAGTTTCTCACAATATTACAATCAAATGGTCAGCTACTTTAGGGCTCAACTTGACATTAGAAGGCAATGCAAATAAAGTCTAAAAAAGATATAAAAATTTTTAACCCCCCCCCTATAAGGTTTAGGATAAGAACTGAACTTAAGGGTATACTTTTGTAAATGTAATTTGTTTGAGGATTCATACAGTAACCAAAACTTACAGCACCTTCAAGTTTAATGGAATGACTTATAAAAATTATTTTTTGTCTAAATAAAATTGCTTTTAAGAAAAACATGGTTCAAGACAACGTACTCCAAATTTATAGTTCCTGAGAATGATGTACAGTTAACTTACAGTGTACTTCTTTGGAGTCACTAGTCAATAAAATGCGTGCAAAATATCACATTTTTGTTTTAGGACAAAAAAAAAAAAAAAAAAAAAAAAAGGATGGAAAAAGGGGTGTATTTATATATTTTATGGATTTAAAAAAAAAAAAAAAAATGGGTCTTGCTGCTTATCTCAGTTTACCAGAGAAATTGATATCCTCACACTGAGATGAATGAATTGTAGAAAGTAAGGGAAAAGAAGATTGTTCCTGGAAAAATTAAAAATACTTGTCAATCACTAATCGGAAATTTTACCATAGTCTGCAAAATTCATAGCATAAATGCTATGCTTTACACATGTCTTAATATACATTGTAGCATATATCAGAATGCCATGTTTCTTATATGAACAAAATACTGAAAGCAAAAGCTGTCTTTAGACAGAGATGAATAATTAGATTTTATGTTGGTATTTGTAGCCATATGATAAGCAAACCCACTAAACTATGTTCTTCCAATGCATACAGGTTGTATTTCTTTAGTCTTCTCATCCTGTAACAGTTTATGGATTTTTTACATATGAATCCACAATTTTATCTCACAAACTCTATTTTTTTCTTTTTTTTTATCTGAATCTTGAAATTTGTCTAAGTAATTTTCAATCTGTAACATTTCTCTCCTGCAATGCTAGTGGCTGAATGTGTTTTAAGACAGTAAGTATGTCCTTGTTTTCAACCTCATCATTACTGCATTCAAGGACACATTTTGTG